>PVLA01003260.1:0-221230 GCA_004027455.1 Hydrochoerus hydrochaeris | reverse complement strand
GTCTGCAAGCTTCAGATGCCCACAATGTCACCTTGTAAATCCAAAGCAACAACTGCCAGTTGAGACAAAGCATTTTCAAGGAATCATGCCAGGAGAACTTTGGGAAATAGACTTTACTGAAATGGGAAAGCCGGGGCTACAAGGACATAAATATTTGTTGGTAATGGTAGACACTTTCACTGGCTGGGTAGAAGCATACTCTACCAAGTCAGAGTCAGCTCTCATAGTAGTAAAAAAACTCTTATATGAGATTATACACCGATTCAGCTTGCCTTTATCTATAGGGTCTGATAATGGCCCGGCTTTCATAACCCAAGTGACCCAAAAATTAACTCAGGCTTTACAGATTGATTGGAAACTTCATTGCACACACCGGCCTCAAAGCTCAGGACAAGTAGAAAGGATAAATAGGACTTTAAAAATGGTGATAACTAAAATGGCCTTAAATACTGGTGAAAACTGGGTGAGTCTCCTTCCTTTTGCCCTGTTGCACGTGCATTGTACTCCCTATGTTGCTGGAATTTCCCCTTTTGAGACACTATGTGGGAGACCTCCACCCCTCATCCCTAAGATATCTGAGAAAAAGCTTGCTGATCTTGCTAACTGGGACCTTATTAAGTCCCTCCAGGCAATTCAGCCGATCCTGACTTCAACTCACTGCTTATTCAGACAACAGTACCCAGCACCTGAGGCCTCTTCAAGGGACATTGATTGCACTTGGCTTTCGAAGATCTGGGGTTGTTTTTCCTTTCTTTTTAAATTTTATTTTATTTTTAATGTCAGCTAAAGGTATTCAGATTACAGTTAAATTGTGGCCTTTTAAAAAAGATATGTTCTTGGATTATTTAGAACATGCAAGCCTTATATTTTTAATCAGATGAAATATGTATGAAATTAATGAGTTTTTCTGATTATAGATTCATCATGACTTTTCAGTACAATCAATTGTGATATTTACAGTATATGCTAAAATTCAGAATTTTCCTATTACTGAAATTCTACCAGCATTCTTTGTTAAGCTGTGCATGCAAAATTTAAAATTTTTATATTGTCACCTAAAATTTGCATGAAATATGTTTGAAGTATTTCAAATTTACAGTGAAGTGTAGCATTTTAAGGTAGTAAAAACACATGGAATGATTCAATATTTTAGACTATTAAAAGAAAATCACTTCAAGGATTTTATCAAAAGTTTTAATGTTGTCTGAAAAGCTAGGGGAAGGAAATTGACTGGTAATAAGTAAAAAAACAAACAAACAAACAAACAAAAAAGAGGGACAGAGAAAGTGGTTTTGTCTTCAAGTAAAATGTCTGGCTGTGCCAAAATGTAAAAGAAGATAGAAAAGCTCAACTTAAAGGTGTGTAGTAAGTTGTAAAAAGATTGAAGAGATATAAATTTTATTTGCCTTGGTTTATAGTACCTGCCAGTAACAGGTTAGAAAAGAAACAAATCTGTTCAGAATGACAGTATTAGATAAGTTTTGGCAATTTATTCATAAGACTGGTAAACCTTTACTGCAAAATGTTTCCATTAAAATGAGATTATACTCTCAGTATTGTTCATACTCTCTTGAGAAGGAATTCTTTTGTTATGCTTGGAAATGTATTACTTAAAATTGAGATGGCTAGAGCAATAGGATTAAGTATATCTAGTTTCATACTAGGAGACCAAAACTATAGACACCTCACTACACTCATTAACCAAGACCTAGCTAGCCTTGGCAACTCTATATCTAAATTAAAAGATTCTCTAAGCTCCTTAGTTGAAATGGTTTTACAAAACTGCCGAGGCTTGGACCTTCTTTTTCTAAAAGAGGGAGGTCTCTGTTTGGCTTTAGGAGAAACCTGTTGCTTATATACAAACCACTCTGGAGTTATTAGACAAAATGTGGCTGCCCTTAAGAAATGCCTACAGGAAAGGGAACAAGCTCAAGTGACAGAACAAAATTGGTTTGAACATTGGTTCTCATTCTCCCCTTGGTTGTCCACCCTCACATCAGCAGCCATAGGACCCCGTAATAGTGCTTTTAGATGGTGTAACTATCAGTCCCTGTATCATAAATAAACTGGTATCTTATGTAAAAGGCTGAATACAGGCTGTCAAGCTGATGTTCTTAGCTACCCAGGGTTATGAGCTAGTACCTGTAGATTCAACTATGAGCCAATGATTTGGCTCACTGACAAAAATCAGAGGGGAATGTTGTAATCTAACTCAAGCCATTCTGTTCTGTATGCGCCATGCCCTTTGACCTTAAAAAACAAAACAAAACAGAATGTGCTGTTTCCTCAGGAATGCACAGGTGTGGTGCCCCCCACATCTTTGCGGTTTTTTCCCTTTATAAACCACCCCCAAATCTTAGCCTAGTTGCACAGCAGTGTAAATTCCACCCTCACTCTGTGTTGCTGGATACCAGCCTAAATAAAAAAAAGTGCTCTCTTCTTTTTCCTTCAAGATGTCTTGGCCTTTTTATTCTCTTTGCCTTTTTACAATTTTTATTTTATTTTGGGGTGCAGCGTTTTGGGGTATAACACCAACACATCAGCAGGTTGTAACTTTCTCACAGCTGCCCTCAACCTCTAATTACATTTGCCTCCTGCTGCATCCCTTCTCTAGATCCTACAAATACTCACTGAACCCCCCCCCCACTACCTGCTTCACTGGATATCAAGATAATGTAAAAGAGTTCAAACTGCCATCTTTCTTTTATTTGTTATTTCTTTTCTCCTTTTCTTTACTCTGATCTATCTTTCCTTTTCTCACTTTCCTTCCCTTACCCACCATATTCCAGCCTATTTGTCAGAAGTAGTAGATTAGAGTCTTTATTGGTCATTGATTTAAAAAATGAAGTTGGATCCACTGAGGTTGATGTAACTGGATTGGATTCTCTCCTCACCACATAGGGACCAGATCTGATCCTATTAAACTGAGTAGGTAGAAGAGATAGAGTAGGGCAACCAAATAAAGATCACATCACCAAAGAGACACTAATTAAAACATTTCCATACTAGTTGTAAAATCTTCCCACTCTAATGGATGAGCAAACCTTACCATGGGCATACACACACACACACACACACACACACACAAATACAATTCAAAAAAAGAAGGCAATGAAATGCCTCTAAAGCATCCTAACTCCCCCAGAAGTAATCCAGTGGGCATTGATGGGGAGAAATTCAAAAACTGAAATTGTATGAAGAGATTAAAGAAACAAATCAATAAGGTGTTCAACCAGCTCAAACATGATGTAACTAATAATTGACTCTAAGATAATTGATTCAATAAAGTGATCAGTGAGCTTAAAGAAGACAAAAACTACAAGCTGACTGGGTTAACAAGTATATGAATGACCAGCATAGTGAAAAATTGGAGTTCATGAAAATATAAGAAACAAATCTAGGATATAAAAAATTCTGAAGTATGGGTGATTGTAAACAAAGTGAGGAGAAAGCATCAGAACTAAAAGGTAAGGCTGAAATTGGAAACTGTATGCTTAGAAATATTCTAAAAACAAAAAGAGATCATGGAAAATAGATATAACTGCTAGGTGATGCAAAGAAGACTAGTCTAAAATTAACAGGAAAAGAAGAAAATTAGAAGTTAACATAAATAGTATTTAAAATTCAGTTTACAGAAATCTTAGCAGAAAAAAATTTCTGAGTATGGAGACAATATTCAGCACTCACGTAAAGAGGGATATAGAATCCCAAATAACTATGACCAGAAAAGGATCTCTCTACAACACATCAAAAATCCAATGGAGGGGAAGAATTTTAAAACCTACTAGGAGAAAGAGAGAAATTACTTATAAAGGTAAATCTCTAGAATTATAGTGAATTTATCAACACAAATCTTAAATGCCAAGAAAGCTTAGGAAGAAGTTCTTAAAGTTTCTCATCACAATAAATAAACAAATAAATAAACAAACTTGCAACTCAGATTAATATAGCCTACAGAACTGATAATATTAATACATCTTTTCAAAACTGATGGCAAAATAAGTACCTTTCATGACTAAGTGAATCTTCAGAAATTCATGACCAATAAACCAGCACTACGAACAATAATCAAGGCTATCATAAACAGAGATAATGAAGTTGACAACACCAAAGAGCCTAATAGAGGGAAAACATCAAGCAGAATGAGTAGTTAAGCAAAAGAGAAAATTAAAAAAAAAATTAACAACAGAAAAAAATGCAGTGACAAGAATCAATTAATATATAATGTTTCTCTAATAACGCTCAATGAAAAATGGTCTCAAATTTCTAATGATGAGACACAGATTGGCAGTTTGGATTTTTAAAAAAGCATATGCTGCATGCAACAGTTGCATGTACTCTTTAAAGTAGCTTAAACTTAAAAAAAATAGAAAACAATAGCTCATACATGGGAGACTGAAAGCAAATAGGAGTATGTATCCTATTTTCAGACAAAGTGATCTTCAAGCCAAAACTGAGAAGAGATAAAGAAAGTATTAGTTAAGGGAACAATTTAATGGAAGAGATAACAATTATAAAAATATATGCATCAACATTAGTGCACCCAACTTCGTAAAACAGTCACTATTAGACATAAAAGTTTAAAATAACATTAGCACAACCATAGTAGGTAGCATAACTCAGCAAAGAAATATCAAAGTTGAACCACACCTTCTAACAAATGGACTTATTAGATATCTACAAAGTCAACACAGCAACAAAATAAACATTCTTATGTATATTATTGGATCACAGTATGATAAAACCAGAAATTAGTACAAAAGACACCACAGAAGTCATGCAAACATATGAATAGAAAACAACATGCTTTTGAATAATCACCAGATGAGAGAAGGAATCAAGGAAGAAATTTAACATTCTTATATTCAAATGATGTCAGCACAATAAATGAGAACCTATGGGATACAATGAAAGCAGTCCTGAAAAGGAAGTTTATAACACTGAATGTCCATCTCAGAAAAACAGAGTGATCCTGAGTAAGTAACCTATTGATGTACCTTAAATTTCTCAAAATACAAGAACAATACAAATCCCAATGAGCATAAGGAAGGAAATTATAAAGATGAACATGGATAGTCATCAAATTCAGATTCAAAAAATTAGAAAGAATCAATGAATCAAAGAGCTAGTTCTTTGAAAAGATAAAATAGAGAAATGTTAAGCCAAAATTAACAAAATAACAATGCAAGAAGAAATGATAAATGTTAAATCCTAATGGACACCCCCAAAATCCAGAGAATTAGAAGTAACTATCTTAAAATTCTGTACTCTGATAATTTGGAAAATAAAATAGATTCCTAAACATATATGAATTACCACAACTGAAACAAAAAGACATAAAAGCCCAGAATAGTCCAGTAACAGCCAATGAAATTGAATAATCTGCCAAGCAACAGAAGTCCAGCACCCAGTAGATTAACCACTAACTTCTATAAATATTTAACCAAGATCTAGTCTAGCACTTCTCAAACTCTTCAATGAAATTAAAAGGCAAGGAGTATTGCCAAACTCATTCCTGAAAGGTAGTATTGTCCTGACACAAAGCCACACAGCAATTTAATTTAAAAAAGGAAAACTACGAGCCAATGTCTGCAATAAACATGAATGCAAAAATTCTCAATAAGATACTGACTCAATCAACAACTGCCATGATACACCATAACCAAGTAGACTTCATCCCAGGGATGCAAGGATGGCTCAACATAACAAGTCATTTTATGTAGCATATCACATAAACAGAAGGACAAAAGTCACACAATCTTCTCAATAAATGCAGAGAAAACCTTTGACAAAAGATAACATCCAATCATGATGAAGTCTCTGAAGAGAGTAGGATTCGAGGATCCTATCTCCATGTAAATAAAGCCAATTATGAGAAACTGACTGTCAATATATTAAATGGGGAAAATCTGACAGCTTTTTCCTTAAAATCAAGAACACAACATGTCTACTCTGCACTCCTGTTCAATGAAAGAAGTCAGACTTTGCTTATTGACAGACAACAGGATTGTTTATATGCAACACCCAAAAAATTCCAGAACTGGTAAATTCAGTGAGGTAGTGAGATACAAAATCAACACACAAAAATCAATAGTATTTTTGTACACCAACAATAAACACACCAAAAATGAAATCATGAGAACAGTATCATTTATAATAGCTTCAAAAATATTAAATACTTAGAAGTGAACCTAAAAAAGAAAGTGATTGATCACTATAATGAAAACTATAGTACACTGAAAGTGGAGATCAAAGAGGACTTAGAAAATAAAAAGGTATACTTTAATGTTAAATAGGCAAAACCAATATTGTCAAAATGGTCTTGTTAATGAAATTGATAGATTTTATGCTGTTCCAATCTAACACCAAAAGACTTCACAGAATTAGAAAAGCAGTCCTACAGTTTATACAGAATCTGAGGAGATCCAGAACAGTAAGTGAAACCCTGAGCAAAACAGTGAAACACTAGACATCACAATTCTGAATTCAAGTTATATTATGAAGATTACAAAACCATGGTGATCATAAAAATGACAACTGGTGCTGGCACAAAAACTGACATATGGATCAGTCGAACAGAATAGCGGATGCAGAAATAAGCCCAGGCACATTTAGTCATCTAATCTCTGACAAAGGAGACAAAAACCTTGGCCAGAGGAAAAAAAGCATCTTTCACAAATGGTGCTGGGAAAACTGGTTACTCACATGGCAAAGATTTAATGTAGACCTGTGTCTCTCACTATGTGCTAAAATAAAATCAAAATGGATCAAAGCCCAATCTCTAAATGCAGAAAAACTGCTGGAACATTAACTGAGTAAAATTCTTGAAGACATAGGAATAAACAAGGACTTTCTAAACAGAATCTCAGTTGTGCAAGAAATAACAAGAATCAATAAATTGGATTATACCAAATTTTAAAAATTTGCACAGAAAAGGAAACAACCAGCAGAGTGAAGAGACCACATACAGAATACAAAAAAAATTCCAACTGTTCCTCAGACAGAAGACTGATACCTAAATACATAAAAACTCACAAAATCAGATGCCCCCAAAAGACTTGCACTAAAAATAGGCAACGGAGATTAAGACATCTCTTGAAGTACAAATAGGCACATGAGAAAAAATATTCAGCATCTTTGAGCATCGAAGAAATGCAAATCAAACTAATACCAAAATTCTATCTTATTCCAGAAAGAATGCCTATCAAAAAGTCAACAAACAACACATAGTGGTGAGGCCTTAGGAAAGAGAATGTAAACTAGAGTAACAGTTATGGAAATCACTATGGAGATTCATTAAAAACAAACAAACAAACAAACCCAGAACCAGAAATTCCATTCAACACAGCTCTTCCTCTTCCAGGAAACTTCCCAAGAGATTTAAGGACTTCATATTTCAATAATACATGCATACCCATGTTTATGGCAATACAACTCACAATAACTAAATCTTGGAAGTGGCCAACATACATACCCAGCAACAGATGAATGAATAAGGTAAATGTGGTATTTATACATGGCAGAGTACTACTCAGCCATAAAGAAGAATAAATTTCAGTCATTTGTAGGAAAATGGATACACCCTGGTAACATCATGTTAAGTGAAATAAATAAGAAACAAAATGTTTTATTTTAGTATATAGGCTTCCAAAGCAAGCATAGAAAAAAATATTCAATATCTCTAGTTTTTCTTATATGAAAAACCCAAAGTATAAATGATTCAAAAAAATAAAAGACAGAAAATACAAAACAGGGAAGGAGATATTTGCAGGTTGTCAGGGAACCTATGGATGGGGGAAACAGAGATGAAGGAGAACTAAAAAGGATAGTGATTTGTTCATGTATGAATTCACCATGATGAATGCATTCGATATGTATTGCAACCATGTACTAATAAAAAATGTGTTCTACTAGACATTTTCAAGATATATAGTACTTCTTTGCTATGCTTCACTTACTTTTCAAAAGTAAAGCCGCTCAGTAGCTGGTATTTTTAGATAGAAATATTCTGTAGACATTAATTTAATTGGGTATATAAAATAAATCATTTTAAAACTATTTTGACATTTTGAGTGCATGGTTCAGTGAATGAGCAATATTTTTAAACTTTATTATATGTTTTTTAAAACCATAGTATCTTTAATTATTTACTGGATTCTCATATGTTTATATCTTTTATTTGACTCTTTTGAATTGTTAGACATACAATTAATATGTAAGTAGTAACCCACCTACCTTTGTACATTTATTACTTTAGTTATTTTGAGCAATGTCAAATTAATTTTTATGAGATATCTTGCATCATTACATAGCTCCGATTTTAGTAAGTATAATATTGTTTCTTACTGTTAACTACAGTAGTCATATTAATTTGAGGCGATTTCTGGTCCTAATCCTAAATCTCACCCTAGCTCTTCTCTTACATTTTCTCAGCATTTTTCTATTAAATTCCACTTATGTGAGAGTTCAAGAATTTCTTGTTTTTTAAAAAAGTGATACATATTGAACAGCATCCTTTTGAAATCTTCAGAATTGTTATTATAGAACTGTGAGTCATTCATTGAAATTTGCTTGTCTTTGAGAACAGCTCTTGTGGATCTTCTGTTTATTTACTATGAAGCAGATCCTCTTTGACATCTTTCCTTTACTTAGATCCTCTATTAACAAAAAACAAAACAAAACAAAACAAAATAAAGATTTTTCCCCAAAGAGAAAACTTTATGGACCATACTAACTTTTGAGATTGGGCAACAGAATTCTCACTTCCTAGTGATTTATGATGTAACTAAACTGTTAGTATGTTTTCCAATTTTCACGAGAGTCAGAACTCACACAGAGAAGGCTCAGACACAGGCCAGCTGTTCTTTTGGCCCAGGCAAGTGTTGGCAGTGAAGAGGACCAGTGTGTTTCCATCATTTCTTAGACCTCAGCGTGCTATAAAATTAATTATACATGTCTCTAGCCAGTCTCCAAAGTGCAGCTGTCCAGCCTGCCAAGCAGGCACATCTCACCCCTGGTCACCCGCATCGGAGGCTCCCTCGGGGCTTTCGGTGCTGACGTGCCGCGGAACCCCTCTGCTGCCTCCGTTCCCACAGACGCTGCCCTCATCCCTCATCCCTGCCACCATCAGCTCCAGCTAAACAACTGCTGCTCACGCCTTTTCATACTCCTCTGTCTATTCCCTCTAGAGCAGCTCGTGCTATCACTAAACATAGACCACAGCACGTACACTTAAAATTCCACACGACTTTTACCACCCTGGATAAAACGTAAAGATTTAAGTAGGATCTGTAAGGTCCTCCATGGCTGACTTACCTCTCCATCCTAGCTTGCCTTACTCTCTCTTATTCACTATATCGATGCCTCTCTGACACCCTTATAAACCTGTTCTTGGCTTGGGGTCTTTAAAGTTATTTTTCATTTTACTTTCAAGACTCTTCATTCAGTGACTGAATAATTTCACCTCTAGTTTTCCCTGACTCTTCTTCAAAGAAACCCATCCTGATCCTCAATTCTAAATTCTTATCCTCTAGTGTAGTATCTTAAAAAACAGTTTTATTTCCTATTACATACAATAACTGAAAATTATTTGTGTATTTTGAGTGATGTCCTTCTACGAACCCGTATGTACTTGAATGTTTTCTCTGTCAGGATTTTCAGTATCCAGGATTGCCATGTGGGGCATTCAATATCGATCATCAAAAGTAATGAAAGGATGAGTAAATTGATGGGGAAAATATACAAATATGCACTATTAGCTCCTAAAGAAATCCTTACATTGAATTACAATAAAATTGCATTTCTGTGAGTGCTGTTTGTCAAGTTCTATGTTTGACAATTCTACCTTGTATTCATCTAAACTGAGTAAATTCTATCATCAGATACCCTGCATGTGATCATTTCCCCATTTCCTACGTCGCTCTTTGTTCTGAGCCAGGTCCCCAATGGCATTTACTCTTCTGTTTGTACTTTGGATACTGACAGTCATACTTTAAACAGGACTGACATATTCATCTGTTCTTGAAGTTCTTGGCCTATCGAATGTGACACAGCTGCGTTCACAACTGTCCCACCAAGACCCAGATCTAGGGATTCCTACTTAATTCTGAGTGTTGTTTCCAGCCTATTTTTTGAGTATATTGACTCATAGTAATAATCTAAATCTTGATTTCCCCAGTAATTTTTCGTGCTCTTTTCTGTATTCTTTGTCATACATATATTCTAAATAACACATTTTGTGAATTCTTCTATGTGTAATAATGTGGAGTTCTTAAAGGGAAATCAACGTACTAGTTTAGGTTTTCTATCTTCAAAAGCTATGGCAGTGGTGCCACTTGGAGGAGTAATTCTTGCTTTATTTTTAGAATATTCTTTCCTGGTGACCCAAACCAGAAATTTCTAATGGCAATTAGAAAGTGCCTTCTACAGAGGCTAAAATTCATGATAGAAATAAGGGAGCAAATTGTGAAATACTATGTTTTGCTGATCTTCAAAACAAGAGTTAAAAAAAAGTTAAATCTAGCAAATAGATAAGGGTTTGAAAACAGGTTGTGCATTAATAGTATTCAAATTGACTTTTTTCTCCTGAACAGAGCTTTCATCTTTGAAACTGACAACACGGGTGATGCTGGGGATGGGTTATATTATCCAATTAGAGTTAGCCAGCCACAAAGTCAGACAGAATCATTCATCTTGCTTAAAAATCACTGAGTCTTTTCTTCCTTTTGAATTGATTTCAAGGAAGGCAATGTTGTATTTTAATTTGAATGTGTGCTTCAAGTCACCTGATATTGATGATCAAGGTGACTCACTTGTCCAGATACTTGGCACTCTGAGACAAAGAGAAGTTCAGTGCTAACAATCCTACCTACATTAAATACTTGTTTTACTATATAGAACATTTAACTCTATTTCAATAAATTGTTTCTTTATAGTCGTATCCAGATATACTCATAATTTTTTGATGCCTGTGTATTTTCTCAAAGAACTATTCCTTCATCCAAAATTCATTTTTTCAAAGTTCATTTTTCCTGTTTCCTCATATACTTTCATCCAAACATATGTATGCATGGCTGTTTGTATGGTGCATGTATTCACACATAATACATGCAATATTAAAATGAATTATCCAAAAATTTCTGAAAAATTTATAATTTTTACTATTCCTTCTTTGGTTTTCTTTAGAGTTGAAAGAATACATGGATATATTCATGAATGTATATTCCTTTTTTAAAAATTAAAACTGTGATAAAGCTCTAAATTTGAATTAGACTTGACAATTAAAAATCAATTTAATTTTTGTGTTCAATATAGCTAATTGATAGTTCTGATGGCTATATATATATATATATATATATATATATATATATCAGATTAGATCATTTTCTTGAGACCTGCACCTGAATTGCACAATTTCTGGGGTCAGGAGCAGGACTAGTCTCTTAGCTAGTAACTGAGACCATGAGCTCAAGTGTGCCACCCATTTCAGGATGACTTTATTGGAGGTAATACATTTAGTGAAGTCTTAAAGTGATAAATATTTCTCTTTTGGTAAGAAACAGTCTTTAAGAGAAATTGACTACTAGTGCTAATCATGGAAATGAAGAGAAAACAAAAAGGTCTAATGTCATGATTATTCTCAGCCAGAGGTGAATATTTGGAATAAAGTGAAAAATGTAATATTTTGACCTAAATATATTCAACCATATATGTGTGTGTATTTGCATACATATATATATGTGTGTTCATACATATATATATATATATATATATATATATATATATATGCACTCTTGTATATGTTTGATTTGGGAGTACTGGTGATTGAACCCAGGGCCTTTGCACTGTCCTGTGTCACCACTCTGTTTTTGCCTTTTTATTTTGAGACAAGTTCTGGCTGGATCAATAAGTCATGCAGGCTGGGTTTGAATTTGTTACCCTCCTGTCTCAGCCTCCCAGAGGGCTGTGATTACATGTCTAGCTTAATTAATAATTTTTGAGCAATTACTCCCTGCCTGCCACTCTTCAAAAGAGATTTAGTAATGACCAAAATAGAACTTTCAATGATGCACGACCCAATTCTGTGATCCATATTGTCACTAGAAACATATAGACTCATATCTACATCATCAATTTTTAAAAGATGCTAAGGTAATTTGATAGAACAGTGTTTCAATAATATGTTCTAGGACAACTGAATACTTATGTGGAAAATAAATAAAAATCTGCCTTAACTCTCACTGTAAAAAAAAACTAAAATAGGTATAGAATTAAATGCAAAGGCTATCACAATAACATTTCTACAGGAAAACTTCAGGTCTCTGCATCTTAGGAATAGGTTAAAAAAACTTCTCATACTGACACACAAAAAACCTAAAACATTGATGAAATTAACATTAAAACAACTTAAAAATATTTGATTTATGAAAGACAATTTTACTAAAATTGCTAAAGATTGGGAGGAAATATATACAGTAGGTACATATGTCAAAGCACTGTTATACAGAATATACAAAGAATTCTTACAACTGGTGACTAATACTTCAATTTTTAAATGATACAAAATATTTGAATTGATACCTTACAAAAGAAGATAGAACAATGACCAACAAACTGTATGAAAAGATTTTCTGTATTATTAGGCAAATGCTAATTGATGGTATAATAGGTTATGATTTTACATTTACTGAAGGAGCTAATAAAAAGCACACTGACAAAAATAACTATTAATAAGAGCTTGGAACAACTGACTACTCATGCCTTATATGTGGGAGTGTAAAAATGGCCTCACCACTTTGACAAAATATTTGACAGTTTCTTATAAGATTGAGAGTACAGCACTTTTAACTTTAATGTAGCCAGACAAACATATATGCATTACTCAAGAGAAATAAAGTATATATCTATAAAATACAACAAAATAAATGAAAGTTTTTATTGCAGTTTTAGATACAAAACCTAGAAACTGTAAACTTCATAAATGAGCTGAGTAATAGAATCCTATTTGCAATACAAAGTGGTGAATTACTGACTTATTAACGACATGGAAAAATTTAAAATGAAAAGAGAAGGCAGCAAAAGACTACCTATTGCTTCTTTCAAAGTATATGAAACTCCTGGAAATGCAAATATGCTAGTCATACAGCGCTGGAAAATGTTTGCCTGGGATCAGAGACATAGGTTAGGGACTGGAGGTGGGCGTGATGGGCTCTTTTGGGGGTGTTGGAACCAGTTTATATGTTAGAATCCTGGTTTCAAAGACATGCATTTGTCTAAACTCATTAAACTGAACACTTAAAGTGAGTGTATTTTACTATAATCAAAATGATGCTTTTATTAGTTTCAAATACAATCTCTGAATTGCAGTGTATTCATGGCAAGAGTTTACCCAAGGATGGATAAGGTGTTCAGTAAGTGCATGGATACTGTCCTGGTAGAAGCACTCAAGGAAGGAGAGGCAAATCATATTCAGACTAAGTGTATAGCAGCTCAGGGGTCAGGGGATAAGTAGGAAGATTCAGAACTGCACATGCTCCTGGGAGAATTAAATTAACGGTATTGTTTCAAAAAGAATCTATAATTTACAAATTTCATCCAACATCTGAATTTTATGTAGTTTTTACTAAGAGCCAATAAAAATATTGGGAGGTACTTTCTCAACTGTTGTAAACTGATTCACATTATGGAGCTGAACATATTTTCGTTATTGTCATACCAAGTCAAAAAGTGGAAAATCCTTTTTCTTATCATCACTAATTTAAGTTGATAGATTCAAGGAAACTCTAAGTGAATGCTCATAATGAAATAGTTGATTGTCCTATATTGTGGAATCTAAAAAGTATTTAACTCTAATAGACATTAAATTCTATGCATAAAAAATATCAAAGGTAGACATCACTTAGTCAATTTTATTCGATTTAATTTGAAAATAAAAATGTGTTAAGTTGCCTTTATTTATTTGTGAATTCACTAACATCATGCTGTATATGCTTTGTGAAAATAAAAGATGGTCTATTGTACTTTGGCACTGAGTATTGTTGCCATAAAATGGAGTGAAAATATTTAGCTAAACGGCATTATTTTTCACAGTCTGAACTTGAGGTTAACATATGGAAACTTTGTTTGTAGCCACTATTAATTCTCACTGGCATATCAATAAAATATGCTTTGTTTTCTTTACCACTCTTTTAAGTAACAACCTTTTTAAATCAAAGCATCACAAATACTTATTACTTTGTGAACTATATTTTATTTTTATCAGTGTTTATTTTAATTTTAGAATGTTATTTAAAGAAATGTAATAACAAGAAGGCTTAAGAAAACATTTAAAAATTCATGTATAATGTGCCCAAAGGAAATTACTAGATTTAGATAAAGAGTTAATTCTTTAAACTGAGAATAACATCAGCCAATTCAGAACAGGAAATATTATAGTTTTAGAGAATTTTGTAAATGTGCTAGTCTACCTGCTCAGAAATTTAAGGAATCAGATCCAGTGAGGAGTTAAATGGTATAAAGTTGTGTGCTTTTTCAAGACCCAAGCCTTGATTTAATCCAAATTCCTCTCATATTTTATGCCTAAATGTATTGAAATCAGAAAGTAAACAGAAAATACATAAAATCCTGCAACACTTAAATTCTGGATATAAACATTTCTCTTCTATAAATCTGAAATACTTTTGTTGCTGGCTTTTTAGTGTCCTCAGGTTCACATTTATACATCTTTTTACTGTAGACTAATCTAAAAGGCTATTATTTTTAATAAAAGATTATACATAAAATAATTTTAGATGCACTGAAAAATTTTTGAGAGAATACTAGCATTAGGGTTTTAAGGTCTTTGCACCCAGTTTCACTTATTATAAACATCTTACATTAAAATGGTATTTTACATATAATTAATAAAGCAATATTGTTGTTATTAAGTCCATTGTTTATTCATATTTCTTTCATTTCTTTACCTAATGTATTTTTTCTATTCCAGAATTTTATGCAGATGTCACATTCACTGAATCATCGTGTCATTTTAGTCTCCTCTAGGTTGTCACAGTGTTTCAGACCTGCATTCTTTCTAATAGTTTTGAAGTGTGCTGGTTGTGTATTTAATAGAATGTCTCATTCCTGAAGCTTTTTGATGTTTTTCTTATGATTAGACTCCAGTCTGGGGCGGAAGTAAATTACTTTCATTGCACAGAAGTAAAGTATTTTCAGTGCAGGTTTTCAGGGTATATGGTTTCAGGATATATGGTTTCCATATGAGTTATGACTTTTGGTCTTGATCTTGATCACCTGGCAGAAGGAGTGTTCCTTAGAATTTGCTACTGAAAGTCAAAGTTTTCTGCCTTTCTGCATTGCAGTCTTTGGAAGAGAAAGTAGTCATTATGCACAACCTATATTTGAGGAAATTTATGTTCTTCCTCATTTAGGATGGAATAAATGGATTCATGGCTAGTGTGTACTTTGGTTTATAATTCAACATTATTTTGTTACCCAAATTTATTCAGCTTTAGTTTTCAGTGGGCTCATATATCCTTTTGTCATAGACCCTTCAAGAAGAACATTTTTAAATTTTATTTTGTTTTGTTTTGCTTTGCTTTTAAATATGTCCTTACTTTTTAGTATTGCAATAAGTTTCAGGCTGATGTTTTCCTTTTTTTTTTTTTTTTTTCTTTGAGACAGGGTCTCACTGAACTTGGTCTCACCAAGTAGTCCAAGCAGGCCTCAAAGTTCTGGGGTTCTCCTGCCTCAGCTTCTTGAATGCTGGAAGTACATCATGCCACCATGGTTGGCTCCAGGCTCATCTTTTCCTTCCCTGTTGTAGTCCTCAAATTCAAAGATCCCTGGTTACTTTCCTTGGAGAATAATAATCAGAAATCAAGAATGTGGTACTGGTTGGGCCAGAAGAAATCTTTAATTCAGAGGCATCAGTGTATTTTGTCTTATCCCAGTGAAATTCTTGAGGTCACATAAATATATTTTTTAAAATAATCAATGCTTTTGCATAATAATACATTTATCATTCTATCAAATTTAAGTAGTACCCATTGTATTTTCTGAGATGATAGATGTTGTCTACTATCTCATTTTATACAGAAAATGTATCAGAATCAACACTGTGAATCTGTAGTCACTCACTCTACTAGTTTCGCCTTCGTAATAGTTCTTTACTGACTTACATTACTCAGACTCTCCCTTCACTTCCACACCACAGAAAGTTAATAAACAAAATATATGGAAAAGTATAAAAAGTTCTGCTGTATGAGTTTAGGTTCTTTTGGTGTATGGCTTGTGATGAGGTTATTACTCCACAGCTTCCTGATATTGTTACTCAAGGGAGAACAACTGATTACAATAGATATGACATCCTAGCTACAGTAGTAGAATTACAACAATGATAGCACCACGCACAATGTAGAAATTGACAAACTGTGGTAACTACTTTAGACCATAAGGGCAAAGCCAACAGTGACATAGCAGAACTGACTGTAAATTAGGGGCTCCTATGCCAAGTGTTTCCTGTAGCTAGAGTGAGTTTACCCTGGGTTCATCCAGGTGAGCTGGTTGCCAAGTTTCAGGTACTTCCTGCTCTGGTTGTCTGACCAGCAGCATAGAAGAATGGGCCAGAAACCTGGGTTCTTTTGGCCAGGGTTCTCAGAATGGCAGAGAGCCAATGGGCAGGGTTTCTCAGCTCCTGTGAGGTTCACCCAGGTTCCCCAATGGCTGAGCTCAGGTTCTTGAACTCTGTACTAGAACGAAGCTCTCACTGGTTTTATGTCCCATTTCTTCTTACCAATATCCTAAATTGTTTTCAACTGGAGAAAGAATTTTCTATCTTTGTAAAATTTATCTGCTTCAAAGACATTTTAAGACAGAGCAAATTAATTTTTGAAGAGAAGAAAGAGACATTGAAAAATGCTGCTATTTTGTGCGTTAAAGGGAATCTGGCATCATGCCAAATTCTAATAGCGTGGCATTCTGCTCTCAGCTGCCAGTCACATGACATTCCTTTATAGTGCCAGAGCTTGAATTTTCTTCAGAGATTTCCTACATGGAGAATGAAGATCATCAAAATCCTTAAAGAGACTTTATTCGTTATTAAAATATTTGGTCTTCCTTCATGTTACATGAAATTATTTCTGCTTGTAAACTACTCAATGTATTATATTACACTGGCCTTTCGCATCTTTTTATATGTTAAATCTGTGGTAAAGCTTAAATCAATAGAGAAGATGGATACTAAAAGCATCAGTGCAGATTCTTCAATTTTATTTTTTAAGACAAAAACTGGTAAAGAAGACATTAAAATGAAGTTTTATATTTAAGTTATTTAAATTTCATTTTTTGTGATGGTATTTTAAATCCTTAAATTATTTAAATATAACAGAAGGTGAAAATTATTGTCAAAGAGTTTAATTCCATAAAATGTGTAATAGTTATAGTGTTGACTGATTATATATGTACAAATAAGTACATGTATTTTATAATTATTTATACACATTAGTAGAAAATATACATATAAATACATTCTGAATTTATTAGATTTTTTTTCCTAAGCTATCTTCCCAAAATACAGTTCATATACATTTTGTTTTTTTCTAACTGTAGTGATATCCTGGGCTGCTTAATAGTATAAAGTATTTTTCAGAATATTTCTTAAAAATCAACTTTGAGATATATTGTGGCACAGATTTTATTTATTCAATCTTTACCTGTTTCACTTTAATTAGTAGTTTACTATAATTTTACTTTTGTTTCTATAATTCCAATACTAGAGCATTGATTTAGATGATATTTCTGTCCCTCACAGCTCTAGCTGTGGTTTGTTTTCTTTAGTTCTGTTCTTTCTCTGAATATAATCAATGAGCAGGAGAAATAATTTGTAGTAAATACTTTCTCCATGGCTTTTCCATTCATGAATTATTTCAATTGTGGTTTCTTCATAAATGACTACTAACATTGATCCCCAAGAAGAAGAGTCAACAGAGAAATGATGCCTCTAAACCAAAAGGTATAGGTTTTTACCTTAATGCATAAAACATTTTAAACAGTAATCATCTGTGCAGGAAAAATGAATCTATCATTGGATAACTACATTCTACTCATGTATTCTGGAATAGGGTTTCTTAATATTTTAGAAGCAATCAATAACAGATGATATCTTTTAGCTACTCTACTCAAGAGAGCCAACTTATCTTCACTTTATTCAGCCTCAATGTTCTATTTAACTCTAAATTATTTATTATGAACCTTTTGGGATGCAGAAGAAGTCATATTTTGGAAAATGAGGATTCCATAAAATTAATTCAAAATTATTCATGTATGCCTCGCATAGTCCTGGATTTACTTTGATGTAAGTGGGCAGAAACAAGAACACAGTACTTCCATAGTAAAATTTCTAGGCAGATTGTTTTTTAAAGAAATAGAATTGCAACTACATGAGACTGTGAGACTTACAGATGTATTCTTGATCCAAAGACTGTTTTGTGTATTGCATATGGTGAAGCAAACTGTTGAGTACATTTTCATTGAGATTGCTAAAATCTACCATGATTGAAACATAATAAACATTCAAAACATTTGTTTGAGTGGATAAATGAATGCAAAAGGAATAAATGATTGAATACCTGCATCTACCCTCTTTGCTTAGAAATAGGTTTTTCATGTTATGAGTCTCAATAGATGGAAAAGGAATATAAAAATCTCTATGAAATTCAAAGCTTTTTTATTGCGGTGACTATTCTATTTGCTAATTAGTTATGATTTTAACTATATTGCCAAAATTCTTTGAGCTTTCCCAAGGCACGGTGGTACCTGACCCTCAGAGGAGAAGTGCCCTGCTCTTTGCATCAGAGTCCAGTATCACTGTGACTTTTCACCAGCAATTTTAACACAGAAACTTGGTCAAGGTGGTATCTTTCAAGCTGACCAGATATTTGAATTTCTTGTATAAAGAAAATTCTTTTCTTCTTATTTATTCATTTAGTTCTTTCAATATATACTTAATTTTCTTTGTCTTATGTTAAGGTAGTTTTGATGTTATTAATTACTTTTTGCTAAGCATTCCCTCAATTTCTACCAGTATGTAGGCACATCTTGTATTCTCTGACTCATAAAATTAACTGTTCTTCCCAAGAGTTTTGTGCTCTTGTATTGGAGAATAATATTTAGAAACTAAGAACTGAATGCTGGATATACTCCTTGATACTGAGTGTTACTAATTCCAAGCTAAGAAAATTGAAAAAAAAATGCATATAGTGAGAAATTTTTTCATAAAATGGTCTAAAATTCAAGTTATCCAAATTTCCATCAGTAATGGCCAGCATAGAAACATGTTATGATTTGTGTCTAAATGTCTCCCCAAAGTTTCATACAATCTTAGAGGTGGCTGAATCTAGCATTGTGATTGGTTCCTTGGCTAGAGCTGGAATTGGCGGTGTGAGTGCTGTACCTGCCCTGAGGCAGGTAGCCAGCATAAAATATAAGAGAGGGAAAGAGGCATACCTTTCCTTTTTTCCCCTTTTCACTCTTGTCACTTGCGGCCACCTTGAATGGCTGCCCCTTAGCCATGCCACCCTGCCTTGAAGCCAGTTGAAACCTCCAAAGTTTGTAAGCTGAATAAATCTGTCCTTCTTTCATTTTGGGTGTCAGGTAATTTGTCTGAGCAACTAGAGGAAATGTAACCAAGACAGAATTTTGAATCAGTGGAGTGTGGTTGTTGCTGTAACTGTACATGACCATGCCATTCAAGAGCCTTTGGAAATGGCTTGTGGGAAGAGTTTGGAAAGTTTCAGAGATGTTGTCTGAAAGAGTAGCTATGGAACACCTTAGGTTGTTCTGTAAGGGAGATTCTGGTCAGAGCTCAGAAGACTAAGTCCCGATAGAAACCCTGCTCGAAAAGATCCAGCTAGGGAAGTTTCTTCCAGGAAAAGGGACTGCATTGGGTGGTGTGTCATGGCTTGGTGGAAAGTTTGTCTGTATTTTTCTTGTATCCAGAGACTTTTCCTGAGGCTGAAATTAAGGACAGCAGACTAATTAATCTGGCAGAAAAAAATTGAAGTCTAATATTGAGGTGGAGGCATGGCTATTGTTGAGGACTTATAGCCAGATTTATGTTGTGAATCAAGAGCACAGAGCCAGAGCCCAGAAGGATGATTTAAAACATTGTGAGTTCAGCCAGAAAGGAAGCTCCAGGAAAGCTCTGGACTACAAAGACAGAGCTGAGGAGATCTCAGTTGCTGAGAAGTAACAGGAGAATAAAAAAAGACAGCTTGCAGTCATCATGGGAAGAGGAAGCAGGTATTGAACCTTTGCAGCCTCAAAATTGGAGAAGTAAAAGACTGCTTGGAGGGGCAAGCTGGAGAGTGCCATCATCCAGAATGGTGGCAGCAACTCTATGTTCCAGAATGATGGCAGCACGGAGAATCTTTTCCTCACAATCAAGTTTAGAGTGCTCAGTGATCCAGGCATTTGATCCCTACAGTCAAGAGAGAGAAAAACCTGCTACTGCTCCAGCTGGCAGTGGACCTTGGCAGTATCCACATGGCACTGGTTTTAGGTGCATGCCGAATGCGCGAGTTCTGAGATTAAATGGGCTTACACCCTGATTTCATAAGGCCTAGCAGGCCAGACAGTGTAATGTGTGAAGCTGTGAGTGTGAAGCCAAAGGTGCACTGAAAAACCAAGAAGTTTGGAAAAGTCAGGAGCATGTAGTGACCAAAGAAACCTGCAAGGAGGGAGCAATGTGGGCCTAAGAGAAAATCTCTTGGTGCTAAAACTACCAGAAGTGCTTTGGGGGTGGATTCACTCAAGCCTTTTGGAGCTCACAATCAGATTGCTTCAGATGCACAGTGTGGAACTCCAGAACTTAGTATTTGCCCTGCTGGATTTTGGACTTGTTTTGTTCCCAATGCTTTGTATCCTGTTTGTACCTTTTTAAACAGTAATGTTTATTTTTTACCATTGTATGTTGAAAGTCTTTAACTTTGCTTTCATTTGTACAGGGGCTTACAGCTAAAAGATGGCCTTAGATCTTGGAGGACACATGGGATCTGAGATTTTCAACAGTACTGAAACTGTTAGGAATTTGGGAACTCTTGGAGATGGACTAAATGTCGTTTGCATAAAGGATGTACATTAGTCCTTGGGGAGCCAGGAGGTGGAATGTTATGGTTTGTGTTTAAATGTTCCCCCAAGGCCTCAGGCAGTCATGGAGGTATCTGAATCTAGCATTTGAGATTGGTGGCTATCTAGTGCTGGGATTGGTGGTGTGAGTGTTGCACCCACCCATAGGCAGGTAGCTGGCATACAACATAAGGGAGAGAAGGAAACGTGTTTCCATTTTTGTCCTTTTTGCTCTTGTCACTTGTAGTTGCCTTCAATGGCTGACCCTTAGCCACATTATGCTGCCTTACAATAAGCTGAGTATGGATTGAAGCCTCTAAAAACTGTAGCTGAATAAACCTTTCCTTCCTTCATTTTGGGTGTTGGGTATTTTGTCTCAGCAACAAGAGGAAAAGTAACCAAGACAAAACACATCTTACATTTTCTAAAATGCAGATTTCTTGATTCTATTGGACCAAAGATTTGTTTTTCACCTTATGAACAAGTAATATTCAAATCTTCAGTCTAGCCATCTACATTGACATTCAAACTCAATTATGCACCTATTTTTAAAATAAATATGATCCTTATTTATCTCAAAATTTACTTATTAAAAACTAAGTGGCATTCAGAAGGGTATTTAGTTATTTTTTCTATCCTTGAGAAGTTTATAATTTGACTGCAATTACCTATGAAACATAATATCACACATTTTAAAAGGTTATATAAAGATATACATTGAACGTTGAATAATTGATGTAAAAATAGTTAATTTCAATTTCTATTGCATTTCTGTTTTCAAATATATATGCATATTTACTTATGAAATTATTCCCTCAATGTTTAATGTTATTTTGTCCTTTTATTCTTACAACTATTGCCTTTGTCTAGATCTATCACATCTGCTATAGCTACTATAAGAATGCCTTGCATGAACTACCATACTCCTGCAGCTCCTTTATTCTGGATGCAAAGTCTTTAAATCTCCACTTCATACTGTGGTTGTTACACTCATATGGACATACTTCTGATGTAATTCTTTCATACATTTCTATCACAGTGAAACTTCCATCATGTTTGGGAACAATATTTGATATAAAATTTCTTTAATTACCTAGTCTTGCTTATTTTTCTATTTCCATTCTTCATATTTCCTCTTGTATCTCTTTATTCTGATGGCATTCTTGTTTTTGTTTCTGTAAGTGCTATTTTATGCTCACATTTTGTTAATGCAGAAACATCCTGCCAATCTTTCTTCCTCTGGATAATGCTCACTCAGTTTTGAGCTTAATTCCAGTATTATTTCCTGCCAGAAACTTTCTTCAAGTCCCTTGATTAGGCAAATATATTTACTGTTAATACTTAGGACATGTGTCTATATTAGCAATTACCATATTTTATGGTAATAGTCTCTTTAATGCATCTGATTTTCTTTCAGATTGTGAGCTCCTTTAGAACAGAAGACATATTTATCTTCTTCACCTGTATAACCTTATTGCTCAGTGTAGCTCTTCCCCAGTTCAAGAATTCAGAAAATGTTAACACAATTTGAGTTAGAGAAAATGACATTGTCTACTTCCTGATCCCTCAGTCATATTGTTGTCATTTTATCACCTGCCTATACATTATGCTAGGTGATTTCTCAAAGGATAGAAATCTCTTATTTAAATATTTGATGCCATAAATTGTGCATTTCTCAGCTTAATGTATCTTGCTTCCCATCTATTTAATAAACAGTATCCCATTCTGTTCAGTAGGATGATTATTCCTGAAGTATCTATCAATATAAATACAGATGAGGGGTTGAGTCATGCCATTTTCAACCCGTATAAATTTGGCCAATCTCTTATTCATTTTCTATAGTTAACTAAATTAAAGATCTATCCTGAGTATTATGTAAGTGAAAAATATGAATATTTGATAAAGTGTACAAAACTGAGAGCAGTAAAAGAAATCATTATCATTTATATTGCTAATTATCATGTAACTCATGCAATCATATTCAATAGCGGGTTATTTCAGTTAATATGATAAAATGTCTACATAGTACACTTATGTTTCAAAAAAAATCAACACTCTTCAAATGAGTCTTTCTGGAGAAATCCATTGCCTTTTTTGGGAAAAACTACAAGAATCTCAAAGGAGTTTTATGTTTATTTGTTGTTTGGGGTTTTTTGGTTTTGTTTTGTTTTTGCAGTCTTATACATTATTTGTCATATAACTTGCATATGAATTTTTTAGGCACCTTCAAATGCTTAAAAAACATCTTGATAATTCAAAAATGGAGCATTTTACTTCATAAAATGAAATTATTGATAATATGATTCCAAATTAAATATAATAATAGTTAAAATGCAATAAATTCTTCAGGAATTATGTGAAAATTTCACATCACTTCATCTTTAACTCAACTCAATCTCTTTTTTACAGATAAGAAAACTAAGAATTAGCTGGATCAGATATCAGAGAACATAATGAAAATCAATTGATAGTATATAGTAGTGATAACAGGATTTGACTCTTTCTTGAGTCTGTATTTTAAAATCTTCGTTTTTGTACCTATTATTTTTTTAGGATTATATAATGGAACTCCCCAAGGCATATGTACAATTTTCTTTTTTTGGTGGTACTGGGGATTGAACTTATAACCTCAGGCTTGACAGGCAGGCACTTAGGCCACTGAGCTAAATCCCCAGCTCAATAGATAGCAGTCTTTTTTTTTTTTCTTGGTACCAGGGATTGAACTCATGACCTCACGCTTGCAAGGCAGGCACTTATGCCACTGAGATAAATCCCTGGCCCATATGTACATTCCTTTTCTGAGGCAGAGTGTGGGTTTGGGGTCTGCATTCTTGAATGTTCATCAGTGAGGCTGGGAGTTTGACTCAGTGGCTCAAGTGCATGCCTGGCAGGTGTAAAATCATGAATTTGATCTGTGGTGCAAAATAAATAAATAAATAAATAAATAAATTACCATTGGCTTATCTTCTTGAATGTTTATCATCATGGATTACTTTCTTCTGGGCAAGATTTTAATGTGTGGTTGACAAACCAAAACATAATTGTTTTAAATTAAAATGGATTAAAAATATAAGTATTTAAACCAAAACACTACGCTGGAAGAAAGAATAGATAAAACTCTTGGTGCAGTTGAAGACTTATGAATAAAACATTGATTACACAAGAACTATCCATGAAGAATCAATGACTGGGGTCCTACTTATTAAAAAAGCTTTTGTACCCAAAAAGAATCTACCAACAGAGTGAAGAAACAACCAACTGAATGGGAAAAACTTTTTTTCCAGTTGTTCCTCAGACAGGGGTTCAATATCTAGGATATACAAAGAATAAAAAAAAAAAGCAGACCTCCCCAAGACTTAAAGACACAACTCAAAAATGAGTATATGAAATAAAGAGACAATTTTTAGATAAAGAAATAGAAATGATACATAAACATAAAAACATTTAATATCACTTGTCATTCAAGAGATGCAAGTTAAAACACTGATTCCATTTCACTCCAGAAAGAATGGCTGCCATCAAGAAATCAAACAATTACAAATGCTGGAAGGGCTGTAGGGAAAAGGAACCCTTCCCAGCTGTTGGTAAAGTGTAGACTGGTGCAATCACTATGGAAATCAGTGTGGAGATTGCTTAAAAAATTAAAACTATAGATTCCCTTCCCTTTCTTGGTATTTTTCCAAAAGATTTAAAAGTATCATACTACAGTAATATATGAACTCCTAAGTTCATATCAGCACAGTTTGTAATAGCTAAATATTGGAAAGAGCTCAAATGTCCATCAATTAATGAATGGATAAAGAAGATGTATTTTTTCAAACAGTGGAGTACTACTTAGTCATAAAGAAGGATAAACTTGAAACATTTCTAGGTAAATGGGTGGACCTCAATACCATATTCTTAAATACACTGAACATATGTGTGTTAAAATTGCATTGTTTCTCCGGTATGAAAAACTGAAAGTATAAATAAGGACCAAAATAGGTATTGTGAAACAGGAAGAAACTATTCAAATGGACAGGAGGAGTAAGAAAGGTAAGAAGGGAAAAGAAAAAAATGAGGAAAGAAGGAAAAATGGAAACAAAGCTGTTGTAAAAAAGGAAAGAAAGATGAGTTGAAGGGAGGGGAGAGAAAGGGAAGAAAAGAATCAAGATATATCATGTACAGGTACAAATTCTGTATGATGAATTTGATCGTTATGTATATATAAAATGTACCAATGAACTTAATTAATTAAAAAGTTATTATGAAACTATTTGAAGACCTTATTTCCTTTTGCTCTTTTGTAACTTTTTTCTTGTACCAGGGATCAAACTCATGACCTTGCACTTGCCAGGCAGTGGTTTATGCCACTGAGATAGATCCCCAGCCCTGTTCTTTTATAATTTTAAGGTCCACCTGCAGTTTAAACCTATATTATAAGTATCAAGCTATTCAAGTTGGACCCAGCTACAAAATATATACTTTATGAGAAAAATAATGTTATTTAATAATTCCTGCAATTAAATGTCCATTGTGAATATAAATTTGAGTTATATAGTAGACTTATATTATTACAATTCTGTCTTAAAAATTTCTGTACATGCAAACATTGATTGATAGACAATATGAAAAGAGGATTCATATTGAACTGTGTGATGATTTAAATATTGACTTATAACTGGAACATGAAGAAAATCTATGTGAAGAGATTGTTATTATGTAACTATCAATCAATATAGAGTTTAATTCTACTTAGCAGAGAAAAGTAGAAGAATCTCTAGGTTCTTAAACTTCTTCAGTAAGTTATTTAGTTTTTGTAACATACTGACTTTATAGATACATAGGGGAAATTCATGGATAGAGGAGAACAGAAGAATAAATTAAAGAAATAAAATTTTAAATACCATTTATTACCATTGCGCAAAGTGTATGCATTCTAAAAATTGGAAAGTTAAATAATGTACCTATAACAGTTAGCTTTTATCAGGATTATTGGTTCTTTTTGCCAAATGGTCTCTGATCATTTCTTAGAGCAGCATGCAATTGGATATACATAATATCAATGTTCTCTTACAAAGGAGGAAAATAATGAAAATACTAATAGCATCTATGTAAGTTGATAATAGTATACATTAGCATGTCTGCTGTATTTTTAAAATAAAACTAGCTTTCAAAATGGCAAAATTAAGTTTACTTATTAAAAGGAGAATGGTGCTTGTATTAGTCAGTTTCCCATAGCTGAACATAGTACCTGACACACACATATTCAAGGAAGAAAAGTTTTATTTATCTCAGTTTCCAGTGGGCTCACTCCATAGTAGACTGGTGGATTGTCCTAGGCTGGTAAAGATGTTTGCCTTGTGGATTGTCCTGTCAGAGGATAGCTGGTCACATCTCAGAAACCTGGAACAAGAGAGAGAAGGGACAAAAACACAGCCTTCCCAGCCCCACCTTTCCCAGTAATCTGCCTTTAACCAGGTTCTGTTTTCTAACAGAACGTTCAGCTTCTGAGCTCATCAATGGGTGAATCTGCTGAGAGGTATGGTGCCCCATGGTTCAGTTCTCCCCCAAAAGCCCACATCTGAATAATGCAACATTTGGGAACATTTTACATCTAAACAATAAAAGCACATACATTTATATAGCTGAATGTAACCCTGCAGACTATCGCTAGAACATTCTTCCTTGGAGTTAGCCTCTTAATGGTTTCTGGATAATACTGTAGATGATTTTTAAAAAAATTTTAGAAAATACATATTTTAAGAAATTTTAAAAGGTGTGTTCTTATCACTTCAAACTCGTCAGTATTCAGGAAAAAAAAACCCTGAAACTGGATTCAAAAGTGTCTAATTATGATTTCAGTGGTAGATCCAGGAATGTAAACAACATAGTTTTGTCCACACAGTTTAATGCAGTCTGACAATTAGATACAGGTAAAACATAATAATTCTACTAATTAGACACTAATTAGAATTTACTCTTATGGTTGAGCTAATAGTCTTACTATTTATATAAATGGAATAAGTTATACACAAGCACTAACTCAATTCTCCTGCTTTGTTTTGTATTTCTAGTGTTAAGAAATCTCATATTTTTAAAGGAATTTTTTTTAAGTAAAAGCTTGAGGCAATTTAGTGTCATAGGCAGTGTTCATGACAGGTGTCAAGTGGCTAGGATTCTATTCTTTCCTAATTAGCTTTTTGGCCATAAGCAAGCTAATTCATCCCTTTCAGCTTTCATTTACTCCCTTATGAAATGATGGAAAAAAGAAGCTTAGCCTATTTTTAGCATCACATCTATAGCTAACATTTCATTGGTTTATATGACTCTTTCTGTATCTGATGGTTGCTTTCAGGTACCTTGTCTGTTCTGGATCAGAAATTACATACAATATTAAAGCAACATTTTCATTAAATCAGATGTCCTTTATATATAAGAATTAAAATCAAATCAGTGTAAACATTGAGTGACAAAGATAAAGTTTTAGAATTTTTCTAATTACTAAGGGTATATAGTATGAAGCATATGGCAATTTTTCTCTACTTCTATGAATAGGAAAATAGTTTTTCCCTATACTATAATTCACAATTGAACACTTCTGTGATGAAATCCATGGCTTTCTTCCTGCCCTGACCAACCGTCCAACTCCAGCTCGAAGGTTATCAAATCAATTGACAGTATTAAGAGTTACTGAGAACCCCACAGGTTAAGGGTTTAGACCCATAAGATTATCCTGAGATGACAATTATAAGTCCAGATCCTTATCTGTGGTTCTGACTGACCATGTGTAAAGTCAGAGGTTCTCATTAGCCCTTTTCAGGCTCAATCCTTTGATAGAATGGCTCAAGAACTCAAAAACACTATTCACTTACCAGATTATGAGTATAGTAAATGATATTAGGGTATTACACACACACACATACACACACACACACACACACAAACATACATACATACAGGTATTAAAGGATACAACTCTGGAAAAACCAGCTGGAAGAAAAGCATAGGGCAAGCTATATGAGAACAGGGTATAGCTTCCATTTCCTCTCTGGACATGGCACCTCTCAACATATCCATAAATCCAGCAAATTGGAACTTTCTCAACCCTTTCTGTTTGGGTATTCTGTGGAGGCTTCATTACCTGGGTATGATTGATTAATTCATTGGTCACTGGTGAGTGATACAGTCATTTTTCCTCCCTCTTTTCATTCCAGGTCAGGGCATGAGACTGAAAGTCTCACCGCTCTCACCATGTGACTGGCTCCCTTAGCAAGTTGCCTATGTCCTGGGATCTTTGGAAAGCTTTTAGGAGCTGTGCGCCAGGAATCAGGGCAGAGGTCAAACACATATTTTTTATCATGTCACAATATGGTTGATAGGAGAAGAAATATGACCAGATTCTTATAAGACATGCACAGGTCTCCTATAAAGATAAAAGCACAGTGTTCAAGTTTGCCTAAGTAAGAAATATGTTTTATTCTATCAAGAGAAGCTAAGAAGTTTTTTTCTAAGAGTCAACAATTTGGAACCTGTGAGTTTCCAGAAATAATTGAAGAAATAACCAAAGAAAAGGGCAGAAAATTATGTCTAGAATGTTTTAGAAAACTGCTCCTAAAGCCAGTGGAACAGTCTTACAAAGTCTTGACATAATAGGTGTTGGCTCTTTTTGGCTTATAACTGTATAGATTTGTTGAAAACTGGCAGATATATAACCTCAATCTCTTTCATTTTGTCAGCTGTTGAGAAAACACTTCTGTGAAGCTCAAGAAAAACATTATATATGTATACATAGTATTTACCATTCTAGAATGTGGCTTGTGATTCCAAATACTGTGCATAATGCTCCATAAAATTCTGTGTATTTGAAGCTCATTGAAATAAAAATGACATGGGAAATGTTTTCCAGAAGTTAACTCTAGGGTTTAAAACACTATATATTACAATGTGAGTAAGAAAAAGGTTTAAGAAAGCACAGAGGAATTTCTTTCAAAATGAAGTATCTGAGAAAAATTAAAAATAAAAAGAAATATGATCTTGCCAGCCATGGTAGAGCACACCTGTAATCCCAGCACTTGCAAGGCTGAGGCAGGAAGATGCCTGTAAGTCTGAGGCCAGCCTGAATTACATAGTGAGTTCCAGACCAGCCTGAATTATAAAGCAAGACCCTGCTCCCCCAAAAATATCTGAAATTCTTCACTGACATGTGAAATGATTTTACATTGCGTATTGGTCAGCTTTTAATTACTGGCAGCACAAACCCAACACTATATCACAAAGGAGAAATGGTTTAATTTGGCTGAGAGGATTCTGTCCATGATCAGCTACTTCCAACTCAGGAAAATGTTTTGGCAGAAAGGCCTGGCAGAGGCAAGCTGCACAATGTATGGCAACCAGGAAGCAGAGAGAGCAAGAAGAAACAGAGAAAGAAGGGAAGGTTTAGTAACTATAATACACCCTTTCAGGTAACACAACTCCTCCAACCTGGTCCTCCCCCTAACAGCACATCAATGGACTTATACACTGATGTGTAAAGCCTTCCCATCCAATCAATTCTGTAAGGTCCACCTGAACATATGAGACTTTTGAGAGGCAGTGCCTGGTGAGAGAATGTTAGGTTCCTGGAGTCACATTCTCACTGGGGAAACTGGTGCCTGTGTCTCACTTCAGACCCCAGCGACAAAGAAACCTCTGAACTGTGCACCAAAATAAACCTTTGCTGTTGATTATCTCAAGTATTTTGTTATAGTGACAGAAAACTGAATAACAGCCATAAATTTATAGAAAAACAAAAAAGACAAAAGTGTTGATATATTGTACATATAGATTTTCCTATTATAAATACCTAACATTATTCTTATAATTCATTAGCTTACAGTAATATATATTAACTAAAATCTATACTGTAACAAGATACTGAAGTTCTCACTAAGGTTTTTTCTGGTTCAAGGATCCTACTAATTTGTAATCTGGATGTGATTATATACACATGAAAACCCAACACCCAAGGGGACCACTCCCAAGAATCAAAAGTTTGAGATTCACCTGGCCAATCTAGTGTCTCGGTGACACCTTGTCTCAAAAAAAAATAAAGTAAATTAAGTTGTAAACATGGTCGTGATATGACTTAGGGTGGAAATCTTATGCCAAAGCTCAATTTGAAAAACATAACATTTAATGGTTAGATCTCCTTTTCCTTTCTGTGGTAAAGCTACTATTATTTTTCATTACTTTCCATGACCTTGATGGTTCTGAGGAATATTAGTCAATAGATGGTAGGATGTTCTCCTACAAGAATTTGTCTGACAGTTTTTTTTATGAGAAAGATGATAAAAGTAAATGAGCATTTTCATCACATTATGTGAAATATTTGTATCATCAACAAGAACTATGACTGTTAGTATTGAGTTTGATCATTTAGTTGACATATTTTTTGTTAGAATTTTCCACTGTAAACTTACTCTATTTTCCTCCCATTGAATATTATGCTTGTTGATAGGAAATGCGTTATGCATGTGCACATAATCAGTCAAAGGTAAGGCTGGGGATGTAACTCAGTGGTGGAGTGCTTGCCTAGCATTCACAAGGCATGTGTTCAATCGCCAGTAGTTAAAAAATAAAAACCATGCTATGCCCCACTCCTTGAGAGCAAGTATTAACACAAAAAAGCAAATCACTTGAACTATTTCTGCATAAGATATTTGTCTGTTCTTCCAATATGTTTATTTACTCATTGATTTATATTGGTATGAGTTCATAGTGATTTTATAATTCTGGAAATAATCTAGTGCTAGTTTGCTTGTTTTGCTATTTTATGAAATTTTTGTTTCTTTTGATTTTGGCAGTTTTTTAATTTCTGTCACTATGCATGCTCCAGGTTCATTTTGACACAGTTATACAAATCAGTTACTTTGCAATGGTATTTTATGTAATTTTAAAAAAAAATGCAGCAGTACTAGTCTCAGTTTTGCTTAGTTTTTCCTTTTTCTCTGTGTGAAAAAGGAAAAACTAATGATATTATCATTATATTTTATCTTTAAAATGTTACTTTTTCTGAGTCATTAGTTTTAGGTAGACCTCATGAAAATAACACATACACAGATTTACATCATTCTGTGTAATTACAGGTAATGTCTGAATTATTCTATGGAAGTAATTGATCCCTGATTATCTGTGTGTATGCCTGCCTTTATTTCTACAAATTTGTATTCCCTTTAATCTACACTTTTGTTTTACATTTCATGTCTGTTTAATTAAATTTTTAAAATTTCCTAAATTTACTTTTCCATTTCTTATTTCATAACTATTCTATACTTGAATTTCTAATTGGTTATCCTCAAATATTTAATTTCTACAGTCACCTGAATGCAATCTAAAATATAATTTCTCTTCTTTCAACATAAAGAACATTCACATATTCAATTCTTTGTGTGATAATCTTCTCAACTTCTATATTATTGTATTTAAGTATTGCTTACTTTATAAATCACCTACATTTTAAGTATTATTATTGTTTTAATATACAAGTCATATAATTTCACCAAGGTTGCCAGTTCATTCTTTTATTATTCTTTTTTACTTTTGAAAGTTTGATTCTATAATGATAATGAGTTGAAAACTCCATGATGTAAAACAAGTAATATACATGATAGTGATCATAGAGTTATTTGTAAACTTTCAGCTTGGTCTTGGTCTAGCATTCAAAATCAAGAGTTTTATCATTTTGGTAATGTGATAATACATTGTTTGTCTTTCTTCTCTGTTATTTTTCTGGAAGAGCCTAAAGTAAGACTAACTAAATACTATAATTTGTAGGAAACAGTTTACTACACTTAGATGCTTCTTAGTACTTTTTCCTTTAGTTTGGTAATATATTGTTTAACCATATTGGAGGTAATTGGAAATTTAATTTTACTTATTCTATTCATGACTCAATAATCTTCAAAATGAAGATGAATAATTTATTATAATTATGGAATACCTTCCAATTCATTGTCTTTTGTTTTCTATATCATTTTTCTGTATCCTTTCTTTTTGGAAATTCTATTTTAAAAATGAAAATTTTCTAATTCTTTATGTTTATGCTAGTGTCCTAACATTAGCAATTAGCAGTCACATTCAACTACTGGTTGAAAAGTAACATAAGCTACAAAGGGAAGAATAAATTTAAATCATACACACATATACATACATACACACATAAATACATACATATAAATCATGAATATGAAAATTTGAGATTGTTGTAAAGATGTAAATAGTTTGAGTAAATATTCACATATTACTAATACAAGACTAAGAATTTGTCATGATTTGTAACAATCAAAAGCCAGTCTCCTTTTACTTTATTGTAGTATTTATTACTCTTCTAAAGAAATGAATAATTACTATTCTTATCTTTTGAAAGGGTAGTATTCCTAAAGTGAGTTTCACAGTAGCCTGACAATATCTCTAATATGTGAGAAGTTTAGTTACACAACAGGTAGAAAATAATACATAATTTGGGCAGAGGCAAATTTGAAAGTCTTCCTTTTCCATATGCACAGGTGCCTGACAGCTTATTAGCAACTCTTTAGAAATAATCAGAGTAATATAAGAAATATAAAACTATTGAAGTGAAAAAAATGTATGAGAATTACCTGGAGCTGCCAACTAGCTTTAAATTTTCAGCTTAGCAAACAACTTTATTATTGACTAAGGTTAGCAAAAATGAAAAACATATTTGAAGACTCACACTGGGAAGATAAATACGTTACCCATCTGGCAGCAAAGTGGTGTTTTCGTGAAATAAGGAGCTACCTCTGTTGAGAATGTTGGGTTTATTCAGATACACAGAATCCTACTGCAAAAGCTTAATATTTGTGTATCACACTCATCTTGCAAAAGTCTCTGTCTGCATCACTGACTTTGGAGAAACAAGCTGTGAATTATGTCCACAAACAGAGAGAGTATGGAAATAGATTCTTTTCCACTTGTGTCTCTAAACAAGACTCCAGTCTTAGCCAATATCTTGACCCCTATTTTGCAGAGGATCTTGCTAAGCCATTACCAGCCTCCTGACCTGTGATATATCTTATTGTCACCTGATAAGTTTGTGACAATTTTGTTATTTAGCAATAGATCACCAATATATCTATTTTATTAAGTTACATGTTTATGTGTTTACTCACTCAAGATGTACTCGAGTACTATGAAGAACACAGTGCCAAACCAAGCTCTATAGCCTAATGGATCAGATACTCACTACATTATGCAACAATTTAGAATGGCTGTAGCATCCTACAAAGACTTTCTGGAAGAAAAATGTTAATAAAATTTAAAATAATAATACCAAATTTTCTAGATGAACAGAATATGAGCAACACAGTGTTTCAGGATGGGAGAGCATTATGCAACAATTTAGAATGGCTGTAGCATCCTACAAAGACTTTCTGGAAGAAAAATGTTAATAAAATTTAAAATAATAATACCAAATTTTCTAGATGAACAGAATATGAGCAACACAGTGTTTCAGGATGGGAGAGCTCAGGTAATTATCAATAAAACTGAAAATAGATCAGCCTGGTAGTTCATGTGTTTGCATGTGCTAGCATGTATGTGTATTTAGTAAAGATAGAAACCAACAGAGATAAAGCTCAAATGGGAAATTTCAGATTATGTAGGATCATTTGTATAACTCATTTTAAGAAGTTTAGGCCATGTTTTAATTGGCATTTTCCTTTAGATATCTATTTCTTATGGTGGCTTGCCTTAACTTACTATTTTTTGGAACATATAGGGCATGATAGTTTTTTTTTTTTTTAATCATTCTGGCCCCATTTCACTCCTTCAACTTTCTTACAGAATGTTATCATTGTCGGATTTGGAGAAAATAAATGACATAATAATGTAAATATTAGAAACAGAACTTGCTTCTAATATGAGAATTGTTTGCATATCCATGCAAGCTGAAAAATTCACAACCACAAAGGATTTCAGTCATATGGAGCAAGGTTTTTTCAGTATCATTATGCATGAGAAGTAGCTGGGGGTCTTTATAAAGCACTGGATCTGATTTAGTATGTACGGGAAGGGCCTGAGTTTCTGAATTTCTAGCAATTCCCAAGTGTTGGTGAATCACTCAGTATTAGAGCAAGTATGGAAGCATAAAGCTAAGAGATTTCAGGTGTGTTTGTGGCACTGTGGTTAAGCTCATGGTTAGAAAATGTTAAACTATTAAGGAATGCTTTTGAGTTCTTTGCAATAAAAATAGGCTTACTGACCCAGTCTGGTTTCTCAGATGACATATTATAAATAAAAATAAACTGAGGACGTTATGTTAAATGAAATAAATCAGGCAGAGAAAGACAAATATTGCATGTACCGTTTATGTGAAAGCTAGAAAGTTGATTCTCAAAGAACTAGAAAGTAGAATAGTGATCAGCAGAGCCTGGAAAGAGTGAAAAAGAACTAGGAACATAGAAGGAATGGAACTCAGGTGCAGGGGTACACTTGAATAGGATGTATAGCTTCTAACATTCTATAACACTGTAGGATAACTATGACATACAACATATATCTGAGTATTATACTATAAATAGCTAATAGGATTCTAAATAATTCTGTCTTAGTTATTTTTCTCATTGCTGAGACAAAATACCCAACACACAAAGTTAAAGCAGGAAAAGTTTATTTTGGTTCACAATTTGTAGAGGTTTCAATCCATGATCATCTGGCACCAAGGCAGGGTGGCACATCAGAGGGGCATTACAGAAAAGAAACGGTCCATGGAGTGGCAGGCAGAAGGCAGCAAAACGGGTAGCAAAGCAAAAGCAAACCTCAGTAGCAGCTCTCTTTCCCTTATATTCTATCCTGGCTACACGCCTTAGGATGGGTAGCACTCACAGCCATGGTGGATTTTTCCACTAGTCACAGCCAGAGCAATGCTAAACCAATCAGTGGAGTAATTTAGCAATCACACCCTAAATCCCAGCATCATTCACTAGATCCAGCCACCTCTGAAAAGACCCACCTATAACCCATGAGGCTTTGGGGGGATATCTAGACACAAACCATAAGAAAGTCCAACAATATTGAAATATCACATTGTATTCTGTGATATTTTTCAATTAAATGAAAATATAATATGATTTCTTTCAATTAAAATGAAAATATAATAAAAATATTGACAGAACTAATTAGATTGAAATCTATCTCTACTCCAATACTAGGTGAAGAATATAGTCATTAATAGTAATGATAGTAAAACAGTAGTGATGGTCTCTTATGGGGAAAAAAGTATAGTACTGAACAACTACTGGCACTAAAACCTCAGGCACGACTTTGTGAGGGACAAACTGAACTATTTTCATTTATTAATACATAAAATTTATAAAAACATAAAATGGAAAAAAAGACAAAAGAACATAACTGTTCTGTCAATGAAAGAGGAAAGTATATAACTTACAACTCTTCCTATGCAGATAAAGAGCCTGTGCCTTTCTGGTACTGGCCTAGTCCATTCCTGGCCCAGGTGACCTGGACACTCAGTTCCAAGCCCACAACTATTCGATAGCAGCCCTGCATCCCCAACGCAGGTAGCTTTCTATTATTTCATGGTTTTATTCTTACGCTGATGATTGAAACTAAAGTGAAAATTCTCTATCCACAAGTGCTTGTGATACTCCTGTTTACAGATCAGTTCTTTGGGAAGGAAACTCTTGAGAAGGAGCTGTGCACTCAGGAAGTTTATGGGGACGTTCTTGTGATCAACATCTGTGGCAATGTGAAGGATTTCACAAAACTGGACGGAGGAAATGGATAGGCTACAATAATAACCAAGCTCCACTGTACCACAGGGAGCTCTAGAGGTGGAATGGGCCTGAAGAGTTTCCCAAGAGAGAAACAACGGGGGTGAGCTCACCCCTCAACAAACCTAAAATGTTAATTAGATTCCAATTGCCCCAAAGGCTGCATGCTGTCTGTGAGATAGTTCTCAGCCAAGAGCAAATATCAGAAATGCTCCACAGCCAGCGGTCAACACTGAGGAGTTGGGGGAATAAATCCTTTAATTCTGTAAAAGGAGTGATAGAAATCTAACAAAAGAGTATCTTCTGTTGGTGACTACAAATTATAAATTCAGTCTAGAAGACATCCAAGGCCATTCTTGTCCTACCCCTTGAGTCATATTGGAATGAGGAAACTCCCCTGGAATGAGGAGAATTCCTGCTTTCTTCTAATCACAGCTGAAGTCATACGGTTACTTATGCTGTGACACTCACAGGGCAAGATAGGACCTGCTGAGGACAACGAGGATCTTTAAAACAATATCGTAGCAGTGGTAAAAGTTTCACCTGGGGAAACTACAGTTTCTTTATCACCCCTTGTCTCATCCTTGTGAGAATGCAGCCAGCCCTGGCTGCCTGGCCACTTCTCTAGCACATCCAACCATAATCTCCTCACCTTTTTCCCCAGAGTGAATGTGATCAGTAAATACCAAGGTTCTGTTTTCCCCTGGCCTTTTGTTCCCTGTGAACAACTGGTCATCCTAGATCCTCATTGCATTGACATTTTGCCTCTTGTTCTTTCTTTTCACCATGTCTGGTGACACCTTGCAGAAGATTGGGGTTCATTGCAGGAGTCCCCAGTAATCCTCCATGACCTCCTCCATAAACTACTTATACTGTAAGACCTTAAACTAGTTTAATACACTAATGCAAAAAAAACCCAAATAACTATTTTGCGCTCTGCAATAGAAGTACTTGAGGTCCAAATGTCTCTTGGGCCATCTGGATCCATGTTCCTAAAGCTAACTTTGTGAACAAGTAAATTTGTTTTTTCTCTTTCTTATATATGAAACCTGTCATCCTGTCATGAGAAGATATATGATTTTATCACACATGACAACTGTACACAGCTTGCACAGCAAGAGTAGAAAAACACCTGAAATGTTGGATACTCATTTGATCAGTCCACCAGTCATGAGCTTAAATGTTATACAAATGTCAAATCACTACAAACATTTTTTTTTTTTTTGCTCTCAATTTCTGTACTTATCTCACCAAGATGTTAATGGTTCACTGATGGACACTGGTTTTCTCTGCTGCTCAATAATAGTTTGTAAAAACTCTAATTCAACTGGTCACTTTATTTATTCTGTCTTTGTAGAAATTTTAAAACGTTAAAAATCCAATGATAACTATAAAAACTGTATCAATTACCATCAACTATTTTTCTACCTAGGAAAACATATATAAGCATTATTACTGTAGATGTTATTACTTACTTCTTCTGTTTTATTGCTATAGTGAGTTGAAACTCATTTTATGCTAAAATATTTACTACAACAATTAGATTCAATCTCAGTCTCTGCCAGAAAAAGACATTTATGACTCAGTGCCTCTGTGTTGTCCCTTACGCTCTTTTAGCTGATTTTGAATTATATTCCCTTTCATACTTGTAGGCCTTGTACAGACCCACACTGAAGAGTTTCTGAATGGAACAATGTTTGGGAAACATTGTTTTCAAAGCTTACTTCTGCTAAATTTGAGCCAAGCACCTGTCACAGAATGTCACTGTAAAGTGCAAGCTGCTACAAGTTCAAACAAGGTAAAAACATAGCTCGACAGGACCCTCGCGCATGTAGTACAACTTCCTTTAGGTCTTCTGAACATCAGAACTGCTTTGACAATCTACTTGGACTGGAGCTGAGCTACAGTGTTGTTCTTTTTTGGTTGTCAGCAGCTGCTCAGTTGCAGACAGAACATCTTGAAAGCTGCAGTATGGTTTTATTTTAATTTTTATTTTGCCTTTAGACTCCAAAAAAATGTCTGTTCTGAGGTTTTTCATTTTCTTCTTATCCACAAATACGAAGAGAGATCATATAAAGGAATCATGAGAGACAGTTCTGCTTTGAACTCTGATCAAGATTACAGTGAAACAAAGCCTTTGTAATAACTAAGCAACATGGAAAACACACAGCCTTCTGAACTGTGGAGCAAGACTCCTGGAAATTTACACCATGTCAAAGATCTGTTGTATCAATAGCTTCCGTGTTGTTAAGGTGCTGGGAATTGCACCCAGACCCTTGTACATGGTAGGCAAATGGGCTACCATTGTACTGTATTCTCGGCCTGATGAAAAGCTTCTGATACAAAATTCATAATATTTGTCAAGCTAATGCCAATTAGCAGCTGCTACTTCCCTAGATTAGGAAGAGGTAACAGTAAGGCTGTGCTGTCTGTATAAAACAGTCAAATTTACTTAGTTCAAGAACTAGTGATTACTATTGGGTCTTCTTACACACTATATATTAATGTAGAATCTGATCCAGAAAAAGCAAAGGAAGCTATAAATCAACTAATTGATTATCTTTCAAAGAGTCATCATCATCACCATAATTATAAGTCTAGCTAGATATATGTGATTTTTACCATATGCCAGTAACTATAAATCTAAATCCTCTAATCCTTGTAACAAACCTATGATATAATTAGACATAGTGGTAACTATTACATATATTATAAACATATATCTATCTTATTAGAAAAGTCAGCAATTTTAAGGAACTGCATTAATTTCCCATCTAAAACATCAACAACTTAATTAAGTCAGTCAAAATAAGAATCACCTAATGTTTAAGGAACTTGAAAGAGAGAGGGCTTGTTTAAGCCTACAGTATGGTGTCAGATGTGCTGATGTCATTTGAGTGTCAGAACCAGTCAAGACTATACATTAAAGAATGATGAATTTTATTTAAATCCTGCATATTTAGTTGCAGACTTTCTAAAGGTAAAATATCATTAAGGTGCATGCTGTGATCTTTTCACCCTACTATTTTGGTGTTCTTTTAAGTAGAAAACCATCCTATTATTAACATATTTTCTGAATTTGGTTAAGGAAATTATACTTACATTTTTGCAGTACACAACCAATGGGCAGGAATTACTGATTGCATTTGTTCTATGCAAATACAGACGAAGGTAAAGGGAAGCACAGGAGCAAGAATATAATGATCTTATTTGACCTCTTCTTTCAGACTTTATTCTTTTCTGCTTGGTCTCTTTTCCTTCAGTTCTGTATCTAAATATCAATAAATCCATCCCTAAGAAATCAATTTCAAATGTTAGAAGGATGTATAAATTTAATTCAACAGTGATCAAAAGTGGGCAGGGTACTTTCCCATTCAATTCACTTGATCTATATGTTTCAGTTTATCTCGGTCAAGGTGTTTCTAGAATCATGTGCCAATACTGAAACTCATAGCAAATTTTTGTTTCTTATGCATACCCATCCCCCTGTGAAGAAGCAGATATCTGAGATGTCTCTGCTTGGAAAACCAGAACTCCTACAACTGAGCTTAAAAAGCAGCTTCAAGTTTAAGAGTGATTCAAACTGGGCACTCACTGGAATTAGCTGAGGTTGTATCAGTGTGTTGAATTCTAATAGAGAAATATGATCATATGTGTGAATAAAAATCAGATTGCTTCTATACTTACTTTAGAGATTGAATTTAACACTTTTCCTTATCTTTAGAAAAGTAGAGTAAAAGATAGTGATTTTTCAGACTAAAAACCACTTGTAGCAATAGAATTGTTGCTAGATATACCAGTAGAGGCTCTAGTGGTTAAATGGATTCACTGATCAAATTATAATTTTACTTCCTTAATCATCTCATTAGTAGATATTTATTATTCTCTGAGCTAGCCAATAATAATGAGGTATTCTGATAACATTAAAGCTAAAAATAGATCTTCACTGTAACTATTTATTGTTAGGACTAAATTATGAGGTATATCTGTAATGCACAAGAGAACAATGAGGATGAATTATAAACCTGGGGTGAATTACTGAGAAATTAGTAGTTTTTAGTCCTTCTATGACCAGATCTTTCATTATTCTTAAACAAGATTGAGGGAAGAGAGAAGCAACGAAAATATTTAACAAGTTATATGACATCCCCAAAGTCACACAGTATGGATTACAGGATCTAATTCTGCATTCTGATTCTAAAACCTATGGTCTATTTGGACTTGTGAGAAATCCATAAATTTGGAAGCTTATAACTCTAGTTGAAAAACATGACAGTAAACTGAAGTCTGGATCTTTCCAGAGGTCCATCTGAGACCTTTAAGAAAAATGTTATTAAAAATTCAATCAGTAATATGTATTTTTAAATGTACACACACATATATTGATAAAGATTCATTAGAACATAACTACAGATGCAAACTATTCATGGAACATGAACAATTTTGCCATATGGCATGAATATAGATGAATATAGCACAGCTATATTTATCTAAAATTAGTTATATAAACACAAAGCCATTTGTTTGTATTTACATAAATAAAACATATATTATGGCTTATGTTACATAAAGATAGAAAAATTAACAACAAGCCTGATGATAGGCATTATGATTGGGGAGAAATATTGGCACTCACTGGGACAGAAAGACAGACTTTTAATTTTATATTTTTCTGAACTAATTGATTTGGTCAGTATGTTCCTATAATACTTTTACAATTAAAAATACAAAACAAAGATACTAATAGTTATACAAGAACAAAAATATGAAAACATCTAAAATTTTAAGTCATGGACATATTTCAGAGAGTCAGTGAAAATCATTTTAAGTTAATTTATTGTGCAACTTTAAAATGATCTAGTCGTGTTGAATCCTGCAGTCATGTTTTTTCATCTTGTCTAATTCTTCTTTCTCTGGGAACATTTGCCACATGCCTATGACTGATGACAATGTTCTAGACTTCAGCAGGAAGAAGTGTTTTCCATTTGCTTTTTCTTACGATTATGAGTTCACGGAAAGATACAGAGTGCAGAATGAGGGGAGTTGGAATCCAGTAAATATTTCTTAGAAGCAGCTTTTCTAATAACCTACACAGGAGAAGGAAGCAACAGGATGCCTGAACTCATTGCTGCACTTCAATCTGGTGACAATAGGTCTGACAGCTAAAGATAGGCCTTCTCCATGAGCTCAGGGAGTTAAAGAGATTGTTCATTGATTTCTTCTATTCTAGTCTACAGAACACTTTAACTCCCTCACCATTTTTCTCATATATATGCTCTACAGAAACTAATATGTGCAGGCACTTGGATGAGTTTTCAGTTTATAAATATTACTAGGCTCTCGAGTGCTCCTTTTGTCTTTCCTTCTGCTGTAATACTTGGCAATGTGAGTGTTTTCTTTGTTGCTAGAGCAAGTGGTAAATTTACAGAAGTGATTATTTCACAGAAATTGAGACATTTATTTATAGTAAGGAGAGAGATTAACAAGTTAAAAATGTGAAATTTAACCTGAATGATACAAATTATTTGTAATAAATTTCAGTGGAAAAGACGCTAGAATAGTGAAAATACTATCTGGAAGGATAATTCATTTTTCCCATTTTATTAATAAGTATTATTTTATTTTATAGATTAACTGGTTTCCTTAATTAGAAGGGATTAAGGTTTAAAAAGGTATAGATAGATAGATATAGAGATAGAGATATGAATATCTTGTTATTTCTGATCTGAGTAAATACAAGAAATTCATACATTCAACACCATTGTCCTTTTCAGATTTCAGTTATTTTAGTAAACTTCGTATTTGTCATTGGTGGAACTAGGGAAGAGAGCTAAAATCATTTCTAAGGGTCCTACGGTGAAATGACTTACATATCAAAGAAGAACCAATTGTCCTTATTGAGGTGTCTAAAGTTGCACATGAATAGAAAAATGTAGTAGTTCTGAAAAAGTAATGGGAAAATGTAGATAGCAAAGGTCTTTTGCTGGTAATGTTACTTCACTGAGCAGTCATCTAGGTCCACTTTGAAAGTCACCAGTTCTTCCACTCTTTCATAGTAAGAAGTTAACATAATTTACAAAATCCATATAAATAGCTTTTCTTTCTTATTTTAAATTATTTTGAAAAGTACAATTGAACATATAAGAAATATGAAGCATATCTTAAGCAGTGCTAACTGCATAAAATTCATGATGGGATTGATATTTCCAAGTACAATAGAGAATAATATATGCAATTGTATAAAGTTCCTAAGTATGAAAAGCAACATAAACTCTTTCAAAAAACTCCCCAGAGAAACAGAATGAGTCTAGAGTTTGAACACTTCAAACACACATGCACTTTTGTATCATAAAGTTAATTACAAATCATACAGAAAACCTACACTTCAAAGAGAAGCAGTGTTTCATTCTGAATTTTTGTGACATGAACTAAAAGAATACTTGGAGCCACCATTTTTGTTTTGTTAGAAGAATGAGTTATTTTGTGATCCTCACATAACCCGAAAGTAGTCAAACCATTTTAGTCTAACTAAAACAGAGAATAAAAAGAAAAAGGACACTATTCTTTTTTTCAAGGCTGAACTGTGGAAATTTTTGCTCAAAACACATTTTTCTTTAATGTTACAAAAAGTGCAAGCTAGAAGTATAAGCATAGCTTTACAACCATATCAACTTCTTGACCCTATTCTTTAGATAGTGAGTACTTTGCTACCGACTTGAGAGGATTGTTATAATAATAATTTTAAAAATGGACACACAGCTGCATACAAGTGGCAAATGGAAAACATAAAGATGTGTTTTTGACATATTTAATAAAATATCACAACTTAAGAAGTTGAATAAGAGTAAGGAAATAGATAATTTTTCATTATCTTCAGGATACAATGAGGAAATTCCAGTTTTATGAGACAATGTTGCTCCTGATGGCCATTCAGAGACAGTCAGTGTTATACTGGGCTGTGAGTACAGACTTGTCTAATCATTGCACCATTATTTTCTCCATTTGAATTGATTAGGTAATGCTAATAACTGGATTTTAAAATCTCCAAAATGCAAATACAATCATTATACTTATGTTCTTGCAGAAGCCTGAAGTGGGTGGGCTTTGTCAGTGGGAGGTATCTCTGTAAAAAAATTATTCTAGACAAGAGATTTTTCTGTAGCCATGGCTCTTCAATCCATAACTTTGAAGTGTCCCAAGGGTATTACCTTTTTTCCGATTAGAAGGTAAAAGTTATATGAAGGAGAATAGGTGGGAGGAATAATTTTCAGTATATATCTGTAAATGACAATTATAACTTTGATAACATTCCATTGGCTACCACGCAGTCCCTTGGTAATAAGAAAGTCTGGAATTTTGTCTCACTATTTGCTCAGAAAAGATAGAAAACAAATTTTTCTAAATATCAGTAACTTCTATTTCATGGTACATGAGAATTATCTGCATAAATGAATAAAACGCACCCTGCATGCTAGCCCTGAAATCTACAAATTAGAGAAATTAGAATAACTGGTCTTGGGTTATCTTCCTCAATCATAAAATATCAGGTGTCATCACAAAAGGGGCCTCTCCTCCACACCAATCCTGATATAAGACTTTATTCTTCTACTTTTTCTTGAATTTCATGTGCATCTCTGCTTCCAGATTGATACACAAGTACTAATGGACATACGATCAAATGGTCACTTTAAAAATAAGCTATTCAGAGCAGACATCAATATAGATAAGCTGTGTACATTATACTAATGAGAAAATATATATTGGACAAATTTTGACCTGAATTTCAAGGACATTTAATTGGAACTTCAAATATAAAATTTTTCTTGTGAATAAGCTTTTAAAAACATAAATTTATATAGATAATATGAATAAGCTCTTTCTAATTAACTATTAGCATGTATATTGTTTAAACATGTCTTTCTGACACGTCTTTGCCCTATTCAGAAAACCAAGTTATTTCTTTTGCTTGGTGAGGGGACTGACAAGAGAAAATAAAGGTCTTCCTGTTGTTCAACTTTAGAATTTAAAATTGACAGCACTTGCAGCATAAGCAACAGATTTGGAAGAACTGCATATCAGTGTTTGATAAGGATTATCACTTGAAGAGTACAAACTGAATCACTGTCTAAGACAAGAAAAAATAAAAAAGAGGAAAAACTATGAGCAGGAGATCATTTGAAAAGATCTAATTCTAATTAGATGTCTTGGATCCTGCTGTCCAGGCTCCACATAGTGGTGAGACAGAAAAGCCAGAAAATGCCCAGATGTTTTCTCTGAACTTGTGAATACAGGGTCTTTTTAACCTGTCAGAGTCACTGTAATCCAATAAAGCACAGGAGGGGTTTCGAGATCTAAAAGAATCTATGGACATTGCTAACAGCTGGTTAAGGTCTTGTGTGAACAATCAAACATCAAACAAGATGATGAAGGGAATTTACAACAAATTTGTACTGTTTATGGATGTGAGTAGCTGTCTTGGTTACTTTTCTCATTGCTGGCAGTATAGGCAGCTAAATTATATGGAAATGGGTATATAATCAGAGAGGGACAGGCCCTTGAGGGTGTCAGTGAAAAACACATCAAAACTGTGACTAGAGATGTGCATGAAAAAGGAAAGGCTTTGAGAATAAAGCCAAATGACCAGCTTTAGATAGTCCAAGGGATGAGTGGAAATTTGAGAGTCCGTTAAGTCCAAATGTACATCAGACACCAGGATGAATAACCAGAACACCTGGACCCATCCCTTCCTCAAAATGTTCCTATTTTTGAAGTCATAGATAAGTCAAGGTTAATGATGTCAGCCATACGCCCTTGCTACATGCCCTGCTTCCCTAGTGGATTAATATTAGCTAAGGAGTTGTTATGGCTTGAGTCTGGATGTCCCTCCAAAGCCTCATGCAATTATCATGGGGGCAAGTTTATAGAATTTGTAATTAAGTCATGGTTCAATGCTGGGATTACAGTTGTGAGTGCTACGCCTACCCAAGGGTAAGTGTGATCTATATACACTCTAATGGGCAGAAAGAGCCTTCTCTGTGCATGCCTCCCTTTTTGGTCTTGTTCTTTTTACTGTCTTCCACAACCACAAATGGTTGTCCCACTGCCATGCCACCCTGCCTCAGTGCCTGCTGATTATGGATTGAAAAAAATGATGAGTTAAATAAACCTTTTCTTCTTTAATTTTGGGCAGCAATGAGAGTAAAGTAACCAAGATAGAGGTTATACTTGTAGTCTTGTTGGTTGATTATGGTTTGACCCATCTTGTACCCACCTTGTGATTTTGTACCCATCTCATGATTTGGAATTCATTCTTCAATTTCAGGGGCATGAACTCAACACATTTTACATCTAACAGGTTGAGAGTTATACCTGAAACCCATAAGAAAAGGTTAATTTTAGCCTGCAGTTTGTAAAAATTTTAGTCCATAGTCTGCTGTTCGAGGCAGGGTGGCACAGCAGAGGAGCATCACAGAGGAGAAACAATTCATGGCGTGGCGGGCAGAATGCAGCAAGCAGTGTGCCTGCCTTTCCCTTTTATTCAATCCAGGCTATAAGCCTTTTAGGTGGTGCCACCAATACCAAGTATGGGACTTCAATTTTCAGTAAATCCATTTACTGAACTATCCATACCCAGAACTATACTAATTCCAATCAGTGGACTAATTTAGTACTACACAAATTTAGTCCCAAATCCAGCTCCACTTAGTGCATGAAGCTTTGCCAGAACTTCTAGATACATGTGATAACAATAAGTTTTATGCAATCATGTCATTTTGTCCAAAGGACTTGATTATCCTTGAACATCATTATTTGTTGGATACTAGAACCAATCTTTCAGTGACACCAAGTGATACCTACATAGGTATATAACTGGACTCATCATTTAGACCACAAGAATAATTTCCAGTACTGTATTGTGCTTTTGCATGATTCCCTTCAGATGATGTTTTTCATCTTGTCTCTTAATATAAGCACATTCTAATTTTTGTTACTATAGGCCAGATCTGGGTGTTCGATTGCCACATAAATGCAACCAAATGATATGGTTGGCTAGAAGTGCCTGGTTTCTTTTTCTCAGTACTTTGCCAGAGTGATCAATTTTTGTGTAGCAGTTGGCCACTGATATAAAACATTGCTTTCTGCTCCAAATAGTTCTTTCTTTGGTTGTTGTATATTTTACACTCATATCCTACACTACAAATTCATTCAGCATTGTCTTATTGATGATAATACAAGTTATTTTCACTTTAAGACTATTACATAAATCTACTTATTACTGTAAATGTTTGCTAACAGACAAAACTATTCATTTTCCTTGAGTATATACACAGAAGTGTTATCTCTGGCTATAGACTATGCATACATTTATTTTTATTTCTGCCAATCAGTTCTACAAAGTACTTATAAATTAACATCTTACCAGCAGTGTAATCAGTTTTCAATTGTTTCAAAACCCTTGATAACACTTGCAGCTGTCTTTTTTTATATATTCTGTTTGGGATGTAAGTATGTTTCATTGCCATTTTAATTCATATTTCATGAATCAATAATGCTGCTGGGCAATTTCAAATAGTTAGTGACAAATTAGATATTCTATTTGAGAAATAGCTGTTAGTTTTTTCCCCATTTAAAAATATTGACTGTCTTTTTTCATTGACAACTCTCAAATTTTGCATTCTGCGTAACAGTTCTTTGCCAGGTACTTATATTTTTCCTGTATTTTCCATACCACTAGCTTGGATTTTTACTCAAAGATGTTACTTTTTGAGCAAAAGTTTATAAATTAAAGTCCTCATTTATCACTATTTTCTTGTATCATCAATGTTTTCATTATTCATTAAAATATACTTTCTCTGTGTGAGTTAACAAATATATTTCCATGTTTCTATGTAATATTTAGTGTTTTATTTTTCAAATGTACTTGATCTGCCACACATTGCATTTTTATGTACTGTGAGGAAGAGTCAAGGGTCAAGGTTAATTTTGTCAATAAATATATTTACTTGATCCTCACAATTATTTAAAAGATCATTCCTTTCACATTAAGTTAAATTGATAACTCTGATATGTGTCTGTATTTGGGGTGTTTTCTACTCTCATTTTATTCAGATTTCAGAAATAGTACATCATTTTTAATTATGCCAGTCTTACAATTAGGCTTGCTCTCTAGAAAGAGTAATCCCTCCACAATCTCTGTATCTTTCTCTTTCTGCTAGTCTATATGCATTTCCAAATAATATTCTATAAAATATATATGTATATTTTTATTTCATGAAAAATTCCTCATAAATTTGAGAATAAATTCACCAAGTTCAACAGCAACATTAACAATAGCCACCATGTGATTTTGATTGCTATTGAATCTCCCACTGGACCCTTAAAATATGCTTAACATATTCTTTCTTTAAAAGTAAAATCCCTCTGATAGTAGTTTATGTTTTAAACATCATGAAATTATGGGAGATGGGACTCTGTCTTTCAGAAACCCTCAGCAGAGGCCTCCTTCTCCTGTCTGCAAACTCAGAACTCAGGAGCTTTGGAGAAACTTGGCTCTGATTCTTCTGCTCTTCAAGTTTCTTATCTGTTATGTCAGGCACACTGGACCCTAGGACCTCACAGGTCTCTATTTTCTTCTAGTAGACTCTATGAGTAAATCAAAAACAAATTTTTGCCTGTGTTCAGAATTTATAAACATCCATAAGAAAGGAAATGATCAACAGTTATCAGCTCACTTCAGAAAGGCCCTGTTTCAGAATTAAAATTCACTGCTACTCTCAAAGTTTTTATATATTAAAAATATTATTTTTGCAATTTGACTCATCCTTTCTACTTTGAAAGCTGGAATATTGGCTTGGGGAAATCTATCTCTTTCCATTCAAAATTGGAAGGCTAATTCTATATGGATTCTTGTTTTTTAAAAAAGTGCTATCTGTAAAAACTCACACAGAATCCTCATTTCCCACTCATAGTCATAACATTAGAGAAGCTATAAGCTGTGGCCAAGTGTGATCTAAGCGATAAAGGTATGTGAGATAAAGATATAACTGAATTATAGGAAAAAGCAGTTATACTTCATGCTAATCTGAAATTATTGAACCAATATAGGCACTCAATACTTTAAATTTTAGAATCATCTGAATCATATTTTAAAATTATAACTCTGAAAATCTTTTAAAAATGTGTTTCTTCTTTAAAGAGACATGGACCTCAGATAGTTCCTTCACAGACTGAGATGGATGGGCAATAAGCATGGCATATTATCATATTTATATACTGTATATGCTACACAAATTTGATGTAGCTCCAACACTTCAGAAATCCACATAATGAAACCAAGTGAACTAACATCCAAGTCCCAGGCACAGCAAAAAGAAATAACAACAGGAGGTGAAAATAAAACAAGTAAACTATATTTGAGGTCAATCTTCAGGTGAGAAACAGACTACCATATTTCAAAACTATACCATCAACATTTCTCACACAATGTTTTTTTATTTCAAAAGCCTGATTTATAAAATTTCAGCTTATAACATGACAAATAAATAGATTTCATGGGCTTATCTTACAGAATTTTGTTTGACAATTATGTGGGGATGCTACTGGACCCAATGTATTCTATGCATGTTGAAAATGAGAAAAGATATACCTGGCTTATAGTTTAATTAGGGAGACAAGCTGTACATACATGAAAAGCAAAACTGAAATATAGATAACATAATGTTAATGCAATAGTAATAATTTTAGTGGGGGTTTTTTTTGTATCACAGATTGCATTCAGACAAATATCTCCACATTGACTTTCATCTCAGGGAATGCATAATGATCTTGAAGTTTCATTCTTTCTGTTTATTCCTTGAGATATTATCAACATAAATATATATAAAGGCTCAGGAAGGGTAGACCTGCTTTACTTCTTAGCTCTTTTAAGTACCAAGAGGAAAGACAAAGAAACAAAATGCAACCAAACTAGGAAAACAAACACACAAATTCTAAATGAAACTGTAAAGTCTTACTAAACTGTAGATGTGGCTGGCACAGTCTTACTTCTTGATGTCTTTTCTATTCTTGTGCAAGAGAAGCAGATTGCTGTGGGGCACAGAGTCTAGGATGATATACAATGGTCTGTTATTTCCAAATGTTCAAGATCTGCTTTTCACTTTTAATCCAATATGTAATTGAAAACCATCTAGAGTTGGGATTTTCATTGTGAAGATATTTTTAGTTGCTAATTAAATCTATTATTAGATTAAATACTGATTCAGATTATTTAATTGTTGAAGCAGTGGTTTGTGTGCTCCTAGAAATTTACTCATTTCCTCTTGAGAAGCAGGACAAGTGCTTTCCTTTTTCATTGTTTTCCTCGCACCAGTTCGAAGAGATGTGCCCCTTGACCAGCAGCTGTCCATCTATTCCCCTCACTTCTCTTTGATGTCTTTTGCTCTCCAATAGATTGGGACAGTTGACTTTGGTATCCTCTCTGTTAATCAAGCTGCCACTCTGCACCCCAGTCACAGTGCAGCCAGACAGGCAAAACGATATCTATCCCACTCCCAATTCTGCCACTTCGGTTGTTACTGTTACCTTTTTAAGGAAGGGAGAAGTCACTCTGGAACAGCTAAGAAGGGAAGGAGGGATGTGGGCCTCTTAGGAGCATACTCGGCACTTACAGCAAATCTTGCAGAAACCTCCCTGGTTCCAACCCTGCCCCTCACTGACATAGGATTGCAGTTGCTCCCTAAACCCCACTCCCGTCACTTGGGCTTTAGTCTAGGAAGGCCCTCCCCTGTGTTGCACCACAAACCCTGTTAAAATACAGACTTGCTTTGGTGCTCCTGTAAATCTTCTCATGATTTATTTCTCAGATAGTATGAATTTCAAAAGTCTTGTAAATCTACTTGAGACTTTTATCCTGAATAGTGTGGACAGAACAGTTCTCGCAAAAGAAAGAGCAGTAAACACTCAGAGCTCTTGGCACCAAAGGACTCCAGAGACCAGCAGCCAATGAAGATCAGTGGCAAAGACCAGTACCAAATGTAGTCGACCTGTGGTGTCCTGCACAAGACGGCCTTGGGTGGTGACAGCTGACAGTGACAATAATCAGCAACTAGATGTCTCAATCTTGACACCCAGCATTATCTGGTGACATTAGGACCTTTAGCAGAGATGGACTGTGCCAACTCATTATTTCCAACTGAATCAGGCAAAAAACCTAGACTGATTGGCACTTATCTAGTGTCATCACATACAAATGCTCATATTATTCCTTTATAGTATAATCATTATTAGATCAGTAATAATATCCTGCTTTTATTTTTGATCCAAGGGATTTGGATTTTCTCTCTTTTTTGATTCACATAATTAAATTTTTGTTAATTTTATCATTTCAAAGAACTGTAGTTTTGTTTTACTGAATTTTTGTGTTTCCACCTGATCTGAATTTCATTGATTTTATTGTCAATCTATGCTTTTCTTGGTTCTATTTGCTTTAAGTTTAATCTGTTTTTCTGTTTTTCAAAGTAGAATTAGGTTATTGATTTAAGAAGCTTCTATTTTTAATATAGGGATTTGCAGTTTTAAATATCCCTCCAGATAATGTTTTGGCATGTTGTGACATCTTCATATTTAAGCTTTCTAAGAATTTTCTCACTTCAGTTTGATTTGTACTCATTAGTTTTTTAGAAATATTTTGTCTAATTTTCACAATGTTTTGATTTCCCCTAATTTCTATTACTAGTTTCTAATTACTTTCTATTGTTCTCAGAAAATATAATTTTATACATTCTATGCTTTGAAATGTATTAAACTTTGATTTGGGTCTACCACACATTCTACTTTGGTAACATTTTCTCTGTGCTTGACAAGAATGTATATTCTCATCTCGTTGGTTTTTCTATCAATTATTCAGTTGTGGTATTAAAGTCAATGTTGTTCAAATATTTATTATTCTCTTTATTTCAATCACTTTCTCTTGCTCATTGTTTTGCTCTATTGTTAGGCCCATATATGTTGTTTATAATTGTATATTATTACTAGAATAGCATTCTTACCATTTTTAAAAAAGGTTACCCTTCATCTTTACGTTTTCACTTTTGAAGTTTTTTTGTCTGATTAGTAGAGCCCTTTATCTGCTTTGTTATTGCTATTTGCATGCCTTTTCTATCATTTTTTTCTTTTCTTCCATTTTACTTCAGTTTGTTTGTATCTTTTAGTCTAATGTGTGTCTCCTATACTCAGTACACTATCAAATGTTGATTCTTCTCTGATATCTCAATGTCTTTTTTTGATTGGTTTTATTTAGTCCATTAACACATAATTATTATTGATACATCCTTAATGTCTGCCATTGTACTTTTCATTTTCTTGGTTTCTTATGTCTTTTTTTCTCCACAACTTTCTTTTTAAGAATTTTCGATAGTAATTTAATTAATATTTTAATAATTTAATTTTTATGTTTTTAGCAATGCATTAGGGTTATTCTGAGGCTTGGTGTGTACATTTTTAACTTATTAGAAAAAGCTCCAGTTATACAAATTAAATGCCAGTGACATATAGGAGTGCCATTTTATACTGTTCTTCCTTAATTGTAGTACTATTGTTATATTTCAAACTACCATTGTTACAGATCTAAAATTATAGTATAGTAATTATTATTTTATATAATTTGGCCTTTTGTAGAAGCTATAAAGAGCATGGTACACATCTGTAATCCCAGCACCAGGGAAGCTGAGGCAAGAGAATTGCTCCAAGTACAAGGCCACCCTCAGCTACATAGTGATTTCAAGGCCAGCCTGAACTACACAGTGAGGAAAAAAAAGTAAGAAGAGCAAGAATGCATTAACAGTTTTTATTGTAAAGTTCTTCTTAGGTATCATTCCATTGCTTTTCATTCTGTCCTGTGGAGTTTGAAGTATTTCCTCTTCTGGAATCATTTCCTTAGTCCAACACAGAATTGCATCCTTCTACCTTCCTGGTACTATTCTTGGCAAAACTTGTTACTTTACAATGTTGTAAGTCTAACAATATTCTTTCTCATTGCTCTTATCATCTATCTATCTATCTATCTATGTATCTTTTATTTATCATGTTTGCAAAAACTGCAAGTATGCAACTCACAATGCTGTTTCAGACAATAACCAACTGACTGTAACTAGCCCCATAAGATCATAATGAACTTGCAATGTCCCTATTATAATTGTGTGAGAAACAAGGCCTTTTCCACAAAAAATATGAATCTTAAACTCTAGTCTGGCAGCCCTCCATCGCCCCTTACACCAGGGTGATGAAAAATATCTACTCAGACTAGATTCTGGGAACAGGACTGACCAAGAATAACTTAGCCACAGCTAAAGATTTTCAGCCTCCCATGTCCCTCTCTCCTTTCCTTCAGCAAAGCTGCCCAGCAACTCTTCAGGCCCTCACCTGCACCACTTAAACTAGCCAATGGGACATATTGTGAACCTTTAAATCAGTCATTTGGAAAAAAATCAGCTGCTTCTCACACATTAGAAAATAAAAGTAATATGTTTTTATGGCTCTGTGCACCTGCTACCTCATAACAGATATGGACTTGTGCCCTTCTATGATAGAAAAATTTGTGAAGATTTCTTGATTTATTATCTTTATTATCTATAACAAAAAATTGGGTCTGTGAACATATTCCCAAAAATTTACAATGCAAAGTGTAACTTTAAAAGATTTTTTTTCTTTTAGAGATAAGCACTCTACAAATTTCCTTTTGCTAAGCATATAATGAACACCCACAGCCCAAACCACCCCTATTTTACCCCTCAGCACCAAGTCCTCAGCCTTAACAAGGATGAAGTGACAAAATCTGCAGATGTTGTCTCCTGGATGGTAAACACTTTCCTTTCCACTAGAAAAGGGACAATGAGATAAAGATGTCTAGAGGCAACAAAGCAAGTGTGGAGGTTGGCATGATCTCTCTGCCTTCTTCTCTATGTTCTTTACTCTAACACTGTTAATATATATATAAGAAAATGGTGATGTGAGGCAAATAGACCCTTTTATTTCCTCAGAGCTAGCTTTGAGTGGATCATTTTTCTTTTTTCATTCAAATAATAGTCTCCTTTAATTTGTTCATTAGTGAACAAATAAAGCTGAGCCTATAAGTTGGGGTCTAGTAAGGCTACCTCCTACTGAGGTTGTAACTGTCATGATGTTACAGTTAAACAGGCCAGCAATAGTTCAGGTTCTTGTATACAACAAAGAAAGAACTGCCAAGCATACACCCAAGAGTAGTAAACATATATGCTTATTGAAGTTCATGAGAAATTGTGTTCAATGCCAGTCTTTACCAACAAAGGACAACACAGACCAAGAAAGGTGATGAGGTGAAAGAAAAGCATTACAAATTGGTCAAGGTAGCAGCAGCAACAGGGAAAAGGGCTGATGTGTCAGACTTTATGTATTCAAAGGTCAAGTACCTCTGTTTTAGGTGCCCTCACTCTCCCACAGGGCCAGTGCTTTGCTGCTTGTGTTCTTAATTAGAGCATCAGGGATCTCCTAAGGTTTTTAAAATATATTTTATACATTATTTATATGTTTTTTATATTTCCTTATCTAATGGATTCATGAATAAGTATTGGGTGCTGTTTAGAGTTAAATGGAGGGAAGGGAGTGACTCACTCAGCTATTCTTTTTCTAACTGTACTATTAATGTGATGGGAAAAATAACTGCCACCTTGTCAGTTGTCAGATGTGCCAAGTTTGTGCTCTCACAATATTGAGGAATGAAGTAGAAGGAAAGGAGGAAGTTAGGAGGGTTTTACTGAGTGTAAGGAAATAAATATTTAAAGTAGCTACTTCAAAATCTTTTTCTGTTAATCCCATATCTTCTTGCCATCACAGAGAGTATCCATTGCTTGTTTTTACTTTAGTGTATGAACTATATTATCCTGTTCATTTAAATATCTTCTAAATTTTGGTTGGGAACTAGATATATTAGGTAACATATAGTAAGAGGTCTGGTATTGGTTTCTTCCCACTCCGGGCCTATTATCCTGTTCTACAGTGCTGGGACTCCTAGAATAATCATTCTAAGTTCTTTTTTTGTCCTGAACAAGGAAAAATACAAAAAGTAATAAGGTTTTACATTTATTAAAGGTAGGAAAAAATGCTCTGCAGAGTGAGTGCAGGCTGATTTAAAGCAGGAAAAGCACACTTTACACAGTGATGATATAGGGGAATGAAACTCCCAACCTACTATGTCCAGGAGTTCATGTTCTCTAAAACCGAAGAATGAATTTTAGAAACAACAGAGGTTAATAGTGGAGTATATTTATTGAGAGGAAGGAAGCTTCTGTCTGAAGAGAGACAGAAGGGATCCCGAGGTAGGGGAAGACTGGAAGCTCACAAGGTGGATGGGCATAAGGTGGGACATTAACTATAATTAGCCAATAAGATCATTAGTTCAGGTAAAATTGATTACATTAGGGACAAATGGGGAAGAGAGTCACATAGAAAGTGGGCATTCTTAAGGAGCAGTGACTCTTTCCTAGGAGGATGAGAATTGTTTAGAGTATCAATCCTCAGGATATGGGTGCATTTATTTGGTCTTTTGTCTTGAGGCCCGGCCCACAGCAGGAGGCATCAGCTTCCCTGGCAGTTGCCAGGTGTCTGCACTGGCTGCATTGAGGACCTAGCCTTATCTCACTGCCTATAATATTTCTAACTAACTCAGCTGCCTGCAACAGTGAGAGCAAACCACTATGAAAGGCAGAGATCAAGAACTTCATGGCAGATGTCTTTTGAAAAACTTGCTTGAATGCTTGTAAGAAGAATCAAAGATAGTATTTTCTGCTTGGTCATGGGTGCAGGGCCTTGGGAAATGTTCTGAGCATGTATCCTGGAACTCTATGACTCAAAGGTCAGAAGCACTTGCTCAACTAGTTTGTCACATCCTGATTGCCTACTTGAGATCTGTTCTGTTCACATGCAAATTGCGCTTCCTCTGTCCTCAAAGAATCAGCAGCACTGGTGGGCAGCATAGCTCAACTTCATATAAACATAGATGACTGGTGTTCTGATACAGCCTTCCAGATGAGTAACCTGACAGACAGTGATGTAGGAGAGATGCAGAATCTAGTCACAATACTGAGCATGAAACAAAAGCAAACGCTTATCTCCTTCTAATGGTTTCAGTGGGACAGCCAAGATGACATAGAAGAAATATAATTCCCAACCTGCTGCCTGTCATAAATGTGAAGTTTGTGTTCCCTGAAACTAACGAGCAAATTCCAAGGAGAAATAGAGGTTAAGAGTGGAAAAGATTTAATGGAAGACATGGGACATACTCAAGAGAAGAATGTAGATGCTCAAAGGAATTGTTGTACCCCAAAAGGCTGCAGCCCAAAATAAAATGAAAATTATAAAATAGCAACAAGATTAAACAGGCCAAGACATCTTGGAGGGAAAAGAAGAGTACTTATTTATTTAAGCTGGTGTCCAGTGAAACAGAGTGAGGGTGGAATTTACACTGCTGTGTGATTAGGCTAAGATTTGGGGGTGGTTTATAAAGGGAAAAACCGCAAAGATGTGGGAGGCACCACACCTGTGCATTCCTGAGGAAACAGCACATCCTGTTTTGTTTTGTTTTTTAAAGGTCAAAGGGAGTGGCACATACAGAACAGAATGGTGCAGCTTGAGTTAGATTACAACAGGAATGAGGCACTAAAAGGTAAAAACTGAAGATATTTTATGTGTTTTGTGAGGTGGATAAAAGGGTTTTGCCCTAGAATAAATTATTGTACAATTATGGTGGTGGCCTAATGTGGCAGAAGGCCAAAGCAGGAACACTTACCACTTCCTGCTTCTTCTTCAACCCTAATTGCAACTCCCCTTCCTGTTTGCATGCACAGAGAATTTCAATCAGTTCTTCACACATCATCAATATCTGCCCTATGTGCCACTTCAGTCATAGGTCATATAACTCTCTGCCTCTCCATATCTGGTTGAAGGAGACAGCCCAGCCACCGTGGGGTCTATGCTCCTTTCTACATCCTCAACTCAATAAACCTGTTCATTTTGTACTTTTTGCTTCTTTATTGTGCCAGAATACTCTAACAGTGGATAACTTTAGTCCTAATCTTAGTCTTAATGGGTGAGAGAGGATAGCCCACCCCTAGTGAGACAATGATCTATTTCTATGGGAAATCTCCAAAAGGTAGTATCAATTACCGCATAGTGTCAAGCTTCGCTTGATCCCTTAAGGAAGTAGAAAATGTGACCATGTAACTTTAATCTTGAGGTCTTGACTTCTTCAGATGGACCTCCAGCCACAATTTTGATGTGTCCTCATCTTCTTTACTGACTCCCTCAATGGCCTAGCCCTGTCTGAATGTTATTAATTTCTTTCTAACATAACTGCTTATAATAGTAGGAATACATATCCTAGATGACCTTGACGATATCCTCAGATTCCAGAAATATATCTAGCTCTGGTTCATGATCTCTCTCTCTCTCTCTCTCTCTCTCTCTCTCTCTCTCATTCTAAGGATTCCCTGTACCTTCAATTTCCTTAATAAACCCCTTCTGATGGCTCTTAGTGACTAGTCCTGAAATTTGTTTTTCAGCTATGGAACTCAGTGAACTTTCAAACATTGTAAGGTCTTCATCATAGTTTCAGGAACCTGTGAAACACTGTCTGGTGACAATGCCATTAGGGAGGGATCTACAGCTTTCAGTTCTATTTTGGCATGAAGGAAAAAAATCTCTGAGCCTATATTCTGTTACTTAGGTAGAGGACATCAGCTTGCTTTTCTCTGAGTGGCATCACTATTTTAAGATCTGAGTACTTGGTGGGTGGGGAAGACCTCAGCTTGGCATTCTCTGCATTTACCCAATATCTATGAGTCAGAGCCAAGATCATGCTAAGGTAGTTCCACTGTGAGAACTGGAGGAAGAAGCGAGCCCAATTTCTCATTTGTATTCACCTGCACTTTAACTCCTGCAACAAGTAACCTTGGCAGATGAGAAATTCCAATATTCTGCTCCTCTGGGGAACATAGTACCCTGAGTCATAGCTGGCAGGGAAGGAAGTCCTGCAGTCTCTCAGTGCACTCTTGTAAGTGTTCCTGAAGCAGAGTAATAAGGCTTGGTTGAGAGACTTCCCACTTATTACTATGTTTTGAAGGTTTTCTAGAATTAATGTTTCATTTGCCTTAGAGCCTTAAAGAAAATTACAGAGATTTAACTTGATGGAGATTTCGTTTTGCTTTGCAGATAATTTTTTTCTAGTTTCACTAAGGAACAGGTCTATAGAACAGCTTGATATGCCATGGTGGAAGTAGAATTGGCATGCATTTTTACTTCTAACACTTACAAACTTGGTGCTTTATGTCAAGCAAAGAAAGTTTATTATAGAGATCATTTCTACACTTACTAAAGCAAAACAATTAACTTTCAATATTCCTAATTGAATGGAGTTTTTTTTTTTTTTTGTCCTTTGCTGGCATCAGCTGTTCTTCTCCTAAAATGAAAATATTTTGCATTTCTTTTCTTAGTTGTAGCTCAGAACATAGCTGAAAAGCAGTAGTGTTAAGGAAACTAGTGGGAATCATAGTCTAGGTTTACCCATACTTCACAAAATTTTAAGTACCATGACAGAATTTTCATATGATATTTACATATCATATGCCAGGTATAACAATTCATGTTATCAACTTGAATACTTAATTACTCTTCTAACTGCTTATTTAAAATACTATTTTATATCTTCTTCATACCAGTCCTTTTTTCTGTTTTGTTTTGTGTTTTTTAAATTTAAAGTTTTTATTTACTTATTTCATTGTAGTGCTATAACAACAAAATGACATTGGTGTACTGGAGCATAAATATATCACCAGTAATAAATAATTTTTCATTAGAGCACTGCTAAAATATTTAGTTTTTTGTAGGAGACATACATATGTAAAATGGCACATCAGATATATTTTTTCTTTAGATAAACTTAATTTTTAAATTAGTAATACTTTACCATCTTTGCAGCTAACAGGACTACAAATTACCTGGGTGATGGGGTGTGTGGAGCTGAATCATTGAACTGAATACTGTAATAGTTGCTACAATAATCTCACATACACCAATAAGAAACTGTCACCATAAGTAAGATTTAATTATTGTTATTAGTTGCATAATAAAGTCTTTTGAAAATAGTAGCCTACTTACATGTGGAAAATGTCCTTTCCACTTACATACATGAACAATATTCAGAAACTTATTTTTTTCCTTGCTATGTTAACAATTCATCTGTACAAAGATCTATGTGTTAAACCTAAAATTATAATTTTAAAAGTCTATTAAAAACAAAAATGTTGGTCATGCCCAGAAAACTCCAAGCAGTGATCAGGGCCCTGAACCCAGCCCTGGGCCCTGACTACATGCTCTGGCAGAATCCCAGCACACAGGGTGAACTTTGAACTTCACCGCCAGGCAAACCTTGGACTACAGCAGATTAACTGTGCTAGCTTGAAGAGAAATTCAGTGACTGCCTTACCAAAGCAGAAGATCTCAGCTGGCTCCAGTCAGTGTGGTAAGTATGCCCCTAAAATAGAGGTGTACAGTGGGTAAATAGGGACAGTAGTAAAGCTCCCTCCAACTAACTGTAAGACCTTGGTGAGTTTTCTACACACAGAAAACATCAGGCAGAGCGAGGAGTGTGCCAACGATTCCCCCAACTTGAAGAAAATTAAAAGAGCTTATGAGACACATGAGCACACAATAGGGACACAGAACAGCCTCAGCCAACACAAACACTATAGACAGGGAGATTTGATGACCTGGAATAACCTGAAGATAAAGTAATAGCAGGAACTAAAAGTTGACCTACATCAACACTACTAGGCATGTGAGCCCAGGAAGAATATAGGACTCACCAAACAGGCCCTGCAGTGGGAGGTCAGGTGACTGACCCACCTATTCATTGTGGACCCAACAATTGGACAAACATCAACCTTACATTAAGACCCCAAGATACATACTACCAACAGCTGACAGTAGTGGGACTGAAGGACCAAACACTAACTCGAAAGGGGAAAATGGCAAAATGAAAAAGCAAGATGCAATCTCAGACATCTAGTCCATCAGGAGCAAGTACTGGAGACATGAAATAGAGGACTTCAAAAGTAACACACTGGAAATCTCTAAAAATATAGGGAGTAAAATAAAAAACAACTCCATGAGGCTGTAGAAGAAATAAAATTAGAAGTACTCTCCTATGTAAAGATAGAAATAACAACCTTAGTAAAGGAGTTGCTGAGAGCAGCTAAAGAAGAAATAAGGAAAAAAGTACAGGAGCATGGGAAACTGATTGAAACCTTGAATGAACAATGTAGAAAGCAAGCAGAATTCATGCAACAAACTCAAAGAGACATTCAAGAAACAAACAATTCTATTCAAAGTGTGCAAAACCATTTAAAAGAAGCTGAGGATAGGATTTTGGACGTCTAGAAGAGGATCACAATTAGTGATCATGAAAGGTTATTTTAAAAATCATGTTATTTTAAAAATAACAAAGCAGCATGAAATGACAATCCAGAAGCTTCAAGAGGATGCCAAGAGCAACAATATAAAATTAATAGGTATTAGTGAAGATGCAGGAGTCAATGCAAATGACATATCTAAAATATACACAGAAGTAATAGCAGAAAATTTCCCACACATGGGGAAAAATCTGATATGCAGATAAATGAGGCATATTGAACACCAAACAGTCACAACCACCATAAATCTACACCCAGACACATAATAATGAGATCTCAGACATACAGCATTAAAAAAGAATACACTAAAAGCTGTTAGAGAAAAGACACAACTCACCTATCAAAAAAAGCCCATTAGATTCACAGCAGACTTTTCAGCACAAACCCTCAAGTCAAGACAAGCTTGGAATGAGATATTTCAAGCCCTGAAAGAAATCCCAAACTTATGTACCCAGCAAAAGTTTCATTCAAACTTAATGGAGAAACAAGACACTTCCATGACAAAGAACAACTGAAGAAATTCATGTCCACCAAACCAACCCTAGAAAGAGTACTGAAAGACACACTAGACAGACATAAAAATGACCACAATCCCCAGAATAACAACCAAAAAAAAGAAACCACCAGACAGGACAAGCAGTTAAATAAGGGGGAAAAGAGGAAAGCAAACAATGGAACATAAGATGGCAAAGTTGAGCCAGTACATATCAGCGATATCCATAAATGTAAATGGCCTCAATTCACCTATCAAAAGAAATAGGTTGACAGAATGGATCAAGAAACATGATCCCACAATATGCTGTATACAAGAAACACATATGACCCAAAAGGAAACTCATAGATTAAAAGTCAAAGGATGGAAAAGAGTATTCCATGCAACAGGAACCCAAAAAAAAGCAGGGGTAACTATACTACTTGCAGAGAATGTGAACTTCAAACCTAAAATGATTAAAAGAGATAAAAAAGGTCACTACAAACTCGTAAGTGGAAAAACTCAAGAGGAAGGACTAACAATTATAAATATATATGCACCAAACATAAGAGCACAATACTATATAAGACAAATACTAATAAACATGAAAAACCAAATACACAAGAACACAATTATAACAGGTGACCTTAACAGCCCATTATCACAAAGAGATAGATCAACTAGACAAAAAGTCAGCAAAGAAATAATAGAACTGAATCATACCTGCAAGCAATTGTACTTAGTAGATGTTTACAGAGTGTTCCACCCAACCACATCAGAATACACATTCTTCTCAGATACACATGGAAAAATCTCAAAAATAGACCATATATTATCCCATAAAACATTCTTAAGTAAATGCAAAGAAATTATCTCATGCATAATGTCTGACCATAGTGCACTGAAATTGGAAACCAATAGCAAAAGAAATTGGAAAAATCTGCATTAATACATGGAAATTAAATAACAACCTTCTGATCAACCAGTGGGTTACAGATGAGATTAAAGAAGAAATAAAGCAATACATACAATTCAGTGAAAATGTGGAAACAACATACTGGAATCTGTGGGATACAATGAAGTTTTAAGATGGAAATATGTAGAAATAAATTTCCACATCAAGAAAACAGAATGAGCACAAATAAACAAGCTAATGCTTCATCTCAAGCTTTTAGAAAGAAAAGTTAAAACCAATGCTCATAGAAGAGAGGAAATTGTAAAGCTTAGAGCAGAAATCAATGCAATTGAAACTAAAAAAAAAGACAAAGAATTAATGAATCAAAAATTTGTTTCTCTGAGAGAATAAACAAAATTAACAAACCTCTAGCTAACCTTATCAAGAAAAAGAAAGAAAAAATCCAAATCACTCAATAAGAACTGAAAAGGAGGAAATTACTAGAGATCCCACGGAAATTCAAAACATCATGAATACCTACTTTGAAAATCTCTATTCACATAGAGTGGAAAACACAGAGGAAATGGACAGATTTCTAGAAACATGTGAACTACCAAAGAACAACCAAGAAGATATAGCAACTTTGAATAACCCAATATCAGCTATTGAAATTGAAAATGTAATTAAAAACTTACCAACAAAGAAAAACCCAGGTCCTGATGGATTCACAGCTGAATTCTACAAGAAATTTAAAGAATATTTGATGCCAATACTCCTTAAAATCTTCAATGAAATTGAAAAGAAAGCAATCCTCCCTAAATCACTCCTGGAAGCAAGTATTACTCTCATACCAAAACCAGGGAAGGACCCAACCAAAAAGGAGAACTATAGGCCAATATCACTAATAAACATTGAAGCAAAGATTCTCAATAAAATACTGGCAAATAGAATGCAGCAAATCATCAAGAAGATTATATATCATGACCAAATGGGGCTCATTCCAGGAATGCAGGGATGGTTTAACATATGCAAATCAATAAATGTAATACACCACATTAACAGAACCAAAAATAAAAGCCACATGGTCATCTCAATAGATGCAGAAAAAGCTTCATGATAAAAACCCTTCAGAAAATGAGAATACACCATGTCAACCTCAACCTTATGCTGGCCATCTATGACAAACCAACAGCCAACATTATACTAAATGAACACAAACTGAAAGCTTTCACTTTAAAATGAGGAACAAGACAAGATGCCCACTATCTTCACTCCCATTCAATATAGTTCTGGAAGTACTAGCCAGGGCAATGAGACAAGAGAGAGAAATAAAAGGAGTAAAGGTAGGAAAGAAAGAAGTTAAATTATCACTATTTGCAGATGACATGATACTCTATATAGAAGACCCAAAAAACTCCACTAAAAGACTGCTAGAGGTAATAAACAAATTCAGTTGGATACAAAGTCAATGCTCAAAAATCAATAGAATTCCTGTACACAAATTAAAATTTCTATGAGAGAGAAATTATGGAAATATCGCCCTTCACAATAACATCTAAGAAATGAAATACTTAGGAATCAACCTAACTAAAAATGTAAACACATATATGCTGAAAATTACACTATGCCAAAAAAGAAGATTGAAGAGGATAGTAGAAAATGGAAGGCTATTCCTTGCTCTAGGCTAGGATGAACCAACATTGTGAAAATGGCCATACTCCCAAAACTGTTATACAGATTTAATGCAATCCTAATCAAAATACCATTGACATACCTCACAGATGTAGAGAAAACACTCCTAAAATTCATTTGCAAACAGAACAAACCTAGAGTAGCAAAGGCAATTCTGGACAATAAATTCAAGGCAGGAGCATCTCAATTTCTTATTTGAAACAGTACTACAAAGCCACAGTGATAAAATCAGCATGGTACTGGCAAACAAATAGACTTGAGGATCAGTGAAAAGATTAGAAGACACAAGGAGAACTACAAAGACACTCAGCCACCTGATATTTGACAAAGGGGCTAAATATATTCACTGGAATAAGGATAGCCCCTTTAATAAGTGATGTTGGAAAAATTGGCTCTCCACATACAGAAGACTGAAACTAGATCCATGCCTATCACCATGAAAAAAACTAAAGTATAAATGGATCAAAGACCTAAACATTAAAAGAGAAACACTAAATATACTGGAAGACAAGGTAGGTAGAAGTCTTGGAGACATAGGGGTAGGCAGAGAATTCATGAACAAAATGGAAACATTTCAGAGAATCGACAACTGGGATCTCATGTTATAGAAAAGTTTCTGTACTTCAAAAGAAATCACCAACAGAGTGAGAGGAAAACCCACAGATTGGGAACAAATTTTAGCCAGCAACCACTCAGACAAAGACTTATATCCAGAACATATAAAGAATTGAAAAACATCAAGGCCCCAAATTCAAGGACCCTCTCAAAAAATGGGCATCGGAAATGAACACACAGTTCTCAGATGAAGATATACAATAGGCAAATACATATATGAAGAAATGTTCAGCATCACTGGTCATTCAACAAATGCAAATTAAAACAACACTGAGATTTCATCTCACTCTGGAAAATTAGCTGCCATCAAGAAATCAACTGATAAATATGGGTGAGGCTAAGGGGAAAATGGAACACTGCTCCACTGTTGGTGGGAGTGTAGACTGGTGCAACCACTATGGAAATCAGTACAGAGAAATCTCAGAAGACTAGGATTGGAAGCTCCACTCAACCCAGCTATTCCCCTCCTGGGTATTTTCCCAGAAAAACTGAAAAGTTCATATCACAGTGATATATGTACACCCATGTTCATAGCAGCACAATTTTGTAATAGCTAAATCCTGGGAACAACCAAGATGCCCATTAACTGCAGAGTGGATGAAAAGATGTGGCATTTTTATACAATGGAATGCTCCTCATCTATAAAAAGGATGATCTTGAGGCCTTCATAGGTAAATGGAGACAACTTGAGACTAACCTCATTAGTGAAATAAATAAGAATCATATTTATAAATATCACATTGTGTCTGTAGTGTAAAAAGTAGTAACAAATGTAAGAGTAGTAAAACCCAAAATTTGTAATTGCTATTGTAAAAAAGAGAGGAAAAGAAAGTGCTCTAAAGGATATAACTACATGTATGTTTAAGTGTGTAAGATAGATGACCATATTACTAAGTTTTTGTTAGATTGTTGAGCAAAACTGTTTGCAGTCTGACTGTTTGAATGTCTACTCTTTATGCTTTAATTTTGCAACTTGAACAACTATTTCCAAGATGACAGTATGTAATTGATCAAGTAGTGATTTGTTAGTGTTTTTCTTTTTTCCTTTAGAATTCTGTATTAGTGCTACCATTTTTTTCTGATTTTTTTTCTCTTTATATAAAATTTAAAATAAAAGAAAAAAATGGCATGTATTTTTATTATTAATTATGCAAAGGATTTAAATCTGGTTTAAGATCATATAGTCTATATTACCCTTTTAAAAAAATTTTAGTTAAAGAAGAAAAAAGCAAAACAGAAAAAAGGGTAGAAATAATACAGAATTTTAGAAAAAACACTAAGAAATCACTAGTTGATAAATTACATATTGTCTTCTTAGACATAGTTGTTCAAGTTACAAAATTAAAGCATACAAAGTAGACATTCAAACAGTGAGGCTGCAAACAGTTCCATTCACCAATCCAACAAAAACTTAACAACATGGTTATCAATCATACACATTTAAAGATACATGCAGTTATATCCTTTAGAGCACTTTCTTTTCCTCTTTTTGCTTTTTAAGTCCATTATCTGTTTAGTTATATCTTTTTTAGGTTTCTCAATACCTTACTGATCTGTTTTGTTGTTGTTACTTTTTAATCACCTTATATTATTCTGTTGCTTTGTTTTTGAGTTTCTCCTCATCCATGACCCATGGACCAGCTTTGGTGGAGTTGGGAGGTTTTTTTGGAGGCATTTTGTTACTTTGTTATTTTTTTTTAAAGTAGCTAAATATAGCAGAACAAGATAGAACAAACCTATCCAAGACAGTGCAGTGAAATTGCCACAGAACCTCACAGCAGGTCACCAGGACAACATCAATGGGCACAATAGTACATCCTGTTCTGTTCACATTAGCTGTTCTTTCAATCAGGTAGAGCAAAATGGAAGGAAATACTGAACTTATAAAAAACAGATTATTGAATAGAGCAAAACAGTGATAAAACAGTGATAAAAATATTTGCCTTCAAAGAGTTGGTAAAAGGAAATCCCCCTTACTTGCCACATTTCATATGTTCATCCTCTCAAGAGATACTCAGACCTCTGGCTCCCACTTGCTAAAGGTGGAGGGAGGAGGGGATGGATTGATGTCTGATTGTTATCTGGTGCGCCAGGAGGCCCACAGCTGCTTACCAGAGTGGTGAGCTGGATGCCTATTCTCCCAGCACCCTAAGTTCCAACATGAGGCAGACCTCGGGAAACACTGATAGTTCTTGCCCTAGAGCAGCGTATATTAACTTTTATACTGCTAATAGACAAATGACAACAAACCTGATTAGATTAACAGAAATCTGTCTTAATTATACCTTTATATATTACACTAGAAAGACAAATGTCATTACATTTGCAGAAACATTCTGTTTTGAGCACACAGTAGTAGGACAACTTCTTGCTTCTTGCTTTATTTGGGCTAGGTATTAGAATTGAAATGTTAAATAAACACTGCTCAATATTCTATGGCAAGGATATAGAAAAATTTATTTGCTATTTATTTGCTATTCAAATAAAGAATAGCAGAAGAAAAAAATTCTACAGTCTTAGAAAAAATTTTACTGCTAAGAAATATTGTCAAAGGATATCATGTATAACACAAAATAACTTACAATTAGTGCCAAAAAGCAAATAAAATTTTTAAATTAAAATACAAAATATGCAGAACAAAGCATAAATTCTCCATTAAATGCAGTAAAGATGTAATAAAACAATAAACTACCTAGTAGGACACAACATTAGGGGAACTAGGACACCTGTAAATAAAACCAAAATAATGGAAAAAGAAATGGGAATCTTTATTTTTCCACTAGCCAAACTACAATTATCTTGTTGTCTTTCCATTCATATAATACATAACATTATAGAAAAATAGTTCTCCCTTGATAAATTTTTCAAAGTATACATTATTATAAATTAAAGAAGCCAATAAAATGTCACTTGTTCTTTTTAACATTGAGAAATTTTTACAGAAACATTTTAAAAGTTACCATAATTTTTTTTGTCTTTTTTTTCCCCTCTGAGCCTCAAATTCATCAGCACCATCACCATTCCTTTTTCATTTCCTGCTGTTGTGGATGTTAATAAACACACTGGCTCATTTTGGGTAATGGATCCATGCCTAGAACTTTGTGCATCTGTGGGAGAGAGTAGGGAGAGAAACACAGGGAACAAAAATTATGGTTTAAATATATTCTGTTTAATGTCAGGCTTTCAGGAATATGCTGCATATAAGGGTACAACCTCTGTGACCCCAGGTTATGAGATAATGAAATCAAGAAGCAACACAAGTACAAAATGTTTGCATTTTGCATATGGAATTCTAGACCAAGGGCAAACACAAAACTTGCCTAATTTAAGTGTTTCCTTTGTGCTCAAATACTGTAACTTTTACTCTGAGATGTTTTGTACCTGAATTTTCTAAATTAGAATTTTACATGAGGTGATTTTTCTGTATCCTTGCCATAGAATACTGAGCAGTATTTATTTAACATGTCAATTCTAATACCTAGCCCAAACCGTTTAAATCATTATTGTGAGGGACTCGGAGCTAATGATGCATTTCTAAGGAGCCCTCTGGGCACATCAACAGTTAGCCATTCTTCCTGTACTTTGCTTTATGTGAGGGTTCATTGAAATGCTTTGCTACAGGAAGTGACTGTGTGTGACAAAGAAGTATGAAATAGGAATCAGGAAGGGGTTGTTCTGCTACTCAGGAGTTGACCATGGCAAAACAATTTGTTTCCCTGAGCATTGCTGTGTTCATTTATAAAATGTGAATCATACTTTCATTCACTTCTGTGTGCTGATGTGAATATTAAATGAGCCAAAATAATTCAACAAAAATTGCTATGTAAAATGGGGCATGCTTTACACATACAAGGGTCTTTAATTGATCTTTACAATGATACATTTTAAAATTTCGCTGTTGCATTAGTAAAACCAAAATTTAGAAAACTATAATTATAGAATAAAATAAACTTGGTCTGCAAAAACTCATATACACTTTATTTCTAAGGGAAGTCCAAGAGCTAGAAAGTGTTGTATATGCATCAAAATATGTTCAGAGTGTACTACTGAGAAGTGTTTTTTTTAAATTTAGTGAGTCAGAATAAATTATGAATGACTTGTAATGACTGAAAATATAGATATTAATCATATTCTCAAATCACAGCTTGTATGTTTAGTCCTTAAAGAATAGAATAATTGTCAGGGCTGCAATATTTATAAAAATGACACCAACATCACTATATATATATATATATATATATATATATATATATATATATGCTTACTCTTCGTTTCCTCAGATTTACAAATTTGATTAAGCCATGTGATAATATATGCAAGATATCCTGGAAATGCTGCATATCAAAAGGACAGCTCTGCTGATGGCTTCCCCTTGAAACATCTGCTAGTGACCAAATTCTAGAGAATATATTTCTGGACACTCTGGTTCCAAGGACACACTGCTAATGGACAAATCATTTATCTGCCAAAAGTTGCCCACCTCATTAATAGCATTACTTTTAGAGGTCATTGAGTATTTTTTAAAGCAAAAGGTACGGTTATCTACTGGCTTTCTTGCACATTGCCTATGTTAAGATTATCTCAGGGCAAGAAACCACTTTGGCTACATTTCAGAATGATAGGTACTAATATAAATAGGTGATGTAGAAGGGCCAAGTGTCATATTTCAGCCAATCAGAATCTTCTTCTTCTTACCAGTTTTCTTGATTGTGTTGATGCACATGACAATTTAAAATTATTATCACTATCATTATTTATTATTATCATTATTGTTATTATTATTATTGGAATTCTTGAGAAAAGCTCTCACTGTAGAAGCAGGCAGGCCTCAAACTTATAATCCTCCCGACTCAGCCTCCTGCATCCTGGGACAGTACTGTGTGCCACCATGCCTGGTTGCATATATAACATTTAAAGCCATAGAATTCTATTCTAGAAAATAGCCATTGAAATTGTGTATCTAAATGAGGCAAGCTTAAGTTGCTTCAGGATAATCATCTAAAGAAATTTAACAGAAATTTATGGTTTCTGAACAGAGAGGCATTTGGAGTCACTTTTTCAAAAGAGACAAACTACAGTACAGTTATTGCTAATTCACCCAAACTTCTCATTTCTTTTTCATTTTTTTATTTAAAGAGAAAAAAACAGGAAAAAGGTAGAAATATTACAGAATTTCAAGAAAAGAAGATAAATAGCAAGAAATCACTAGCTGATACATTACACATTGTTCTTTTAGAAATAGTTATTTAAGTTGCAGGATTAAAGCACACAAAGTGGACACTAAAGCAGTGAGAGTGCAAACAGATCTGTTCAAAAATCCAACAAGAACCTAGAAATATGGACATCAATCCCACACATCTAAACTTACATGCAGCTATATCTTTTATAACGCTTCCTATTTCCTCTTTTTTTACAATAGCAATTATACATTTTTTTATTTAAAGAGAAAAAAACAGGAAAAAGGTAGAAATATTGCAGAGTTTCAAGAAAAGAAGATAAATAGTAAGAAATCACTAGATGATACATTACATATTGTTCTTTTAGAAATAGTTATTCAAGTTACAGAATTAAAGCACACAAAGTGGACACTCAAGCAGTGAGAGTGCAAACAGATCTGTTCAACAATCCAACAAGAACCTAGAAATATGGTCATCAATCCCACACATCTAAACTTACATGCAGCTATATCTTTTATAATGCTTCCTATTTCCTCTTTTTTTTTACAATAGCAATTATACATTTTTAAAATTTTATTTAAAGAAAAAAAAAGAAAAAGGGTAGCAACAATACAGAATTCTAAAAAAAAGACAGAAAAGGGAGAATGAGAAAAAGCCCCACTAAGAAATCAGTAATTTATAAATTACATACTGTCATCCTGGATGTAGTTGTTCAAGTTACAAAGTTAAAGGGTACATAGTAAATATTCAAACAGTCAGACTACACACAGTTTTCCTCAAAGATCCAACAAAGATTCAGCAACATGGTCATCTAATTTATACACTCAAACTTACATGCAGTTATATCCCTTAGAGCACTTTCTTTTCCTCCCTTTTTTTCAATAGCAATTACACATTTTTGTTTTATTACACTTGTAGTTCTTATTTACTTTTTACACTAGAGACACAATATGATATTTATAAATATGATTCTTATTTATTTCACTAATGAGGATAGTCTCAAGTTGTATCCATTTGCCTATGAATGCCTCAAGGTCATCTTTTTTATTGCTGAGTAATATTCCATTGCATAAAAATGCCACATCTTTTTCATCCACTCTGCAGTTAATGGGCATCTTGGTTGTTCCCAGGATTTAGCTATCACAAATTGTGCAGCTATGAACATGGGTGCACATATGTTACTATGATATGAACTTTTCAGTTCTTTGGGGAAAATGCCCTGGAGGGGGATAGCTGGATTGAATGGGGCTTCAATCCTAGTCTTCTGAGAATTCTCCATATGGATTTCCATAATGGTTGCACCAGTCTACATTCCCACCAACAGTGGAGCAGTATTCCTTTTTTCACGCAGCCTAGCCAACATTTGTTATCAGTTGATTTCTTGATGGTAGCTATTCTTTCCGGAGTAAGGTGCAATCTCAAAGCTGTTTTAATTTACATTTCTCAAATGACCAGTGATGGTGAACATTTCTTCATGTATTTATTTGCCATTTGTATATCTTTCTCTGAGAACTGTGTGTTCATCTCAGATGCCCATTTTTGGAGAGGGTCTTTGAATTTGGCGGGATTGATGTTTTTCAATTCTTTATATATTCTGGACACAAGTCCTTTGTCTGAGGGGTTGCTGGTTAAAATTTTTTTCCACTCTGTTGGTTTTCTTTTCACTCTGTTGGTGATTTCCTTTGAAGTGCAGAAACTTTTCAATAATGTGAGATCTCATTTGTTGATTCTTTGAAGTGTTTCCCATGCAGTTTGCTTTTCGTTCATGAACTCTCTGCCTACCCCTATGTTTCCAAGACTTCTCCCTAACTTGTCTCCCAGTAGATTTAGTGTTTCTGTTTTAATATTGAGATCTTTGATCCATTTAGACTTTAGTTTTGTGCATGGTAATATGCATGGATCTAGTTTCAGTCTTCGGCCTGTAGAGAGCCAATTTTTCCAACACCATTTATTAAAGAGACTCTCCTTCTTCCAATGGACATATTTAGCCCCTTTGTCAAATATCAGGTGGCTGAGTGTCTTTGTAGTTGTGCTTGCATCTTCTAATCTGTTCCATTGATCCTCAGGTCTATTTCTTTGCCAGTACCAAGCAGATTTGATCACTGTGGCTTTATAGTACTGTTTCAAGTCAGGAATTGAGATGCCTCCTGCCTTGCTTTTGTTGCCTAGAGTTGCCTTTGCTATTCTAGGTTTCTTCTGTTTCCAAATGAATTTTAGGAGTATTTTCTCTAGATCTGTGAGGTATGTCAATGGTATTTTGATTGGGATTGCGTTAAATCTGTATAACAGTTTTGGGAGTATAGCCATTTTCACAATGTTGGTTCTTCCTAACCAAGAGCAAGGAATATCCTTCCATTTTCTAATATCCTCTTCAATCTCCTTTTTCAGTGTAGTATAATTTGCAGCATATAGATCTTTTACATTTTTAGTTAGGTTGATTCCTAAGTATTTCATTTTTTCATATGTTATTGTAAAGGGCGATATTTCCATCATTTCTCTCTCAGTGAGTTTTTGTGTGTGTACAGGAATGCTACTGATTTTTGAACATTGACTTTGTATCCAGCTACACTACTGAACTTGTTTATTACCTCTAGCAGTCTTTTAATGGAGTTTTTTGGGTCTTCTATATAGAGTATCATGTCATCTGCAAATAGTGATAATTTAACTTCTTTCTTTCCTACCTTTACTCCTTTTATTTCTCTCTTTTTTCTGATTGCCCTGGCTAGTGTTTCCAGAACTATGTTGAAAAGGTGTGGTGATAGTTGACATCCTTGTCTTGTTCCTGATTTTAAAGTGAAAGCTTTCAGTTTTTGTCCATTTAGTATAATGTTGGCTGTTGGTTTGTCATAGATGGCCTTTATAAGGTTGAGGTAGACGCCATGTATTCCAAGTTTCTGAAGGGTTTTTATCATGAACATGTGTTGGACTTTGTCGTAAGCTTTTTCTGCATCTATGGTTTTTGTTTTTGGCTCTGTTGATGTGGTGTATTACATTTATTCTTTTGCATATGTTAAACCAACCCTGCATTCCTGGAATGAACCCCAGTTGGACATGATGTATAATCTTCTTGATGATTTGCTGCATTCTATTTGCCAGTATTTTGTTGAGAATCTTTGCATCATTGTTCGTTAGTGAGATTGGCCTATAGTTCTCTTTTTTGGTTGGATCTTTCTCCGGTTTTGGTATTGGAGTAATACTCACCTCCAGGAATGATTTAGGGAGGATTGCTTTTTTCTCAATTTCATTGAAGAATTTAAGGAGTACTGGCATCAAATCTTCTCTACATTTCTTTTAGAATTCAGCTGTGAATCCATCAGGACCTGGACTTTTCTTTGTTAGTAAGATTTTAATTACATTTTCAATTTCAATAGCTGATATTAGGTTGTTCAAGATTGCTATATCTTCTTGGTTGAGCTTTGGTAGTTCGTATGTTTCTAGAAATCTGTCCATTTCCTCTGTGTTTTCCACTCTATGTGAGTAGAGATTTTCAAAGTAGGTATTCATGATCTTTTGAATTTCCATGGGGTCTGTAGTAATTTCTCCCTTTTCAGTTCTTATTGCATGAATTTGGGTTTTTTCTTTCTTTCTCTTGGTAAGGTTAGCTAGGGGTTTGTTAATTTTGTTGATTCTCTCACAAAACCAGCTGTTTGATTCATTAATTCTTTGTATTGTTTCTTTAGATTCAGTTGCATTGATTTCTGCTCTAATCTTTACCATTTCCTCTCTTCTATGAGCTTTGGGTTTAGCTTGCTCTTCTTTTTCTAGATGCTTGAGATGGAGCATTAGATTGTTTATTTGTGCTCATTCTGTTTTCTTGATATAACTGTTTATTGCTATATATTTCCCTCTTAAGACTGCTTTCATTGCATCCCACAGATTACAGTTTATGGGATAATTATATGGTCTATTTTGGAGAATGTCCTATGTGCAGCTGAGAAGAATGTGTATTCTGATGTGGTTGGGTGGAACACTGTGTAAACATCTACTAAGTCCAATTGCTCACAGGAATGATACAGTTCTGTTATTTCTTTGCTGTCTTTTTGTCTAGCTGATCTATCTCTTTGTGACAATGGGCTGTTAAGATCTCCTGTTATAATTGTATTGTTGTGTATTTGCTTTTTCATGTCCACTAGTATCTGTCTTATATAGTTGGGTGCTCTTGTATTTGGCACATATATATTTATAATTGTTAGTTCTTCCTCTTGAATTTTAACACTAACAAGTATGTATTGACCTTCTCTATCTCTTTTAATCATTTTAAGTTTGAAGTTCACCTTGTCTGCAAAAAACATAGCTGCCCCTGCTTTTTTCTGGGTTCCTGTTGCATGGAATACTGTTTTCCATCCTTTGACTTTTAATCTATGAGTTTTCTTTTGGGTCAGATGTGTTTCTTGTATACAGCATATTGTGGGGTCCTGTTTCTTGATCCATTCTGTCAATCTATTTCTTTTTATAGGTGAATTGAGGCCATTTATATTTATGGATATCACTGATATGTACTGGCTCAACTTTGCCATGTTATGTTCCAGTTGTTTCTTTTTGCTTTTCCTCTAATTTAATTGCTAATCCTACCTGGTGGTTTCTTTCTGTTGTTGTTTTGGCGACTGTGGTCATTTTTATCTCTGTCTAGTATGTCCTTCAGTACCCTTTCTAGGGTTGGTTTGGTGGACATGAATTTCTTCAGTTGTTCTTTGTCATGGAAGTATCTTGTTTCTCCATTAAATCTGAATGAAAGTTTTGCTGTGTACATCAGTCTGGGTTGAAGATTGTTTTCTTTCAGGGCTTAAAATACCTCACTCCAAGCTCTTCTTGACTTGAGGGTTTGTGCTGAAAAGTCTGCCGTGATTCTAATGGGCTTTCCCTGATTGGTGAGTTGTGTCTTTTTTCTGACAGGTTTTAATATTCTGTTTTTATGCTGTATGTCTGAGATCTTAATTATTATGTGTCTGGGTGTGGATTTATGTTGATTGTGACTGTTTGGTGTTCTATATACCTCACTTATCTGCATATCAGATTCTCTTCCCATGTTTGGGAAATTTTCTGCTATTATTTCTGTAAATAATTTATGTATGTCATTTGCCTGGACTCCTGTATCTTCACTAATGCCCATTATTCTTATATTGTCACTCTTGGCATCATCATGAAGCTTCTGGATTGTCATTTCATGCTGCTTTGTTATTTTTAAAAGTTCTATCCTTTCCTGATCACTAACTGTGATCCTATCCTCAAGGTCCGACATCCTATGCTCAACTTCCTTTAGGGCGTTTTGCATACTTTCAATAGAATTTTTTGTTTCTTGGCTGTCTCTGAGTTTGTTTGATGAATTCTGCTTGTTTTCTATATTGTTCATTCAAAGTTTCAATCAGTTTCCCATGCTCATGTACTTTTTCGTCTATTTCTTCTTTAGCTGCAGTCAACAACTCCTTTACTAAAGTTGTTATTTCTATCTTTACATGGGAGACTACTTCTAACTTGATTTCCTCTATAGCCTGATGCAGTTGTTTTTTTATTTCACTGGCTATCTTTTCAGAGATTCCTGGTGTGTTACTTTTGCGGTCCTCTGTTTCAATATCTCCTATACTTGCTTCTGGTGAACTCTATGAGACTGTATTTTGCTTTTTCTTTTTGTCATTTTCACTCTGCCTGGTGTTTTCTATGTGTAGGAGGGGATCACACACACTATTTTCAGACACAGCAAAGTCTTACAGTTAGTTGGAGGGGGTTTTTACTACTGGCCCTATTTATCCCCTGTACGCCTCTATTTTAGGGGTATACTGACCACATTGATGCAGTCAATCTGGTGTAGTCCAAAGTTCACCACCTGGGAGCAAAGTTCCAAATTTTCTCACACTAACTAGATACTGCTGAGATCTTCTGATATTCCTGGTGGGAGAGTGGGCCCATCTGTAGCAGTCCAGGGCAGTTTTCAGTCTTGGGCAGGCCTCCTCCATGTTCCTGGTGGCAGGGCAGGCCCACAGGGGAGGTTCCGGGTAGTCTACCCCTGAAGTGGGCTTGTGCTGAGTTTCAGGTTGCAGCACGGGCCCTCAGTGGAGCTTCTGGGCAGCCTACCCCTGATACAGGCTTCCACTAAGTTCCCAGAGGCAGGGTGGTCCCACCGTGGAGATTCTGGGCAGCCTACCCCTAATGCAGGCTTCTGCTAAGTTCCTGGTGGCAGGGCAGGCCCACAGGGGAGGTTCTGGGCAGCTTACCCCTGATGTAGGCTTCTACTAAGTTCCCAGAGGCAGGGAGGGCCCACGGTGGAGGTTCTCTCATTTTTTGAATGAGGAAAACAACAGAGATCCATAAAAATCATGCAATGTTTTAGCAAGTATACCTATATTCCAACAAAAATCTACTAATGTACCTAGTTTTGGTTTGATTTGTAAACAAAGTCACAGATCTTTTAACACATATGAAATAAATTATATATTTCTTAAACTCAAATTTGTCAGTCAGCAGATTTGCTTATTTTATCTTGTGACTTTTATTCATTTAGCAATCTTAGCAGAATAATTACTTAAAATCTTTTAGTTCTTTAAATGACTGTTTTACATTACTGGTTCAATAATACTTTATTTTTTTCTTAGCTTTGTTAATCATGTCATGCTGTATTTAATAAGCAGTCTTTTTCAAAAAGATATGTATATCTACATAATCGCCAAGACATATATGCTATTTTCTGACACTTCTAAGATCTCTGTGGCTAATTCATAAGATGTTTTTATGGATTAATTCATCAAAAAATTAGCCAGTCAAATTGTTTCTTTAGTACCATGGTGCTTAATGGATTATTAACCAGATAAATTGTGGGATTTTAATTTAGATGAATTCTTGAATAGCAGTTAGATTTCCAGATGGCTGGAATATTTAATATGCAATATGGGAAACTGTAGTAGGTGAGGATAGCTGCTTCAAAAAATATTAAAACAATTTCTAAAGCTTTTTTTGACAATTTGGTAATACTGTCCAAATATTGCAAAAACCTTTTTACATATTACATATCGCTGACAAATGGGTAAAACTCATAAGCATATGTTCTCATCTTTAAACAAGAAACACAACACACATGAATTCAAGGCCCTAATAAGTTACAAATATAAAACACATGCTATCAGAGTAGACAAAATATGGTTTCCAAAGTTAACAGCCAGATCATTAAAGACATAGTCACCTTTTTCTGGCTAGTAGATTTATCTTAAATGAACATCATATAAAATAGTTATTGTGGAGAAAGTTGTCATAGGTGAATATAGAGAAATTGACACAGACTATGTAAAGTGGACATTTTATGAACTTATTCTTATAATGTCATTCTGTATAAGATACCAAAAAGTAAAAATGCATATTTACTAAATAGTGAACAAAGTCAATGCATTATTTCTAAATTTAAAAGTCATTGTAAGGGCGCTGGGAAACCAAACAACCAGCTTGCTGCCCTGGTAATTGGCTGTGGCCTGGAAAGCTGCAGGCAGCCCCAGGGCAAGAACCATCGGCATCTCCTGAGATCCACACCATGTTGGAACTTAGGGTACTGGGAAACCAAGCAACCAGCTCACCTCCCTGGAAAGCGGCTGTGAGCAGGCTGAGAATCAAATATCCATTCCACTACGCCCCCCCCGGCCCCGTTAGCAAGTGGGAGCCAGAGATCAGAGCATCTCGTGTGAGGTTGACTATATGCAATATAGCAAATAAGGGGATTTCCTTCTACCATCTCTTTGAAGGCAAATATTTTTATCACTGTTTTGCTTTGTTCTAATTGATGATATTGCTCTATTCAATATTCTGTTTTGATAAGTTCTATAATGTTCTGTATTTCCTTTGATATTGCTATACCTGATTGAAAGAACAACTATTGTGAAAATAATGAGATATACTATGGTACCTATTAATGTTTTCCTGATAACCTGCTGTGAATTTCTGTACCAATTTCACTACATTGTCTCAATTGGCTTTGTCCCATCTTGTTCTGTTGTATTTTACTACCTTCAAAATAAATAAATAAATAAATAAATAAATGTCATTGTATTCTCTCAGGAACATTAAATTGGCATTAAAATGTAGCTTTCACTAATAATAAAAGTTTATATTTACAGTACATGTACCTTATAAACTGTATATGTTATCATGTCATGATTGTAGCACAGGCAGAATAAACTCAAAAGAAATCTTATTTGAAATTTAAGTACCACTATTGTCTGATGATCTGAAGAAAGTGATTGTCTCATGTTTTATATTTACCACAAATTCTTTTCATTAAATGTAATTGTAAATATGCAATGAAAAATTATTGGTTACACAACCTTTTAAAACACTAAAATTTGGTTTTCCTAGTTAATTCATCTAAATAGTATAAAACTGATAACTTTAAGTGATACCTTAAAATTATTTATTTGAAAAAAGGAAAAAAGTCATTAATGATAATGATAAGTACTTAAGTCATGACCCACGATACCTATTAATAGAATTAAGGCAACAAAATTGATAGTTCAAAAGCTTCTTTAGAGAGAAGATATTAGAACAATGATTTACTTTTGAGTAATCTTTATCAATGACTTTCAAAATATTCTCAACATAAAAAGTGTCACATATATTTATATATGTTTATCTAATTTAAAGGTATGGCTATGCTGTGTAAAATTAAATTTACCATTATATTTTGATGAAGTTGTTATTGATACAGCAAAGTTTAAGGAGAAATATTACTTAATCACTAATGGCTTCTTGAAACTAGTTTTGATCTGTGGATGACTTTGGAATAAGTAGTACAGACAGAATCAACAAGAATTAGGAAAAGGCAGAGTGGATTTTTATCAGACAAGAATATCCTTCCTCTGTGTTCTGTATACATAATTCAGGTAGAATAGAAGACATAAAAGATACATAGAAAGTAGACAAGGAAATCATGATTAAAAATTGTACTTTTAAGGAGATTGCATCTTAGTTACTCTTTACAAAATAGCTGAAGCCCAAAGTTAAGGAAAAAAATGTTTATTTATTACAGTTCTTGGAGGTTTCAGTCCATACACAGTTGGCTCCAAGGTAGTGTGGCATGGCAGTGCAGCCATTCATGGCTGGCTGCAAACAGCAAGGCAGAAACTGGAGAGAGAGAGAGAGAGAGAGAGAGAGAGAGAGAGAGAGATTGATTTTGTTCCCACCATTACATTTTATGCTGGCTCCACTCTTAGGTGGGTGTAACATTCACACCACCAATCCAAGCACTAGACAACAAAACAATCACAAATTCTAGAATTGGTTGAGTCCATAATTAATGAGGTTTGGGGGCCACTGACATAAACCATGACAGATTGCAATTTCCAAGACTCTACAAGCTTACCTAAAGCAATCCATCTCAGCATCTCTTTGGATAAATTTAGGCTCCCTTCCTTCTAGACCCATCACGCACAAAATTCCTCAAGAATATTGAAAGTTCATAACCTGGACTTGAAATAACTTTTCTTTAATTTTAGGCACTTTGTGTGATCACAATAGTATATACCATATGCATTTATATGATTTTCTTTTTGCTGAAAATTGGGGTTGAAGTAATGCATGTAACTTCTACATCCATTGCTGCAGGGACTTGGACTTGCTTTCTATCTCCTTTGAGCTGGACTTCAGAAAGACAGAAATCAGCTTTCTACGCAGAAAAAAAAAAGTGCAAGACACCTAAGATACAACCAACCTGGCTACCTGAACTGAACAACTTTGTAAAGCAAAGCTATCCTTTCTGTGAGACCAACCAGACTACTCTGTGAGAGACAGATGTATTTCTACTGAATTTAAACTACTTCACTGTATTGCAAGAATTTATAATAGATGCTAAAAATAATTTTCAAATGATTTTTAAATCTCTAAGAAAACATAGATATTTTCTAGTTGATGCAGTCATTCCTACATAGGATTTCAATTATTTTGGTATTATAAAGCATCCCACACTCACTAATTTATGTACTGTATTGCTAGCAAGTAAATCTCAAGATTATCTAAGTGCTTTTTTATCTGTACTACATTGTTCTCTGTTTTCAGCTCTCCTGCAACTTGAGATTGCACTCAAATGTGTAGTAAGAAAACTGCTGTCTTAAATAAAACCTAATACTTCACATATCACTAAGAACTATATGTATATACAACAAAACTGCCAAAAGATCAAAATTTCTAAGAATGTATTTAGATTAGATAATCATGCATTTCTACTTCACATACATTAACAGATATTTTCTAACTAGACAAAGAACTGCTACTTAGGCTTATAAAAAGTATTTACTAGATTAAACACACATATATGCAGAAATATGTTGACTTTTAAGGACCTACTATGTGAAAAGATTTTTATGGTATGAAAACACTTTGCATGATCAGCTTGCATAAGCAAAATACTTTTGTAATGGATTTGTTGAACTAAATTTGTATTATTTTATATAGTGTTCAAAAACTACCTCTTTAAAGAAATTATTAACTGTTCTTTTTAGATGAAGAAATTGCTTTATCCTTGGAGTATCAGTGAAGGTCTCTGTAACCCCTGAATTGTTTTAGCAGGAAATTGAGTAACTTCTGAAAAATGGAAAGGATTTTAAATCCACAAATATTTTCCAGCATAAAAATGATGATGAAAACATTTCATTTTTACAGATATTGAGATTTAGAAACCTCATTCAAGACAAAACTAAAATTTAATTTTTAACTATGCTGCTGACGAGATATGTGATCTGACAAAAGCTCTCTAAACTCTGCCTTTCCTATATTCAAAATAATAATATCATTAGTGGATTTAAATAAAATATAGGCAACCCATCAAGACTCATCACTAAGAAATGAAAAATCTGAACCAATTAATGTTGTGTAAAGAAAATGAATTGGTGATAAAAAGTCTCCCATCAAAAGAAAAAAGAACAAGGAAAAAAACCCAAGAACACTGAACAAATCTACCAAATATTTAAAGAAGAATTAATATAAGTCCTCAGACTTTTCCAAAAAGCTGAAAAATAGAGTACTTTCAAACTCAATTTATAAAGATACAATTACCTAATTGCAAAGCCCAACAATGAAACTATAAGAAAAGAAAATTACAAATTAATATCTCTAATAAACAAAAATGAAAAAAGCTCAAAATACTAGCAAGTCAAACAGCAACACATTAAAAAGAAAATTCTTCATGATCAAATGCCATACAATGGTGGTGCAGTATATGTAAATCTATAAATGTATGCAAAGTCTTAATAGAAAGGAAAAAACTATATGACAATCTCAATGATGTAGAAGAACACATGACAAATTTTTCATGATTAAAAAGAAATTTGAGGGCTGGGGCTATAGCTTAGCAGATCAGCATCTGCCTGGTCAAAGTGCTAGGAGCTAAATTTAATTTCTGATACCAAAAATATTTTGTATAAAAATATTTAGCAGTATGACAAACACTATCTTATAGATCTTTAGCTAACATGATGGCAGTGGTGAAGAGGTGAAAGATGTAAGATCTAGAATAAGACAAGATTATACAACCTTGCCATTTCCATTAAACATGTTAATGGAATTTGTAGCTTAAGCAATTAGACAAGAGGAAAAAACAATTAAATGCGTTCAAGCTGGAAAGTAATTCTTACAGGCAACATGTTCCTACAGAAAACCCCACAGAGTCTACCCCTACACTGTTAGAATAAAGAAATTACGCAGAGATATAGATATACAATGAACACACAAAATTCAGAAGCATTTCCCATTCAATAACAATTATCTGTATGAAAAATGAAAGAAAAATTATATTCACGATGGCTATAAAGAATTACATTTTCAGAAATAAGTTTTCTTGAGGAGGTGAAATATTTGTACACTGAACACTATAAAATGATGATGAGAAAAATTGAGGACACAAATAATGAAACAATGTCCCATCCTCATGGATTAGAAATAGTAACAGTATTAAAATACCCATACTGTCCAAAGTTACCTAAAGAATCAAAGCAAGTCTGGTCAAAATTCAAATAACATTTTTTACAGAAATGGAAAAAAATCTGAAAATTCCTGTGGAACCACAAAAGACAAAATATTCGATGTGGTCTAGAACAGAAAGAGCAAAGATAGAGGAATCATCTTTGAAATAAAGATTTAAATGTCAGCTAAAAAATGTAAAACTAATAGAAAAAAAAGAGCAAAAACACCAAGACATTGGTCTTTGCAATATTTTTATGGAAAGGACCACAAGTGCACAGGTGAACAAAGCAAGAAACCACAACAAAAAAGCATATAGTATATCAAACAGAAGCTCCTGCACACCTAAAGTCAATGACAAAAACATACAATCTAGAAGGAGAGAGACAAAGGGGGGGGGAGAGAAGAGAGCAAAGAGAAAATTTATCGAATAGATGAAAATATTTTTGAACCATGCAACTGATAAGGGACTAAAATCCAAAATACATGTGGTTGTGATGGCATAAGCCTGTAATCCCAGCACTTGGGAGGCTTAGGTTGGAGGGACACCATGAGTTTGAGAACAACCTAGGCTACATAGTGAGTTCAAATCCAGTGTGGACCATGTATGCAGTTGTTGCCTCAAAAATCACAAACAGAACAAAACAAAATGACATAAAGATTCCAAACTACTCAGACTAAGGAAATAACATAATCCAATTTAAAAATGAACAAGAGATCTTACTAGACAATTCTGAAAAACTAGACATACAGGTAACCACAGGTAATGAAAAAATGTTCAGCATCACTAACCATAAGAAGAGTGAAAATTAATGCACAAAGACATATCATTTTACATCTGTTAGAATGATTATTACCAAAAGATGATCAATAACAAGTGGTAGAGAGGATGTGAAGAAATAGAGCTCTTGAAGACTATTGGTGGGAATGTAAAATAAGGAAAACAGTTTGGAAATGCCTCAAATATTTAAAAACAGACTATGATTCAGCAATCTCATTCTTGGACATATATCCAAAGGAAATAGAATTCTGAAGAGACATATCTCTCTGAAGAGAACTTCAGTATTATTCATAGTAGCCAAAATATTTGCCTTACATGAATGAAAGACTGGAGAAAATGAGGTACATAAAATACCATGGAATACTATTCAACCTTAAAGAGAAAGCAAATTCTGTCATTTGTTACAACATGGCTGAATCTGAAAGAACTTATGTTGAGTGAAATAAGCTAAATATTGTATCACATAACTTCTATGTGGGATCTGAGTTCATATGAAGGTAAAGAAAGGAAACTTTAGGAAATGTTGATCAAGAGTCACACAATTTCAGGAAAACCAGAGAATAAGTTCTTGAGATCTATTGTACAAAATGGTGACAAAAATTAATAATGTATTGTGACCCTGAAAACTGTTAAATGAACAGATATTTTAAGTGTTCTCTTCAACAGAACAAGATAAATAAGTAAAATCTCTCATGTGTTATTTGCCTTTTCCTAGCCATTCAGCAATGTTTATATATTTCCAAATAGGATCATGTACCTACCAAATGTATACAGTTTTTATTATTCAATTAAAGAAATCATGTTTAAAAGAAGAAAATATAGGCAGGTTAGCATTTATTTCATTTCATTTAAAGGAAGTTTGAAACATAAAAATTTACAAATGTTATCTTCTTTCAGTTATTTATCACCTATTTAAAATTTGCCACTCAACAACTATTTATCATACACTAAATTTGATGATTAAAAATATTCAAAAACATAGATTTTAATAATAATTCAGTATATAGCAGTTATATTAATAATAACTTCAAATTATCAATGTTCTCTTATTTCTTCCATTCTTTTTTTCTCTGATCCTATCACATTAGCTTTTCATGATGTTTCTAAAAGAAATCTTTGTATTTGAATATAAAGGTAGAACATTAAATTTATTAACAGATACTTGTTGAATAAGCAGTTTGCCAAAATGGAGTTAGGCACTCTAAAAGACACAAGAGAAGTATCAGAATTCATTATCCAACAAGAGCGTTTATTCCAATTAGGAATTAAAAGTGATATAGCAGAAAGAGTACTGTGTATAAAGTGCAAGAAAAATAAATAAAAATTCAGAGAATGAGGAGGTTACTGAAGGGCAGAAGTTTGTCCCAAAGCAGACAGGACAGAAGGAAATAATATTATCATCTTATTTGCCATCTTGATTTAAGAGTTCCTCTTAGACGAGGTTGTCATTAAGAATACTTGTGTTCTGAGACCACTATTGAACATTCAAAACATATTTCAAGCAATCAACATAGAACGTAGGCTTAACAGAACTGCTCTTTTAGCTTATGTTACTATTGTACTATGGCTTTACAATTTTTGGACTAATTTATACTTCACCAGCCCCAGTCCAGGTAGGAAAGTTGAAACCAAACCAGTTATTTTTATTTTTTTAATTAATTAATTAATTACATTTTTATTTTAAAGAACAAAACAAAACAGAAAAGAGCATATCAAAACAAAAAATGCAACACAGGACTTCAAAATAAGACAACAGGAAATTAACAGTGGTTACCATAATGTCTCTTGGTTTCTTTGAGATAGTTGTCCATATTTTCACACACAATGAATGCAAACAAAACAAGATAGTACAAAACTTATCAAAACAAAAGAATCAATGCATTACGGGCCTTCAAAACCAGGCAACAGGAAAATTAACAATGACTACCATAATGTCTCTTGTTTTCTTTAAAATAGCTGTCCATACCTTCACATACATTGAAATCAAATAATAGAAAACAGACTAAAATCAATCAAAACAAAGAATAAAAACATTATGGACTTCACAACATGATAGGAAATCATCAATGGCTACCATAATGTCTCATTTTCTTCAAAGTAGCTGTCCATGCATAATAAAGTCAATTCTTGTAAACTCTTTAGGAGAAGTTCTAGATATGTATAAGCTTATATATGTACAACAATTCTTTCTGTATTAGAGGGAAAAAAAACAAAATAAAATACAAGAAAAAAAACAAGAAACAAAAGAGACAAATAAATACCAATAACAAAGAGCCCAAATCAATAACAATATAGGCTTTCAAATCAAGGTGACTGGAACAAAACAAAGGTTGTTATTCTGCATTGTTATCTTCAAAAATGTTGTTCAGATTGCCAGATATAAACATACAAAACTGATTGAATCCTATGATGTTAACTGTTTTGTTCCAAGAACTAATAGAATCAGTAGTACAATCATCTCAGCCATCTTAAGTGCAAATGTACAAATTTATGTCTCTTTTCTTTTTCCTTCCTTCTCTTCTCCTTTTCTCTGAGTTATTTTTTTCCTTTTGAGCAGTTTCTTACCCTTTCACAATATTTACTGAATATTTTGTATCTTATTTACTCTTTCAGTTTCTTACACTAGGGAGACAATGCAGTATTTACACATGTGAGTTTGATTTATTTCACTTATGTGTATGGTCTCAAGTTGAATCCATTTACCTATAAAAGCCTCAATGTGGTCCTTCTTTATAAGTGAGTAGTACTCTATTGTATAAAAGTATCACATTTTTTTATCCATTCCTCAGCTACATTTAGGTTGTTCCCAAGATTTCTCTATTACAAATTGTGCTGCTATAAACATGGGTGCACATATAACACTGTGGTGTGATATTTTCAGTTCTTCTAGAAATATGCCCACAAATGCAATAGCTGGTTCAAATGGGACTTCCAATCCCAGATTTTTGAGAAACCTCCAAACTGATTTACATAGTGATTGCACCAGTCTACACTCCCACCAACAGTGCAGAAGAGTTCCTTTTCCCCCACAGCCTCTCCAGCATTTGTTATTGGTGGTTTTCTTGATCATGGCCATTCTTTATGGAATTATAAGGAATCTTAGGGTTGTTTTAACTTATATTTCTCTAATCACCAATGATGTTGAACATTTTTTCATATATTTATTTGCCATTTGTATTTCTTCTGCTGAGAAATGTGTACTCATCTCAGATGCCCGTTTTTGAATTGGGTCTTTGAATTTCAGGTATCTATTTTTTTAATTCTTGATATGTTCTAGATAGAAGTCCTTTATTTGAGGGACAGTTGATTAAGATTTTTTCCCAATTCATGGGTATTATTTTCATTCTGTTGGAGATTTCTTTTGACATGCAAAATTTTTTTTAATAAGATGAGAACCCAGTTATTGATTCTGGGAAGTATTTCCTGTGCAGTTTGATTTTTGTTCATGAATTCTCTGCCTGCCCCTATGTCTTGAAGATTTCTATCTACTTTGTATTCCAGTAGATGTAGTGTTCTTATTTTAATATTTAGATCTTTGATCCATTTAGACTTCAGTTTAGTACATGGTGATAGGCCTGGATCTAGTTTTAGTTTTCGGCACATGGGAAGCCAGTTTTCCAACACCTCTTATTAAAGAGACTATCTTTTTTCCTGTGAACATGTTTGGCCCCTTTGTCAAAGATAAGGTGGCTGAATGTGTTTGTAGTTGTGGTTGTATCTTTTAATCTTTTCCATTGATCCTAAGGTCTGTTTTTATTCCAGTACCATTCTGATTTTATTACAGTAACTTTGTAGTAAAACTTCAAGTCAGGGAGTGTGATGCCTCCTTTCTTGCTTTTGTTGCCCAGAAGTGCCTTTGCTATTCTAGGTCTCTTCTGGTTCCAGATGAATTTTAGGAATGATTTCTCTAGATCTGTAAGGTATGGTAATGGTACTTTGACTGGAATTGCATTAAATCTGTATAACAGCTTTGTGAGAATGGCCACTTTCACAGTTTGTTCTTCCTATCCATGAACAAGGAAGGTCTTTCCATTTTCAGAGACCCTCTTCAATTTCTTTTTCTCAGAGTGCTGTAATTTTCACTGAATATATCTTTTACTTCCCTTGTTAGATTTATTCCTAAGCATTTCATTTTTTTGGATGTTATTATAAAAGGTGATTTTCTTATTTCTCTCCCAGTGAGTTTGTTGTTTGTGTACACAATGCTATTGATTTCTGAGTGTTGACTTTGTACTAGATACATTATTGAATTTGGTTATTACATCTAGATGTCTTTCAATGAAGTTTTGTGGGTCTTCTGTGTAGAGTATCATGTCATCTGCAAATAATCATAATTTAACTTCTTCCTTTCCTATCCTTATTCATTTTATTTCTTTCTCTCTTGTCTAATTGTTCTGGCTAATGTTTGCAGCACTATATTGAACAAGAGTGGTGATAATGGACATCCTTGTCTTGTTCCTGATTTTTGAGTGAAAGGTTTCAGTTTTTGACCATTTAATATAATGCTGGCTATTGATTTGTCATAGATGGCTTTTATCAGATTGAGGTATAAAACATTTATTCTGATTTCCTGTAAGGTTCTTATCACGAATGAGTGTTGGACTTCATCAAAAGCTTTTTCTGCATCTATTGAAATGCTCATGTGATTCTTGTCTTTGGCTCTATTGATATGGTGTGTTATATTTATTGATTTGCTAATATTGAACCATCCTTGCATTCCTGGCATGAATCCCACTTGGTCATTTGTATAATCTTCTTGATGACTTGCTGCATTTTGTTTGCCAGTATTTTACTGAAGATTTTTGCATCTATGTTCATTAGGGAGATTGGCCTGCACTTCTCTTTTTTGGTTTACTCTTTCTCAGGTTTTAGTATTAGGATAATACTTCCTTCCAGGAATGAATTAGGGAGAATTGCTTTCCTTTCAATTTCATTGAGGAGTTTGAGGAGTATTGGCATTAAGTCTTCCTTGAATTTCTTGCAGAATTCAGCTGTGAATCTGTCAGGACATGGACTTTTTCTTTGGTGGTACTTTTTCAATTTCATTAACAGAAATAGGGTTATTCACCAGTTTTATATCTTCTTGATCCAGCTTTGATAATTCATTTTTTCTAGGAATCTACCTATTTCTTCTGTGTTATCGAACTTATGAAAATACACGTTTCTGTATTTCCACAGTGCTTGTAATGATTTTGTTCTTTAAGCAGTTATTTTTAAAAGAGGTGCATTTGTTTGTGTTTGTGTATGCATAATTAAAGTTAAAATGCTGGTAGAAAAACCCAGGACAAAAAGGAATATTGACTAAAGAAAGAATAACTGCAAGAAGTAGCTAATTCTACTGCCAAGGATCAAGGAGCAAAGGGTCAGAAGAACAGTTGTATGAAGCTAGCATCTTGGAGTAAGGACTCACAGACCTACAATCTAGGACTCTGAGAAAAAAATACCACAAAGTTAATGTTCAGATCCCTGGTACTTGAAAGAGGATTGTGAATGTAGCTGGGATCAGAACTTGATACAGATTTATTATTATGTGCATGGCACTGGCACTGCCACCAAGGCTTGTTCTGAGAATGGGGATGAAGCTAGAAATTAGAAGCAACTGCAGCTGCCTGAAGGCCAGGGCCAATGCTGGTTCAATGTGAAAGAACATCTGACAAATCAGAGCAAGACACTCTGCCTTCCCTACCTGCCTACTGTACTTACTCTGTATTTCTTCTGGCAGAACCTAATGACTGGTAGATTCCCAGTAAGGAAAGTATGAGAGATGAGATAGTAGCTTAGAAATGATAGCTTAATAATTAACACATTTATATTCTAAAATGAAAACTAAAATGTAAACATTTCATAATAATTTTACAGTTATATTATGAAATTAAAATCATCTCATCATTTTATTGTGCTCCATTTAGCTTTGTTATTGCTGAATATGTGTCTCTGGGAAAAAAAGAAAGAAAAAATCTTGATAGGTGAGTGGATGCAATGTAATAACCACCAACTGTTTAAAGATCATCACTGAAAGGAAGAAAATATTTTACTTTCATTATAATGATGTTCAGTGCAAGCAAAATTTTAACAGACAAATTAATGCAAATGAGAAGGAATTAGAGACGAAAGGATATTCATATGCGTGCTAATGAATAACCACTACATACCAAATGAGAAAGGTAAAGTAAAGGAAGGCTAAATGGTGAGTGATGACACTAATGAGCAGGAGCCATGTAACATTTTTCATGATTGTCTTGCATTTGCATGAAGCCAAAAGTCCCTGACTGCAATCAAGGTGCTGACTTAATTGTAGTCATTTTCATGGTCTGTGGTGCGGGAAAGATATTCTTTCAGGTTTATTCATGTAAGTGTGGGAAAGCCTCAGATGCTTGTTGGTGATTGAACAAAAACACGAGTTGCTGGCTACATGGGCATCTTACAAGGCAGCTCAAAGCAAAGCTTAGGGGGAAATATTCAAATCAGAGCCATAGTGCTTTACATAACCTCCTCTCACATAAGACAAAACATTACTTCTGCTGCATTCTGTTCTCTGGAAGCAATTCATTACATCCAGTCCACATGCAGGGAAAGGGACTCAGATCATGAATGCCGGAGGCAATAATTTTTAGGGACTATGATAAGGTAACTACTGCAGATTCTACTAGCAAAAAGGTGACCTGTGTTCTGTGCTCAGAATCTACAAAAGGCATCAGCATCAAATGTTTAGAGTATGAAAAAACAAGTTCAGACATTTTAACAATAGACCGCAACGCTGGCATATGTTTAAATAAGGACGCCTATCAAATTAGGAAAAAGCATATGTATATTCCTTGGAGATGTTTTGTATTTCACAGTGATCTTTTCCACAAAATGATGGACAATGATGTACAGTGCTTAATTCAGTAGATCAACAATGTAATTTCTTTGACCATGATGATCACATTATGGTCTTCAGGGCTTTTCCCTCAGAGTACAAACTAGCTACCATGACTTAAGACACCATGACTAAGTGCAGGACCAGAGGAGTGAAGACAGGTGCCTCCCGCAGGCAGTCTCTTCACTGGGAAAGGAAATCCAACAGGCCCTGCTTACATCATTATTGTTATAGCGACCAGAGAAGGACAAGTTCCCATTAGGAATGACTGGGCCAAAGAGGCTGGAAAAAAATCTCATTTCCTGAGCTCAAGTGACTTCCATTTTTGAAAAATTAGGTCTCAGCAGGTGCGAAGACAAGGTTTTTCACTCATACAATGAATAATCTGCCATACTTAAAACAGAAGTTTCTGAATGTTACTAATGGTCTACCTGTCTTGAATGTTTAAGTCAGTGGAACTGTTAGGTTCTAATTTATTTTTATTTTTATCTTTTATTTAAATTCAGTGAAATTGTTAGTATTTTAATTTATTTCTGTCTTCCATTTTATCATACTAAATTTTTAGCCACAGAAAATGTGCAAATCTAGATGAAGTTACATGAATCAGGGGCCTTATGCCAATACACATTTTTGAGTTAACTTGTCTTGCTGTTACACAGAAATATACAAAAACAAAAAATACATCCTGTGGCAGAATAAAATTACAGCAGCTTTTGCTGTGGTATTAATGAAAGAACTATTTATAAAGAAATTCTTAGCCTTTATGTAATCTGTTATCTGTTGTATTGTTTCAGTGCTATTTTCACTTAAAAATATGCAGCAAGTATTTTCATATCTTATTTAGTTATGGTGATGAAAGAACTTGTGAGTATCCATAGTTCTAGCTACTCAGGAGACTTGAGGCAGGTGGATCACTTGAGCCCAAGAGCTCAAAGTTCAGCTTGCACAACTGGGTAACATACAAAGATCTAGCTTAAAAAAAAAAAAATATATATATATATATATGATGAAAGAAAAATTTTTAAAATTTATAAAAATGTATTTTAAGAACTATTCATGGTTCTTGTGGCTATTTAATAATTCTCTAGCAATAAGGACATTAAGTTTTTTAAAATTTAAAAATTTCATTATATCAACAGACTATGGGAGCAACCTGCTAAATTCAAAACAGACAAAATCTACTTTCAGAAACACAAACTGTAAAAAGGATTATACTTCATGTTCAAGAAAAAAATACAAATTTTAATAACATTATATTATAATGTGATAACCAAATTTAATTTCATGTAAAAATCAGTATCCCAAATATTTAAAAGATATGAATAATAAGTAGAAATAATAAAAGAAAATATGGCAGCACTTCTGAGGTGATAAAATTAACCAATATTTCTAAGACAGATAAAGTTCAGTAAATTCAACAGTTTACAAATGAACTATTGAATATTATACATGCAAAAGGAAAGATTTTCATAGCCACACACAAAGGAATTAAATCATTGAAAAATTTAAAGAGTACTCTAAAAATTTTAGGTCAAATATAAGCTATTTGCAAATATACCCATATCATGTAAGTACATAAAATAATACCTAAGGTCTCTGTTTTTCATTTACATCAGATCATATTCCAAATTTTGACTGTAAAAACCATTGTTTTTATACCTAGAGCTTTCTCTGAATATTGAAATCTGTTTTGTGTGCCTCTACAAAGTACCTAGAAGTTACATGCCTCATAGGAGCAGGCCTCAACCAATGTCTGACAGAACCTGGGATATAAGTAGCTAAGTTGATTCATCCATTCATCATTTAATAACTCAAGTGATCCATCTGCCTCAAGCCTCCTGAGTAGCTGGGGTATACTTGAGATTTTTATCTTATACTGACTCACAGTTATTCCAGTGGACTTATCTGATGGACCCTGTACATTTGGGATTGAACCTGTTATGGTTCACATCTAGACATGTCCATAAGCCTCACGTACTCTTAGGTGGAACTTTGGGGAGTTGATTGTCTTACAGGGACTTGATACGCATCAGTGGATTAATCCAGCAGACTGTGACTAAAACTTCTTTAAACTCTGAGCCAAAATAAGCCTCTCTCATTTAAAATCTGGGTGATAGGTATTGTGTCTTAGCAAAGAGGAAGGTGATTAAGACAGAACCCAAGCAGGTCTGACATGCTCCGAATGTTTCATGGGCAACATGGCCAAAAAATCTTAACTACATAATTCTGTCACACAGCAATTACACTCAGTCAAGATCATGCTTATATCAGGCTGGGGTGGGATGGAGTGAGGGTTTCCTATGACCAGTCAATCAAAGGAGAAGAATACTCAGGCCTTGTTCAGGACAAGAAGACTCTCTATGTTGTAAAGAAAAATGGATTTCTCATACACTCTAGCAATACTTAGAAGCTGCTCTGAAATAAAGCAAATAGAAAAAAATTCTTGCCAACAGTGAAGAAAGTGAATTATATACCTGATCATGACTTGTCATAGAGGGAGAAATGGATGGAACTGTAGGTGACCATTAAGTCCTGACTATACTGAGTTGAATTATCTAGTTGGTCAGATGAGAAGGAAGAAGATTGGGCAATCAAAGAAGAAAGTCTGGGGAACAAAGCATGTCTATGTATTTTATGAAAGGGAGCACAAGGCATGTGGACCTTTGTGTCATCCCTGAATACCCAGCAGAGAGGAAAATACATCATAAACAGATGGAGAAGGTCCTGGTGATCAGTCAGCCTTGCTGGTGTTATACAACAAGCGTGTAATATACCTATGAGTATAGTAGGAATAAGGGTGAAATTGATACTACATAGAGTGCCCAAAGCATGAGAGTGTTACCAAATTTAGCACACTAATACTGATCCCAACTCTCTTTACTAGGATTCTGAATCACAAATTATGGCAGAATTCTGTATATTATATAATATCCCTTTTATAAGGGTACCATTATTTTGTACCCTTTTAAACAATATCTCACTTTGTGCTATTAAATTCAACTCAAACTAGACAATAATGTTTCATCTATTAAAGCAATTGCACTTCTAATATATTTGTTTATTGATTTATTTTTGGTCCTGGGGATCAAAATCATGACCATGCACTTGCAAAGTAGGTGCTTATGCCACTCAGCTAAATCCCTGGCCTGTACTTATAATTTAAAAATTCAACCTCATGAATAACTTCTAACTCAGAATTTTATGCTATAAAATTTTCCAAACATTCAAAGGAATATCAGTCTTACAAAACCTTTCTTACAAAAGAGACAAAAAAGAGGTTGCTTCTTATCTTGTGTAATACCAGGATAAACCTGACATCAAAATCTGACTATGGCATGAGAAGAAATTACAGAACAACAATTCACATCAACACAGATGCAAAAGACCTTAGAAAAATATTGGAAGTTTTACTACATAAATGTACAGAAGGAAAATGTGATTCAATGAGAATATTCCCAGGAATGCAAAATTAGTTCAGTAAGTGAAAATAATGTGATTCATGACATTAATAGAATGGAGAGAAATCTCATGATCAGCTCAAAAAACACAGAGAAAGTCTCTGACAAAATGCAACCATATATTGAAAAACAAAACACTTTTCACACACTTAAAAATATCAGAGAAAATCCTTAATTTGACAAAGGGAACCTGCAAAAGTATCACAAATAATGTTTTTAGTGATGAAACATTGAGTTATTACTCTCTACAATTGGCAACAACACTAGTTTCTCTATTCAAACCTATGATAGTCAATAGGTACTGGGAGTTTTAGGTGTAAAAAGCAGCAATGATACGAGCATGAAAGAACATAATATATTTATTTCCACAAAAATTTCTAAAGAGTTTACAAAGATAATTTTAGAATTAGTGGCTTAGCATGATCAAGTATAAGGAGTCACCATATATTAATTGTACCTCATTATATTAAGAAATAAACATTTTAAATGATGCTATTTATAATGCCATCATATATATGACATTTCTAGGGAAAAATATAACAATATTTAAGATCTAGACCTTAAAAAGCAAAAAATATTGCTGAGAGAAATTTGGGAAAATTTAAATAAATGGAAATATATACCACATTTGATTGTGAGATTAAGTATCATTAAAATGTTCACTCTCTTAAAATCAATCTGAAGATCCATTGTAAAACCAACCAAAATCCAGCAAACATTTTGGTTAAGAAAATGACAAACTTATCTGAAAATTTATATGAAATTTCAAAGGACCAAAACTTGCATAAAAACTTTGAGAAGCTACAAGCAGAGCCAGGAGCAGATGTAAAGGAAGATGGGTGTCATTTTGCAAGGCATGCACTTACCTGAGTCTCTTGCATTGATTACAGGTAAAACAGTAGCTGTGATATTCGCCATTTATGAATTCAGAATTCTTTATAACTTTGTCTCACTTACAAATGGATCTAGAATGACATCCTGCATTCTTGCCTGTAGGATTTAGGGAACTCTAAAGGTTGCCAACATAACTCTCGTTTCCACTTTTAGGTTAGGATACTTGATCTTACAGTTTACATCTTTCTCATGACTAACTTTCAAATAAGTTATTCAGCTCTTAAAAACTTTTTTTTACTAAAATATTGCTGAAGTTTTAACTATATGATACTATTTTGACTAGGTTTCAGTAACAAAGTGTCAAGATAACAAAGCACTAGCTGATCAGAAAAGTTTACAAAATTCATGTGTTTAAATTCTTGGTAACACTTTTGTGTTCATTTTGTATTCATATTCAATTATAAATTTATCTTTGAGCCTAAAATATACTTCCTGTTCCTTTTATAATATTTTATTAAATGTATATAAATATTTTATATATATATGTATTTATAGGGATGTCAATAAACATCATTAGTGAATATTTCTTTGAAGTTGTTTAAATTCAGTATCTCCAAATATTGGAAAATTTTGTTCAAAATGCACATATATGTGAATTTCAGTTGAAGATTTTGAGATCTTGCAGGTTAATATTGCTATGCAAAACACACAAGAACACAATTATAACAGGGGACCTTAACACCCCGCTTCACAAAGAGATAGATCAACTAGACAAAAAGTCAGCAAAGAAATAATAGGACTGAATCATACCTGTGAGCAACTGGACTTAGTAGATGTTTACAGAGTGCTCCAAAAAACCACATCAGAATACATATTCTTCTCAGCTGTGTATGGCACATTCTCCAAAATAGACCATATATTATCCCATAAAATATTCTTAAGTAAATGCAGAGGTATTTAAATTATCTCAATGTGTAATATCTGACCGTAGCACATTGAAATTGGAAATTAATGGCAAAAGAAATTGAAAAATCTGCATAAATACAAGGGAATTAATAACCTTCTGAACAACCAGTGGGCTACAGATGAAATTAAAGAAGAAATAATGCAATACATACAATTCAATGAAAATGCAGAAACAACATACTGCAATCTGTGAGATGCAATAAAAGTGGTCTTTAGAGAGAAATATATAGCAATAAATCGTCATATCAAGGAACAAAATGCATACAAATAGTTTAATAACTAAATCGACAAAAACTGAAAGCCTTCACTCTAAAATCAGGAGCAAGACAAGATGTCCACTGTCTTCATTCCTATTCATTATAGTTCTGGAAATACTAGCCAGGGCAATGAGACAAGAGAGAGAAATAAGAATAAAGATAAGAAATGAAGAAGTTAAACTATCACTATTTGCAGATGACATGATACTCTATATAGAAAACCCAAGAAACTCCATTAAAAGACTACTAGAAGTAATAAACAAATTCAGCATTATAGCTGGATACAAAGTCAACACTCAAAAATCAACAGCATTCTAAAAAGATGGAATACTTAGGATTCAACCTAAGAATGCAAAAGACCTATATACTGAAAATTATGCAAAGCTTAAAAAGGAGATTGAAGAGGATATTACAAAACAGAAGGAAACTCCTTGCTCTTGGCTAGGAAGAACCAACATTGTGAAAATGGCCATACTCCCAAACTGCTATACAGATTTAATGCAATCCCAATCAAAATACCATTAACATATGTCACAGATCTATAGAAAGCATTCTTAAAATTCATTTGGAAACAGAAGAGACCTAGAATGGCAAAGGCAATTCTGGGCAAAAAAGGCAAGCCAGGAGGCATCTCAATTCCTGACTTAAAACTATACTACAAAGCCACAGTAATCACAGTACTAAAATCAGCATGGTACTGGCAAAGAAAATAGACCTGCAGATCAATTGAACAGAATAGAAGATGCAAACACAACTACAAAGACACTTTATCTGCCTGATACTTGACAAAGGGGCTAAACATGTTCACTGGAAGAAGGATAACCTCTTTAATAAATGGTGTTGGAAAAATTGGCTTTCCACATGCCAAAGACTGAACCTAGACTCATGTATTATCACCATACACTAAACTAAAGTCAAAATGGATCAAGGATATAAATATTAAAATAGAAACACTAAATCTACTTTAAGACAAGGTAGGTAAAAATCTTGGGGACATAAGTGTAGGGAGAGAATTCATGAATAAAACACAAATCACACAGGAAATACTTCAAAGAATCATCAACTGAGATCTCATATTACTAAAAAGTTTTGCACTTCAAAAGAAATCACCAAAGAAGTGAAAAGAAAACCCACAGAATGGGAAAGAATTTTAGCCAACAATCCCTCAGACACAGAACTTATAAAGAACTGAAAAACATCAAGCCCACCAAATTCAAAGACCCTCTCCAAAAATAGGCAATGGAGATGAACACACAGTTCTCAGATGAAGATATACAAATGGCAAATAAATGCAAGGAGAAATGTTGACCATCACTGGCTATTTGAGAAATGCTAATTGAAACAGCATTGAGATTTAATCTCGCTCTGGAAAGAATAGCTGCCATCAAGAAATCCACTGATAAATATTGGCGAGGCTGCAGGGAAAAAGGAACACTGCTCCACCATTGGTGGGAGTGTAGACTGATGCAGCCACTTTGGAAGTCAGTATGGAGATTTTTCAGAAGAATAGGATTGGAAGTTCCATTCAATCCAGCTACTCCCTTCCTGTGTGTTTTCCTGGAAAAATTGTAAAGGCCATGACGTATGTGCCCCCATGTTCATAGCTGCACAATTTGTAATAGCTAAATCTTGGAAACAACCAAAATGCCCATCAACTGCAAAGTGGATGAAAATGATGTACTTTTATACAATGGAATATTACTCAGCTATAAAAAAGGATGATCTTGAGGCCTTCAGAGGTAAATGGAGACAACTTGAGACTATCCTCATAAGTGAAATAAATAAGAATCATATTTATAAATATCATATTGTGTCTCTAGTGTAAAAAGTAATAAGAACTGTAAGAGTAATAAAGCCCAAAATGTGTAACTGCTAATGTAAAATAGGAAAAGAAAATGCTCTAATGGATACAACTGCATGTATGTTTAAGTATGTAGGATTGATAACCATATTACTAAGTTTTTGTTGGATTGTTGAACAGAACTGTTTGCAGTCTCACTGTTTGAATGTCCACTTTGTATGCTTTAATTTTGTAACTTGAACAACTATGTCTAAGAAGAGAATATGTAATTTATCAACCAGCTGATTTTATCACTGTGGCTTTATATTATAGTTTCAAGTTAGGAATTGAGATGCCACCTGTCTTGCCTTTGTTGTCCCAAATCGCCTTTGCTATTCTAGGTTTCTTCTGTTTCCAGATACATTTTAGGAATATTTTTTCTAGATCTGCAAGGTATGTTAATGGTATTTTGATTGGGATTGCATTAAATTTCTATGACACTTTTAGGAGTATGGCCATTTTCACAGTGTTGGTTCTTCCTAGCCAAGAGCAAGGAATATCCTTCAATTTTCTAATATCCTCTTCAATCTCCTTTTTTTACAGTAGTATAGTTTTCAGCATAAATGTCCTTTACATTCTTGGTTAGGTTGATTCCTAGGTATTTCATTTAACAATTATCCTAATTATGTGTGTACAGATAAACATTACCAAACAAAGTAGGGTACATTTTTAGCTAGAAGAACATGCTGGGTAGTTCTTCTCAAATCTACTTAGATAGCAATCATTCAAGTGATTGATATAATCTTAAAAGATAATACAATACATTATGTTGAATCAACAAACTACTTTGGTTCTAAATAACTTAGAACATTCATAAAATAATAGAACATTAATATAAGCAAGTGGAAAGTGTCACTGATCAAAATCAGAACTCTTATTTAAAAAGTGGCCAAGTTCCTAGTCAACTGATAGACTTAAAAGTATTATAAATAAGGCCAGGGGTGTAGTACAAGCTTGTAATTCCAGAACTGGGGAAACTGAAGCAGGAGGATCTCACAAGTTTGAGACCAGCTTGAGCTATAAGTGAGCTCAAGGCCAGCCTGAACACATAGAAAGACCTTGTCTCAAGAAGACAAACAAAAAAGTATTCTAAGTACACAAAATCACTATATTTTAAAAAATCTGTCAAAATCTATTACTGTAAGAGTACCAAATTTCAAGAGCATGAGCTAAATAAAAATCACTGAATTAAACATATAACTATTTATAACAACAATCTAAACTTTGCATATGCCAATTTCAATAAAGATATATATAATGAAACATCATTTTGAAAATAACTGAAATTAAATATAGTTAGATCCGTGCATATCAAAGTATAATTAGTGAAAAAGAAAACTGGATAAAGTTGAATTTGTTATTTTATTTTTATGTAAATAAACATTGTACCTTTTTATAGGATGGCAAAATTTAGAGGGAGGTAATGTAGTGGAAAACTGACTTAGCTTTATCTGTAATGCTCTGTTTATTTGAAAGAGGTGCAGGAAAGGGAAGAAGAGGGAGAGAGAGATGCAGAGGAAGGAGGGAAAGAGATCTAAAAAGACCTCACTGAAAACAGTGTTTAATATCATGTACCACCAACTAATCTGTATCTCAGTGTATAGTTTTCATTTTCTTGTGATTTGGGGACAAGAAGAGAAAGGGAAGAGATGAAATTCTGCATTTTGTACCTATCAGTCCACACTGGGCTTATTCCAAGAGGAAGGAGTCACTCAGAAAGGTATTCCTCCCCAAGGAGCTGGGGCCATAACTGCCATTTCAGGGCCATTGTCTCATTAATACTCAAAGGAACATACTTGGTAGGTCCTCTGGGGATAATACCTCAATAGAAAATTCTAGAAATTTTAAGTTTTTCCCCTTTTCTGTGTACTCTAAGAGTGGTTAGAATTAATAAATTTTAAGAAGTGGAATTTTAACTACTGGAATAACTTAAAGTTTCAGTATCCATTCTCCTTTGCTTGTGCTCATTATCTGCAAAAGAAAATAACCCAAATATATACACACAGGGAATGACTTGATGCATCTTTTGGAATTCATATCATCCCCAAGACATAGTTTTGGTGACCATCTATCTCAGTGGCATGTAGCAGTACTGCCACTGACAGCTGCCTGCTGCAATCCCTCGTGCCTCTGAAAATTTTCTCTGTAATGTTGGTGAGTGGTTTTACTATTAACATTTTATACATGAAATGTTGCAGATGAGATTATGCTGGTTATTTTTAAGAAGCCCAAGACAAATTTAAGTTTTGTTTTGAAGAAGGAAATTTCTTAAATATGAAAAACTGAAGTAACTGTTTATACTCCCTCACCTTATTTAACTCCTGTTTACTTTTACTTCTTTCTCTCCCTCTCCCCCTCTTATTCCATCTAGATAGATAGAGACAGAAATATATTTATGTTTAGCTATCTTTAACTAAGAATATAAATCAATTTCATATGTTTTATCTGAAATCTGAAAATTCCACACAGTCTAGCAAGCCCTTGCATAGAGAATACCTTATGACTAAGTCTGGCTAATGAGAAAAAAACAACGCTTTGTGTGTACATTTGAAAATGATGGAGATAGATGTTTGTGGATCTTGCCTCTTTCTGCTAGGTTAGGGTGCAGAAATGACAGTAGAACTCTCATAATTGCTTTGGTTCATGAGTGAAATAAAAACTCATAATATGACAGAGAAGGAAATTTAATGGCTTGATATCATGTTTCTGTGTCATGCAGAAATTAGATTCTACATTCATTAAACCACAGTATTGTCTGGTGTTTATGCAGTCAGATATAACCCCATATAATATACAGTAAACCTTTGCAATGACTACATGACTATGTTGACACTAGAAATTGTTAGCAAAGAGAGGTCAAATCACTTGACTACTTTCTTCAAGTTGTTCCATTTAACTCTTCTTTACAAGTTTTCATTGTTATTTGTGATTAATTTTCAGCCCCTTACATACATATATGTATACATACACATATATACATACATGAGTATATATGATACTAGATTAAATGCACACTTTTATATATTTTTAAAATTTTATCTAAAGATGACATGTTTATTCTGCAACTCATTGTTTTCACTCCATAATGTTCTAAACATATCTCTATATTAATGTATGTAGTTAATTTTCATATAGGTGTAAATTTTCTTTAATTTTTTTGTATGTACCATTTTTATCAATTCACTTCTCTATTAATGGATACATAGAATGTTTCTAATATTTCACTCTTGTTTACTAGTCTTGAACATCTTTCAATTAATCTCTCATATTAGTAGTTTCTGGGGTAGATCCTCTTTTTTGAAAATAAAGTTTATTGACAAACATCTGTAATTCTACTCCATGGTGACAAACAAAAACAAAACACCTTCTTTATGATATATATATTTATATGTATAGAATTTATATAATATATATTTTATGATATCTATTATATCATATTTATATACTATATGAAATATTATATATTTATAAATATAAAATGTATACTATATATATTTATATATAAAATAGTGATAAATCTCACCACAAAATTTATGAGACCTATGTACAGAAAATTAGAAAACATTATAGAAAAATTGAAGATTTCAAGAAAAATTTTAAGATGAACACTTGAAAATAACAATATTCAAAAAAATGATCTAATAATCTAATGCTAAGGAAAATTCTAGGTTTTCTAAATTGGCAGGCTTTTCTAAAATTGATACGAAAATCCAAAAGACTCTAAATGTTTAAAAATTTTTGAAAACAAAGAAAAACTTAGAAGGCTAACATGACATTATTTTCAGAATTAATATAAATTTATAGCATCTTATTTATTCTTTCAACTTCTCACACTAGGGAGACAATACAATGCTTACACATATGAATCATATTTATTTCATTTTTGAGTATGGACTCAAGTTGAATCCATTTACCTATAAAAGTCTCCTGTTTGTCTCTTTTAATGGCTGAATAATGCTCCATTGTATAAAAAGACCACATCTCTTATATTCACTCCTTGGTTGATGTGGCATTTGGTTTGTTTCCAAGATTTTGTTATTTTAAATTGTGCTGCTACTGTGCTACATCAACTCTGTAGTATAATGTGTTTAAGCCTTCTGGGAAAATACACAGAAGAGGAAAAACTGGGTCAAATGGGACCTCTAATTCTAGTTTTGTTTTGTTTTTTTGTTTTGTTTTTGAGAAATCTCCACACTAATTTCCACAGTGGTTGCATCAATTTATACTCCCACCAACAGTGTAGAAGGGTTCATTTTTCTCCATAACTCCTCAAGAATTTGTAATTAGTTGATTTCTTAGTAATAACCATTTTTTTGGTGTGAAATTTAATCTCATTGTCATTTTAATTTTCAGCTCTCAAATGATTAGTAATATTGATTACTCCATGTGTTTGTTTTCTGTTTGCATTTCTTAATCTGAGAAGTGTGTATTCATCTCAGATGTCAATTTTTGGATTGGATCTCTATATTTGGGAGGTATGATTTTTATGAATTCTTTATATGTTCTCCATAATAATGTTTTGTCTGAGGAAGAGTTGACAAACATTTTTAACCATATTGTGGGGTGCCTCTTCGCTCTGTTGGTGGGTTCTCTCCCTGTGCAAAAGCTATTTAATAATATGAGATCCCAATTGTTGATTCTTCATGATAATTCGTGTGTACTCAGGTTTTATTCATAAAGTCTTTGTCTATGCCAGTATCTTCAAGAATTTTACCTATTCTATCTTCCAGTGGATTGAATGTTTCTGTTGTAATATTTAGATCTTTGATACACTTCAAATTTACTTTAGTGCACAGTAAAAGATATGGGTCTAATTTTAATCTTTGGTATGTGTAAAGCCAGTTTTTCCTGTATCATTTATTAAAGATGCTATCTTTCTTCCAGTGAACATATTTGTCCTCTTTGTCTAATATAAGTGGCTGAGTATGTCTGGAGATGTTCCATTGATCCTCAGGTCTGTTTTTCTGCCAATACCATGCTGTTCTTGTCACAATAACTTTGTAATATAATTTCAAGTCAGGGCTTGTAAGGCCCTCTGACTTGTCTTCATTGTCTAGAACTGCCTTTGCTATTCTAGGTCTCTTCTGGTTCTAAATGAATTTTAGGATTGTTTTCTTTAATTCTGTGAGATATGCTGTTGGAATTTTAATTGGAATTGGATTAAATCTGTATAATAGTTTTGAAAGTCTAACCATTTTACTATAGTGATTCTTCCTACCCAAGGGCAAGGGATATCTTGCCATTTTCTGATATTCTCTTTAATTTACTTTTTCAGAGGAAATTAAATTTCACTGTTGTTTTCAGTGTAGAGGTCTTTCACATAGTTTGTTAGATTGATTCATAGGTATTTCATTTATTTGGATTTTATAGTAAGAGGTATAGTTCCCTAATTTCCCTAATTTTTATTCATGTACAGAAAGGATACTGATTTTTAAATGCTGAATTTGTATCCAGCTATACTACTGAACTTATTAAATCTAGTAGTCTTTTAGTGTAGTTTTTGGAGACTTCTATAGAGTATCCTGTCATCCACAAATAATGACAATTTAACTGTTTCCTTTCCTATATTTATTCCTATTATTTATTTAAGTTGTCTAATTGCTTAGGCTAAGGTTTCCAGAAGTATGTTGAGTAAGAGGGAAGACATGGGATCTTGTTGTCTTGTTCCTGATTTCAGAGTGAAAGCTATCAGTTTTTGGCCATTTAGTAAAATTTTAGTTGTTGGTTTGTTGTAAATGGCTTTTACCAGTTGGAGACAAAAACCACCTATTCCAATTTTTGTAGGGTTTTCATCATTAATTGGTGCTGGTCTTTTTCAAAAGCTTTTTCTGTATCTATTGAGATTATCATATGATTTTTGTCACCAATCCTATTAATATGGTGTATTACATTGTTGATTTATGCATGCTGGACCATTCTTGCATTCCTAGGATAAATTCAATTTGGTCACAGTATATGATCTTCTTGATGATTTGCTGCATTCTCTTTGCCAATATCATATTAAGAATTTTTGCATCTATGTTTATTAGGGAGATTGGCCTATAGTTCTCTTTCTTAGTTGGTTCCTTCTCTGATTTTGGTATCAGAGCAATAATTGCTTCCAGGAATGAATTTTGGAGTATTGCTTCCCTTTAAATTTCAGTAAAAAATTTAAAATGTATTAAGGCTTCTCTAAATTTATTGTAAAAATCAGCACTAAGTTCATCAGGGTCTGTGCTTTTGTTTTTTTGGTAGATTTTTAATTACATTTTTAACTTCATTGATTAATTTTTTATTCACGAATTTTATATCTTCTTGATTCAGCTTTAGTAATTCATATGTAGCTAAGAATCTGTCCATTTCTATTGCATTTTCCATCTTATTAGAATACAAGTTCTCACAGTAGATATAGATGATCTGAATTTCTACAGGGTCTGTTGTGATTTCTCTTTTTTCATTACTAATTTCAAAGATTTGGGTCTTTATCTTTTGATAAGATTGGTCAAGCATTTTTAAATTTTATTTAATCTTTCAAAGAACCAACACTGCAATTAATGAATTTTTTGTATTGTTTTCTTAGTCTCTGATGCATTAATCTCTGCTCTGATCTTTATAATTTCCTCTCTCATAGGAGTTTTAGGCTGGATCTGGTTTTTTTTCTAGAAGTTTGAGGTTCAACATTAAGTTGTTTATTTGTGCTCGCTTTGCTTTCTTGATATGGGCAGTCACTGTTACAAATTTCCCTCTTAGAACTGTCCTAAATTATTATGTGTTCCAATATGTTGTATTGACATTATCATTTAACTGTAGAAACTGTATAATTTCTTCTTTAATTTTATTCATGACCCATTGGTTGTTCAGGAGGGTGTTATTTAATTTCCATGTATTTAAGAGGTTTTTGTGGTTTCATTTTCCATTAATTTCCAATTTAATTGCACTATAGTCTGATAATATACATAGGATAACTTCAATTCCTTTGCACTTATGTAAGCATGTTCTAAAGGTAGTATGTGGTATATTTTACAGAACATCCCATGTGCTACTGAGAAGAATGTATATTCTGATGTTGTGGGGTGGAACACTGTAGACATCTACTAAATCCATTTATTCAAAAGTTTGGTTCAGTTATAATATTTCATTGTTAATTTTTTCTCTAGCTGATCTGTCTTTTTGTGACAGCGGGCTATTGAGATCCCCTAATACAATTTTTTAAGTGCTTATTTGTTTTATCACAACCATTAATATTTATTTTATATAACATGGTGAACTGGTATTCATTGCATATATATTTATAATTATTATCTTTACAAGGCTGTGGTGACCGCCATTGTTGCTCTTAATCAGTCTTAGCTTGTAATTAACTTTGTCCACAAATAGAATAGTTACCTCTGCTTTTATTGGAGTTCCTGGAGTACTATTTTCCATCTTTTGACTTTCAGTCTATCAATTTCTTTTGGAAATAGATGTGTTTCTTTTATGTAACATATTATTCAATCTTGCTCCTTGATCCATTGTGCCAATTTGTGTCTTTTGATTGGTGAATTGAGATCATAAACACTGATGGAGATAACTGATAAATACTGACCTATCCTTATGTTATTTTTCTGTTGTTGCCTCATCTCTCCTTTTTTCCCCTCTCTCTGTTTCACTGTTTGCATTTCCTGGTGAATTCCTTCTGTTGGGGTTCCCAGAGTAGCCCATGTTATCTCTTTCTAAGAATGTTCTTCAAAACATTTTGGAGTGCTGGTTTGATGGTCACAAATTTCCACAGGTTTTCTTTGTTGTGGAAATATTTTACTTCTTGTCAATTCAAAAGATATTTTTATAGAGTACGTCAATTTGGCTTGGTGGTTGCTTTTCTTTAGAGCATGAAATAGTTTACTCCAAGCTCTCCTAGACTTGAAAGTTTGTACTGAAAAGACAGCTGTGATTCTGATTGGCTTTTCTTTATAGGTTATTGGTTTCTTTTCTCTAACATATTTTAATATTTTATTCCTGTGTTGATTTCTTTTATCTTGACTATGATATGGCTGACTAGTTTTCTTTTTGATAATGGATAGTTGGGGTCCTTCACTTATCTGTATGTCAAATTATTTTTCCCTACCAGGGAAGTTTTCTGCTGTAACATCTGCAAGCATTACTTTTTATAGCATTTGTGCTATCTCCTGCTTTTTCACTGACTCCAATCAATGGTGATGTTTCATCCTTTGCATCATCCACCTGCTGCTGGGTTGATTTACTATGGACCCTTGCTATTTTTTAAGAAATCCTTCTTTCCATGATTGCTAACCACAAGCCTGTCTTCTAATATGTGACATTCTGTCCCCATATGGACTCATTCTGTTGTAGACACTTCCAATGGAATTTATATTATCCTGGGTATCTGCTTTAATATGTTTTGTGGAATTCATTTTTTTCCCCATGTTGGGCATTCAGAATGTCTATCATTTTCTTAAGTGTATCTTTTTCTTTTTGTCTGCATATGCTTAAGAATTGCTAAGCATTGTTTTTTCTCTGAGACAACTGCACAGATGATGTCCACAATGAAAACAATGATTACTGACTAGAGCAGATACAGATGAATAAAAAAAGAAGAGTTTGAGAAAATGGTGGAAGTCATTAATTTTGCCACTCCTGGCTAGAGTAGCACTGCCAATAGCAAGAACAGCATCAAACACAACCTAGAAAATGACAAATTTAGGTTACCACCAATTTTCCATCTTTATTTGCATGAAACAGATTTGTGGCTATATAACAAAATCTCAAACAAACCAAAATATTATATATTTAAAATTTAAAATGGATTAAGGAAAAATAGAGAAATAGAAGAAGGGAAAAAGATTAAAATTAAGCCTAGAGGACCAAGGGGTTTCATGCTAACTTTGGAAAACTGATCAAAAAGACAGGATGGGAAGAGAGAAGAAAGAATAGAACAGAACAAAAACTACAGAAAGGCTAGAAACCACACTCACACTCATGTAAAATTAAGATCAAACAATGAAGAACAGGGGAAGAAAAGGAAAAATGAAAGCTCATTTACCAGTTTGTGTCTGCTTTCACTCATAGGAAATGTGTAAAGACAGTCCAGATCTGTACTGATTTACCCCAGAAAGCCAGCCATATTTTTATGGTAGAGTATTGGATAATCATAGTGAGCCTAGACCTATATTTTCCCTTAAATTTAGTCTGTATTCTGGCTGAGGGGGCTGAGATCAGTCCTGTTCATCCTGCCATTGGTGTCTCTTCTGAAGGCTTGAACTCATTTGGGAGTTCTGAGCTAAGTTGGTCCCTATCCCAGATAGGATCGCTCTCTGCAGTGAGACGACCTAGCCCTCAGCACTCATCCCAGCCAGTGCAGTCCTCCATATCCACTGTTCCCTCCACAACTGTGTCTGTCCACAGAGGCCTCTGGCACTACCAGCAATCACTGTATGTCCACAGGCCCAAACTTGTCTTTCTACTCTGTGAGTCCTTACCCAGGCAGAAGATTCTGGTGGCTACCTATTTCCTCGCTGAAGTTTTTCTCTTCATTCTCCCTGTGGGCTTTAATTCTCACCTCAGATCCTTCCTGGGTCCAGGGGACCTATTTCCCTCATTCTTGTCTTCCTCACGTTGCTATATTCCTGTGTCCAGATGGCAACTCTCAGAGAGGCTCTTTTTCTGCTTGCCCACCACTCCCCCATCTTCCCCAGTAGTACTCTAAATTCTTAAATGTAGAACTGCAAGTCAAAAAAACGACATATTTTAATTGCCACAGATATTTCAATTATCCTTTTGAAAAAGATAAAGTCCAGTGGTGGCAGAGCTATGGTACATATGCCACAGGGGGTGTGCTTGTATTAGTGCAGGCTCTAAAATGTTCGCTATCACAGTTATAAACCACTTATAAAGAGTAAAGATATCTTGATAGTCTCAAAAGATTTGCTGTTTTGAGAAATTTCCAGACAGCTCTAGCTTTTTATTCATATCTATATACATTCATAATCAATATTATGCAATTTTAAAATAATAAATGTTATCCTCTATGATTTCCAACCCAGAGAAATAATGCATCCTTGGTGAGTATGGTAGAGGGAAATAAGAAAAGACTAAGAGGACCAGCTGCTAAGATAAATTTAATTCCAAGAAAATAAAAGCATACATATGCCAAAAACAAATGCTTTCTATTACTTATTAATTGATAGGCAGATAAGGTTAAATGGCAATATAAAAAAGAAAATATTTTCTTTAAATAGTAATTCTTTTCTGTCTAATGCCATTTTCTATTTGACTTCTGCTCAAGGATTTCAAAATTTTACATCTACAGATAAGTTCTAGTTTGTAAATTCAGAAAATAAGGCACATTAAGATTTGCCCAAAAACAATGAAAGCTAGTTAAGCCTATAACTATAAATTTTCCATCATGTCTATTTACCCTAATAAACTCACTTCATCTTAGAAATCTCAGCCATGTGCCCTTACACAGTCAGTGATGTCTAAAATGCTTCAAAGTTACATTTTAAATGTTAATTTATGGAATGTAGAGCTGTGCTGAATTATCATTTATAATATGTCAGTTTCATACTTTGAAGTCCAGGGAATGATGTTTATAAACAATGAAAACTCAGCTTTATTTTTCTGCAATCGTTTATCTTTCAAAATATACCTCAAAAATAGAAAAATAAAATGATAATTTTGACATATTTTTCAAACATGAGTGCCTTCTTGTGTTTATAAAATATTTTTGCATAGCTTTCCTTGGATTTTAATGACATAATTTAAAATTATAATACTTTTCCCCAAATAGAGGAATGTTGATATATAATACAAAATCAGCTCCAAAACATTCTCAGTATTTCTCATGTTAACTAGAAAAATAATAAGTAATATTCAATAGCATACAGAAAGTAGAGGATAAAGGAGGATAATAGAAGAATGAATGTGATTAAAGTGTCTTATAAGCATTCATGGAAATGCCACACTGAAATGAAATAAAAAACCTTAAAAGCAGCATAACCCATTATTTGATTTATATTTTAAAAAAAGATATGGATGGCAAACTCAAGGTATTATTTCATGGGTACTTTTTAACATTTCAAAATAAATGAACTGGTAATTCACCTTATGAAAAGAGATTTTCATGAGATCAAAAACCTAATGTTGAAAGTGAAGGCCTTTTATAGTGTCACATTGTCTTTTATCACTTGTTCAAAAATAAGTGGAATTATTTACAAATTTCAGAAAAACTGTCTATACCTATAACAAATTCTTCTCAATAATCAAACAAAATGGACTTGATGTTCTATATTATGATAAATTCTATACTGCTTTTTTTGTGTGTGTGTGTGTGTATGCTGGGAATCAGACTCAGAGCTTTGTATTTGCTAGGCATTTGCTGAACTGCTGAGCCATATCACTGGCCCTCAATCCTGGTTTTATGGAAATGGAAAGTGTCTTATTTGCATAAAAAATAATTATTATAGTTAGTAAGCCTTATACTAAAGGTAGATGTGTGAGTGAGATTTGAAATAGATTCTAAAAGTTCAATTTCTACATGTAATATTTGAACTTGAAATTTATGGACATTCTTAAAAAGGTTATCAAAAAATTTAATAACTAGGTTGTTGATTACAACTATGGGGAGGGATATGAATATTTGTACATGCAGTAAAAATTAGAGTTGGTAGATTTTTTTTTCCATTTAGGTGCAGCATCATATGTCAAATACAAAATCTTAATTCAGATTTCTTTGACAAATGATAAAATGTTAAATGATTATGTATATTAATCCATTTATCTAACTTGTTTGCCAGTAGTGTTTTACTCTCATCTATAATACATTTTGACAAGCCACCTTACTTTGACTGGGTAGGAAAAAATTTAAAAAGCTACACGAGAGTTTTGTAATAACAGCAACAGAAATAAACGTGAAATATAACATGTGCCTTCCAAGTGCTGTGAAGGAGGCATAATGTGCTAAACGTGATGATTTCACATCTGTAAATCATGCATAATATATCTCTAGACACTTTTTGTAGTGTTTACTCAACCTTCCTTCTTTGGGAAGTATTTCATTGAGCTAAAATGTTCTCTTGCAAAATATCTAAAGGTTACTTTTTAAATCACAGTATCAGGTACCTTTTAACAGTTCTTATTTCATAATAGTAGATGTGCAAATATTCATATATGTTCAAGGTTGATGTTTTCTCATTTTCAAAGAAAAAAGAAGTTTTAAAAAGAAAATCTAGGGCTGGGAATTTAGCTCAGCGGCTCAAGTGCTGTCTAGTAAGTGTGAGTCCATGAGTTCAATCCCTGGTACAAAAAAAAAAAGAAAGAAAAGAAAATCCAGCATTTTAAAGTTGTTCCATTTGGTATTCAGCATCCTACAGTTTTTCCTAAAGGACTATCCTGAAAATCGTTTTTATATGTAATCAAAATAACTTCATGCAGACATCTCAAGCCAGTACTTTGAAAAGACTAGTCAAAAAATTGACGTGAGCATCTACCAACTGCCTGCAGTGTGTTAGACACTCTGGAGAATACAGAGAAATAGAGGTTGCTGCCTTCGCACTGGAATATTTCTTTTTACTGAAGATTATGTCTCTAAGCAGGTTTAGAAGAAAACTTACAATTATTTATTCCACTTTGATTAAATCTCTACAACTGAAAAACTTTGAGGAGATAGAACTCTGGCATATCTTGTATAATACTAAAAGAAACAACTTAATTATTTGATTGCAATGTGTTTATAGGGTATTAAAAGAAACATTTGTTTTATCTCAAAGATTAAGTAAAAATAGTTCTCTTCGTTCACATAATGATATTATGTGGCTATAAACTATCTTTCTTTCATAACTACTGTTCTTGAAAAGGAGCATTGGCTAAAATTAATGACACCTAGTTATTTCTTTTCTCTGTCTAAGCAAGACGATAAAGGGATAGTTGTGCCTTATTTTCTCCAAAGTGCAGCTTGATTATGTAAAGCATCTTTCTCATATTCATGTTTATTTTCCCCCCCCCCCACCAAAGCATACTATGAGATTTAGTCTGGGCAGGAGAAATAACTATGTTTACAGGGGCTCATACAGAATTTAGAATGGATAACACAATCAAAACTGCTCAAAAGGAAAGAACAACTGGAATGGGTGAAAGTAGAAAAGACAGAAGGGAAAAGAAAAAAAATACACGTATATGATAGTTAAGATAATCATATTACTAATTTCTATTAGTTCGTTGAAAGGAATGGTTTGCGCTTATATTGTTTGATCAATTTTGCATAGCTATATTTTGTAATCTGGGCAACAACTTTGAAGATGACAATATGCAATATGTTAACTACTGTTAGTTTCTAATTATCTTGTTTTGAAATTCTGTATCATTGCTTTTATTGTTTTTCAATCTTTAAAATAAAACAAAAACTTGTATCAATGAGATGCATTATATTGACTTAACAGTATCTCCACTTTCTAGAGAGTGTAAAACACTTAATTAGAAATAGAACTATATTTTTTCTCTTTTTTATCTCCATAGAAAAGTAATTTCTAAAAAGAACAAGAGGTGGAAAGGATAAAGAAGCTCATTTGTAGATTAGATCTGAATGTTTATACTTTTATTTATGTTTTTGTCTCTATTATTTGCCAAGATCTTGTTTCTTTATATACAAAATTTAAAAGAAATAAACTTGATATATTATGTCCAGTTATCTAATGTTACAAATAACAAAATATAAACATATATAAACAAGTATGCATATGAACATATTTGGATTTTAATTTGAAAATTTAGATAGGCTGGATTTTAATTTGAAAGAACAATTGCATCAGCTACCTTTTTAATGCCAAGCAACAAGATCCAACACTAGCTAATAAAATAAAAATAAGATACCTAGAAAACTTATGAAGTAGCTTACAGAATTGAGGAAGGAGAACTGATGTATCAGGGTTAAACCCTAAAAAAAAAAAAAAAGACTACCCAGCTCCAGAGAGTTCAAGAATCAGGAAATAAAGACCAAACTCTTGAGGGGAAAAGTTTGGGAGTACTGAAATTTTAATTAGGTTTAGGTTTGTGGGAGGTTTGTTTCAAATTGTTGTTCAAAGTAAAGCATTTTGGAAGCATGCGTTACTGGTCAATCTTAAATCATGTAAGTCTGAACTGAGAGAAGATGGATGATATCATAAGTACAGCAAGCATTCAATGAGGAGATAATTTCCCAAAACAAATGCATAGTTTCATACTGGGAGAAGGTAAGAATGAATGTTCAGGAAGCAGAGTTTATTTCTACTGTGACGATTATTAACAGATATGTGAGTAAAGTTTACATATTCATGATAATTGTTAATAGAAAATATTCACCACTGATTTGTGTTGATTTAATCATAGCAAGGACTCTTGTAAGTAAATTAATTTGGCTAAAAACATAAGGGTACTCTGTGTGTGTGTGTGCGTATATGCGTGTGTACTCATATTGTAGCCTACCAAACATTCTCACATTAAAGTTATGTCCTTTACTGTGCAGAAAATATTCTTCATATTTTGTGGGAATAAAAAAAAGATTCAAAGAGAATAAGGAATACAAATACCCATTTATTGTGGTTTAAATGTCCCTCGAGTCTCCTGCTAGGCAACAGCAATGGTGGGAAAGGACAGGTCACTAAGATTTGACCTAAGAGGTTGCAATTTTTGTTCCTGGTCCTCTCTTCTCTGCTTCTTAAATGCACAGAGATAGCATTGCTTCTTCACTAGGTTTTTCCATTATGCACTTTAGCCTTGCAGCCAACCATCTATGCACTGAACCTTTTGAAAACCATGGGCCAAAGCAAACCTCTCCTTCTTCAAGTGGTCAGTGTTGAACATCTTGTACCAACAACAAGAAAGGACTAACACATCATTATTAAATAGAGAAGGGCTGACAGGAACTCAAGCTATTTTTTGTTTTTATTTTAAGTGCTTAAACATTCTATGGATTTTTCAGTCACCTTTTGTATTATAAGGATGGCACAGAAAATTATCACTAATAATTTCTAAATGTTTTCTATAAGGAAATTTTAATAAGGAATAACTTTATTTTCTTATAAAGCAATATATATATATATATATATATAGCATCTACTTTTAAATATTTACTAAAATTTAGCTTATAACACATATAATCCAGTTTATATTTTTTGTATTCACTCTTTTTATGACACCATGCAAATCTTTGCCATTTATAATTTTTCTTTCTCAGTACTTATTCTTGTATTTTTCAATTAAATTTGTCATTATAGATTCCACTGAAATTCATTTTTTTGTGATCAACCTTTTTTCCAGCAGCTAATGTTCTCTTCTAAAGGACTGGTGATCCCTATATATTATTTTGGATGTTTTTTGTTTTTTTCTTTGAAAGCAGTAAAAATACATCAGAGCACGACAGAACAAAGCAAATTGAGACAATGCAGACATTGCAGTGACAATGCAGAGAAATTGGTACAGAATTTCACAGCAAAATACTGGGATGGTAGTAATAGGTACCATAGTATATCACATTATTTTCACAATAGTTGTCCAGTCAATTAGGTATAGTGAAATCCAACCCAAAACAGAACATTATAAAACCAATTGAAGGAGAGTATTGAATAGAGCAAAAAAACATAACAAAAGAAAAGAGTGAAAACAACCTTTGCCTTCAAACAGAAGATCGAAGGAAATCCCCCACATTTGCATATGGTCATCCTCCCAAGAGCTGCTGAGACATCTATCCCCAGTAGCAACTAGCAACGTGGTGGTGGTGGGGTTTGATTTTCAGCCTGCACGCTGGTAAGTTCACGGAATCGATAGTCCTCCTCCGGGCCCATGCCCGCCACTTACCAAGAGGGCGGGCGAATAAGTTGCCTCAGTTCCACCATGGCCGGATCTCGGGAGTGCTGGTTCTCCTCTGTTTTGTTTTTTTGAGACAAAAGTCTTATTTGTAGTTCAGGTTGGCCTTGAACTGACTCTACCTCAGGCGGAGTCCAACTCACTATGATCCATTCTCCTCAGCTTTTCAAAAGCAGGGATTACAGGCCTATGCCACCACATTCACTGATTTGCATTTTTGTTTGTGTGTGTGTGTGTGTGTTTATTGAGAACATGTTTTTCATCTTTACAAAATCTTCATGATTTGCAACCAGTATTCTCAGTTTTTATGTTTTCTTTGTGTGTTCTTTATCTTGCTCTTAAATCTGTGGAAGCACTTTAACAGATTTCATCTGACCAGGAGGCAATTTGATTGATACAGAATCATGCCAAAGTTGGGAGCTACAAGAAGAATTCAGGAAGTGTGTTGTAAAGCCAGAGATAAGATGGTTCTGGTACTTGGTTTTCTCTGGTCTTTGACATATTATTGCATGATTTGTCTGTGAGAATAATGGTTTGTTTTCCTGGTAAGAAATATATCTGTTTTTGTTTATTTGGTCATGAAATGTATTTTTTTAAAATAGTTTAGGTCATATAGAAATTCATAGAAATCAATGCAAGAGAAACCTAAACATTCAATCAAATATAACTGATGTTAAATTGTATGTATTTATTTCAAATATTTTCTAAAAGTGCACAATGTTATATGCACTGCAAATAAAAGTCTTATTCTATTTCTGTTTATATATTAATATAAATGTATATTTTATGTTAATATTACATAATTCACAATACATATGTATGTATGTATATATATTCACATATTGTCTTATTTATGGAAATATGATCTTTCTTGTTAGGAATATTGTGTGCATCAGACTTTCTTAGAAACACTAATTAATTCACTATAGAAAATCCCTCTGCTGGAAATGTGCATTGAGGTCATATTTATCAAATGTATCAATGAGAACTATATATAGGGAAAAAGTCTGAAGTTCAGAGAATCTGTAGTATCTATAGCTGAATTTGTTTCATCAATAACTAGGAAATTCTGGAAGAAATTAGATTACAGGTTCCTTTTCAACAATGGAGTTTTCATGGGATAATACTATTTCTTATCTATTTTACAGCATTTTATGTAGATATAAATGTTTTAGTCAATAAAATAGTGATTATATGAATGCTTATTGAAAACAGTCCATTGTAATTTTTGTTTTCATAGAGATTACTTTTTGTTATCCGGGGATCTTCTTTCTTGTTAGTTTTAAATCTAGTAAGTGGAGAAATCTTTTTCCTTTTAAAATATTGCAACTGAATTTTTCTTTCCTAGTCTTTGTGACCTCCTTTCATAATTATAGCCTCTTCGATTCCTCATGCTCTGTATGTGTCATCAAACTACTCACAAAATGTTCAGTTATTTTTTCCTGTGAGTCTCTACCCTTTCATTAGAATTGTCATTTATCTTACAAATCTTATTAACCATGAATTCACTGTAAAAACCGAATTATAAAGCTTCAAAATCATAAATGCATATCAAATTTCTCTGATAAAACTTGAATCTAGAGGAAATCTTTTTTTTCATTCTTGTTTTAATTATAGTAAAGTTGCTTTCATGTTTAACATTGTACAAGTATTTACATTGTGGCTTTGCCCCCTCCCCACTTTTGTGACTTATATTACTATGATTTTTTAAGCTATTAAATGGTAAATGTTTTAATTTTAGAATTCATGATGAATGATCCCAGGGGATTTAATTCCATGGAGAACTCGTCATGTACAGGTGAACAAAGGAACTAAAGTATCTGATATGCACAAGGCTTCTCATCCAGAGGTATTAGCCTTTTCTTGAAAGAATAAAAATTTAGAGAGGGTGAGTAGCAATCCTGGTATTTAGTATCCCAGGTGCCAAATGAAACGGCTGCCACACAGCTTCAGAAAAACTCTACACAATAAAGAATTGTCAGCCCCTGTGGAACTGGACCCTGTCTAGGTCATTTGAACAAGAGCATGATTGGAAGGACTAGGGCATGCAGTTGAGGGAAATTTATATAAGAATGTGATGCATGGTTTCCTAAGTCTCCCTAGGTGTTTGGCATTAAGAAAAAGAATCTTCATTAATGTTCATGTATGGTCCGTAGATGAAGGATGTGGTATTCTCTTAATTTGATGAATAAGAGAAGTCATAGAATTACATCTGTAAAAAGATATCATAGTGGCACAGACAGAGGAGAGAGAGCAAAGATCATCACTTCTATTCTCCCAACAGTCACTTTTCTAAGACTCTCAGTTCTCAGTGGTAACTTGGGGATAAGACAGTGTGGCGTGTCCTTGGAAGCTGTCCAGTGAGATGAAGGCCCCATAACTTCGGCACTGTGAGTCTGAACCTTCTGTGAGGTAGAGTGGATCCCTTTCTTTAGGTGAAATTGTTTCAGGAAGTTTCTCAGTGGTACTAGCTGAAGACCTAAAGACCATTTTGTATGCCATGTACAAAAGTTCATATTGTGGTTTTTATGTCCAGTACTGGCACAGACATCAGCTAGTATTTTAGATAAAATGAGCTAAAAATTTCCTTCCATTCTGTTAATGTCTAATGTTCCCAACTCTATTAATGCGTTCTTCTACCTCGTTTGTTCTGAGTGATACAGACAAGGATACAGTTTGAAATTATGGGCAACAAGAACAAGGGAAATAAAAATACAGGAGGAGAAGAAAATTATAAAAGAAAGATTTGTGAATGTATTGGAAGAAGAAAGCAAGCAAGCAAGAAAGAAAAAGAAAACAATTCCTAAACCAAAATACCTAGAAACAACTGCAGAAAGACAAGTGTTAAAATGCTATTTTCTATTATCTAAGAGTAGGAGGTACTCATAAGGAAATTAAGATTAAGTTGTATTAGAAAAAAGAGATTACCTTTGTTTTATTATTGTTAAATAAGCCATGGGAAAGTGTATTTAAACTGGCTAGGATAAATACCCTCTTTTAGATCCTCAATAATAGAACTGAGAAAAATAAGGATGCATAAACCAGTGACCTCTTAAAATGAGGGTATGGGCAGGAAGCCGAATTTATTTTGATGATGTTCCTTATCACTCACATGGCTTTGAATGTTGTACTGGACTCTCTTATGTCTCATTTTCTCTGTTACCATTTTGAAAGCATGATCTAGATAGATGCCTTCTAATTGGGTTATTGTGGGAATAATTTAATGAGATATAACGAACTATAAAGTGGTGCAAATAGTATCAGTATAATGCAATGTGTTATAATTACAATAGTATGCACAAATGTGCATTAGGTTATTACATTATGTAATTGATTATTATTCTCCTTGCTGTAAACAAATTCATTGCATAGTAGTAACATCTTATCGTAGAAAGGAATATTGGAAAATTTGAATCCCATTCTTTTAAAAAAGGAGAAAAACAATGGTGAATACTAGGTCGTATATTAGATTTAATACATATTAGGTAACACCACATTATAGTAGTTCTTGCATGTTTATCATATGTGGTTTATACATATTGTCAATTTCTAAGGATTTTCTAAATGAAATAATCCTATGAAAAAGCACTTGTTTTTACTTTTCTACTTAGTATATTTCTCAAACAAATTTGTGTTGAATTGTATGGATGCATTGCAATATTTATATTCATAGAGACATATTTCATAAATACATGTATCTTTTTGTCTCAAATTCACTGTCCTCACACAATTATGGCTATCTTAATACTGACTATTAACAATTTCTTGCATTATCTCATTCCTCACATTTATATTATGAGGCAGGATTTTTTTTATTTTTAATATTTTTGTTATAATTCTCATTTTACAAAGAAGAAACTGATGTCCACTGAAGTCCATTATCTTACTCTACCCTGCAGACTTCATAAGCTTAAGATGTGGGGCTCTGCTCCAAATTCCCTGTATTTTTCTTAATTTGTATTATATTACTGGGAATTGAAATTAGAACCCTTGTACAGAGCTATATACCATTCCTTGTTTTTGTTTTTGTTTGATATTAGGGATCAAACTTGTGACATTGTGCCTGCTAGGCACGCTCTCATATCACGGAGCTAAATCCCTGGGCCCTCTGTTTTAAATTTCATTTTCTCCTTAGTATTCTAAATCAGTGTACAAAATAAAGTTCTCTTCAGAATTGTGAAGAGCATATTTTATTCATCAAATTCCTAAATAATTACTCTGATTCATTGATCTTTATATAATTCTCATTGATATCTCTTTGAAATTAAAGGATATGGTTTGCAATGTTTTTTGGAAAGCCAAGATCAACAAATTCTAGTTACAAAATAGATGTACATATATTGGGGAATAGATTTGGTAATGCATTCAATTTTATGAATAATTTAAAACTTTGATTTTTTTGTTTCTCTTTGCAAAGAGTCTTTTTTTCTCTTTGCATAGGCATGAAGATGACCTTGATTCACTTTCCATAGATTCTCAACACATTTTGAGTATTGCCTTTGAAACACATGTCTCATCTTACCTCTACATAATATTTTTTACAAGTTGGACAGTGTGCCACCTTGAAAGCCCTGGAAAACACTTTGTGTGATTTACTAGTTCTCGATTTTACAGCTTCGTAGTATCCAGCCAAAATCAAGGACTAGTGGATTTGTTTCTAACAAACATAATGAACAAATACCATCTAATAATTTATAAATTATTTCTACAGTATCTGCTGTATTTATGAGAATAAAATATTTTTAGAATTATATTTCTTTCTCAGAGTTATGTTCCTGCAAAGTTTAATTCTTATTCTAACCCAAACAAAATGTAGCTAGCTCATAAAAAAGAGATTAAATCTAAACTTATTGTTCGGCTTTAAAAACACTTGATTTTAATCCATTAATCTCTAACATCATGTATTTCCATGTTGTGGCTAATATACTTTGTCAGTACACAAATTATGTTTGCCATACAATTTAGAACTTGTTTTACTACTTTACCCTATGAATATTTAAAAAATCCTGAGTAGCTTCCTTGTCCAATTTTAATATTTGTGCAGTTTTTCACTTCATACAATAATGCCATACAGAATTTTGTAGAAAACCAAGTATTCATTATAGGGTAGAGAATAATGACTTTTAGATTTTATCTGTAAATTGTAGTAGTTATGTGTGTTGCTTTTTTCCAAAGTGGACTTATCTATCCTGATTTTGTGATAGTATTGTGTGACAGTGATATTCTTTAAAAAGAAGTGAATGTGGCTGTGACAGAAACTGCAGGTCCTGCTTTTTTGTTGTATTATTTCAGAACAACAACAGGGTGAAGTGCAATCCTGGAATTTCAGGAGATATCCGACTTACTCTCCTCTTTAATGAGGCAAAACATGGAAAACCAACTAACAAGCTGAATCAATATGAAAAAAAGATGTAAGCATAATAGACTTAAGGTAAGATACACTTAAGGTGAGCTAAAAAATATGAAAGGATCATAAACCTAATCTAACTGTTACTGAAAATCTTAAATATTACTTAGAATAATATGAAACACATTGGGAAAGTTCAACTGTTTGTTAATTAAATTTTGCAATGACTAGAAAAAATAGGAAAAATTCTGTAATTTCATGTGTAAAGAAAATATGTATTAAAATTCATAATAATTTCTGAATTTTTAAGTCTACTCTGTTGATACTGTTTGTCTTCACCATATTCAACATTATATGCTTAAACACTACATTTTTGTAAGCTCATAGCACTACTTTAAATAAAGTGTTTTCTTTCATGGTTCAAATTTTATTAAGGTCCACCTTGGAAAGAATAGATTCCACTGATTTTTAATGCCTTTAAATAAAATCCTACAATTGCTCCCTCAAAACTTTATTGCTTAGACCTTTTGACTTTCTACAAAATAGTTATTTCTATAAAATAAAATGATCAAGTGATCTTTAAGAAGATCAAATAATCTTCTGTATACTTATTGTATTCACTCCTACTCAACTTGGATCATAAATAAAATCTAACATTTAACTTAAGTACACTTTTCTATGTATTTGCTCCTCTCATTACAGTAAAGAATTAATGCAACCATTGATAAAAGTTGAAAAAATTTATCATATCTTATTGTTAAATTATAGAAATGAAGTTTGAACATGCATCAAAGGAGCTAAGAAATTAGGCATTCATCTAAACTTTAATTTTGTAAGTGCTTTAGATTTGCAATAAAGCCTCAAAATTGGTACAGAATACTATTCTGTGTTATTGAACCACTTTTTTATATTTTAATATCTTACAGAAACATGGTAACTTTGTCTCAAATAGGAAACTATTTAAAATTCCTGTTAACTAATCTGAAGAATTAATTTAGCTCTCATTGTATTTTTTTCATTAATGTCTTTGTACTTCCCTAAAATCCTATTGCTGTCAAGGATGCCATTCATAATGTTACATTCTGATTAGTCATTACATCTTATTACCCTAAGGAGATCAGATCCAAGATAGCCTGCTTGGGTTTTGTTTATTTGTTTGTTTGTTTATGAAGTTGACAGTTTTGAGAAGTAGTGTTAAATTACTACGTTGAGTGTACCTCAGTTTGTGTTACTGTAATATTTTCCTCATGGGGAGATGGACATAGATTTGGGGAAAGAAGAGTATCATAGTTAAAGTGTTTTTGTCACATTCTATCAGCAGCACACACTATCAGCAGGACCTACACTAGTAATATTAACCTCTATCATGTGGTGAAGATAGCATTTTCTGTTTTGGAGTTTTTCACACTAAAACTTATTTTTTTTTCCTTTTTCAGACTTTATTCTTTAGGAGAGAGCTAATATGGGCCATACTCAAGGAAACATGGGATGGTTGACTGGTTTAATTTCTACTACTTAGCAAAGGCACATAAACGAGATATTTGGAATTCTCTGTGAATGGTTTGTCTGTGCTCTCTCATTTCCTTGCAGGACATAGTGTTAATCTGAAAAAGCAAAAAGAAACACCTTTACAAAACTTTTCTTTGAGGGAGAAAAAGAACTCAGAAGATGTACAGTTTCTTTCTTTTGAGATTTTCAACATGTTCAAAAAAGATTTGCAAACCAGATTCCAGCATGTTTTAATAATAATTTATCAGAGAAGGAAGAATAAAGCATTTTAAAATCACATCAGAATTTTTAAACATATGTGTTTATACCATTTAAGGATTTTAAGTAATTTTATTTGAAGAATAAAAACGCTTACATATAAAAATACTTGGAGTGTTGTATTTTCAGGTCTGTTTCTCTATTAAAAATGTCAAAATTCACTTATCTATCATCTGGCAGCAAAGTCTGGTGTGCACTGTAATGCTTTATCATTCCTTTACAAATCTCACCTACCCCAGACTACTTTACCATCCTTATCTCGTCTGAACTACACATCATTTGAAGGATTTAATGTGCTCAGAATCCTATCTCAAACTACAAAATGTCATCTGACATTATCTCAAAATCAAAGACTACATACAAGACAGAGGATATCAAACACTTTTTTTTAAAAAAAGTATGTATTTTCATACTTGTAAATCACTTGTAGAAGTGAACAAGGCAAAGATTTTTGTTCCTTCTGAATGTTCATTTTTAAAAGAAAAATGTCAAAGATAATTAATGATGGAAAACAAAGCATTGGTCATGCAGCCCCAGTCCATTATTTTATGAAACCAGAAGCTAAGCTTCAGAGAAGGATTGTGATTAAGAAAGCTTCAGTAGAGCCAAGGTCAAAAAAAAAAAAAAAAACCAGCTTCTACCTGTTATAATTCCCAATTCTTAAATATAAAACATTATTCAAATATAGGAATTTTATCATGTCAAATAAATGGAACAATATAATGAAACAATATTTTATCAGGTACCCAGAAATTTAGGAGAAAGTAGATACCATCTTTCAACAATGTTCACAAGTGTTTCCCATTGCCTCTTAGTTCAGATCAGCTAGAGATTAAAATAAAAGCTAGCAGGCTGGAAGGGTTAATAACTTCTCCACAATGTATAAAATTCTGATAAATTCAAGGTCTCTTCCTAGAGAGGAATGTTTGGTATAATAATGATTATTATGCTCAGACCTTTGTTGAAAATCAGGCTCAGCTGCTTGAGCTTTGTTTTTGCACTGCGTTTTTATTGTACAATAAAATAAATTTTAATTTGCATGTTTTCTTTCAATTTCCTTGTGGCAATGGATATTCTTTCTTTCTTTTCAAGCATTCACACTCACTGAACAGCAAAAGTCATCAGAAAACTCAACTTCTCAATCTCGGAGACCTTCAGCAAGAATTAAATGTTATGCATTAATTCCAAGAGAGGCAAATTGATTTTAAGGTCCTTATTAGCCAGGTGAAACAGGAAATGCATTATTCTTGATAACAAATGTATAATAATGGTTTAGACTCTCATCCTATGCTATGCTTAGAGCATTCTTCCACGGAATTACACAGAATAAAAATTTTACTCCTATTTATTCAACAGACACAAAAATCACTACTCAAACAAATGAGAATTTTAAACTTAAAGGTTCAACCTTTAAGTTTCCTTTTTGCATTTCTCCTTCCCATCACATTTTTATGTTTTCTTTTTAAAAGTATATTATTTAGCTCTAAGGGTGTTTTCAATTCTCTATGGGCATCGGGTAGATTTCATTGTCAAAAGTCTTGAGCAAGATTTGGTACATGCAGAAAACAAACAGTTTCATCCAGGTGAGGTGAATGAGCCAGTAGAGACAAAGCATTACACGAATGAAAGGATGAGATAAAATGCCAAACTCTGCAAAATTCCTAAGGCTGTGGCCATCTCAGTTTCAGTGTCATGTACTTGATGAGGAGTGGGCCTGGGGAAAGGAAAAGAAATCGAGGAGGAGGCAGGTGAATGGGTTCCAATAAGAAAATATTAAAGAGGCAATTTGACATTAAAATGGTCAATTATTTTCTTGGCCAATCTGATGAAAATGAATGGAAGAGTAAAAAAAATAAAAGTGGCATGAGTTGTAGGGAACATGGGTGATATTAAGTGACACAAAAAGCCCTGAATAATGCATTTATTATTTGTGTATTCTTTTCTCTGAGAGAAACTTCACCCAGCTAAAGGATGAAGTTGATGAGGACCCTATGGGGAAATATTCCTCTAAAAAAAGCATTTCACAGTCTTTTTGCATTTTAGTGGGTGGAAATAAGAGTGCAATTACAAAATCCCATCACTTCCTTTGGATAGTTTCTCAGAGTTTCATCTTGGCCTCACTGAATAAACTGAAATAAAAAGCCAAATGAATAATCTGAGTGCATTTTAAAAACATTGTTCTGATATAAGTGGAAACTCTTTAGGTTAAACTGATCTCCCAAAGTTATCTTCAAGGAATGCATAAATCTATTTTCCTCTTATGCTTGAAATTGATTAATAGTGAAATAAAGTCATTCATCTTCAAGACTGAGTATATTAGAAACAGAAAGCTTTTTAAGTTAAGATTCAGAACTTAATGGGGGATGTTTTCTGCTCTAAGGGTGTATCCAATTTTCCTGGCTAACACTTTATCATCATCAAAACTGTCTGTACTTGAATGGATAATGTACAGAGAAAGTTAGCTGCATTCATAGTTTTTACCTTCAAGAGCTGAGAAAATATAAACAATAGAAAGAGTGTATGTGACTACTTGTAGTAATTCAAACAGCACAATATTCTGTGTGTACAAGTTACCATTTGAAAATGAAGGGATTACTCTTTGTTCAATAGTGAACTTAAAAGTTTTCTTTTCTAGGGCTAGGGATTTAGCTCAGTGGCTTAAGTGCCTGCCTGGCAAGTGTGAGGTCGTAAATTCGATCCCCAGTACAAAAAAAAAAATAAAAAGTTTTCTTTTCTAGAAGAATTCCAGAATAACTCTAGGAAATACTTTACAAGCTTCCCCTGACAGATTGCTTTTATCTCTGTATCCTTTATAAGGCTTTGTGGTAGTGGATGTTCTGGTGACTGTCTTCTCATTTGTTTTATCTTTGTATCTGTATTGTATATTGATGTCATATTATTTTCTGTGATTCCTGGTTTGTTTTATTTTTTAAGACAGGGTCCCTCTAGGTTGCCAAGACAGAGAACTTGAACTCAGAGTACTGCAATTATAGGCATGTACCACCACTCCCACCTGATATCTAATTTTTAATGAATGAATAGATGAACAAATATAGGAAAACTTTCATAGACCTCCATGCAGTCTGGTGGAGTATGTATTTTCAATCCCATGGAAAAGTTATTGCAATTACAATAAGTAATTCTAGTCTACTATTTCTAGCAGCCCATGGTGAGAATAAAGACACTGGGGCATATTTGTAGTTGTGGTAAGTCAAGGGGATCTTAAGTCCAGTTAGAATGATAGCTAAGCAGAATAAAAGCCTCTACCCAGGGACGAACCTGGATTTTATTAATTGTGAAAGGAGTGGCTTGGGAATGAATGACTGCGAGAATGGTGGGAAGTACATGAGTGCTGAAAACTGGATTCGGTAGGAATGGGGATACAGTATGGAGAGAGAGAGAGACAGAGAGACAGACAGAGAAAGAGAGAGATGCAGAAAGAGTAACCTGCGTAACACATTTGTTTTGGGGTAGGTGCTTCAGTTTTGCTTTGCAACATTCATGCCTTGAGATGTCATGGCCTCTTCCCAGGTGTCAATCCCACAATGCAGCTTAGCTTAGCTCACGCATACTAGTCGGGATGGATAGGTGGGGCATTACTGACCTATACATTGCTTTAAAGATTACACATTAGCATCTTGGCTAGACCCATTTGCATTGTTTAAAGCCAATTGAGGGGATAAAGAAATATCTTAACCAGCTCTGTACAAATCAGTACATGGAAATAGGGCCAGGTTTAGCCAAAATGGAGACAAATGCCCTTCTTTCAAGGAGTGCTGTCCTGGTGTCCTCCAGAAGCAAATTCATGGACAAATGAAATTTGCATGGTTATTGAATAGAGAATACATACTTAATATATATTCTATAATTATATATAATTAGAATATATTATTTATTTACAGACATCATCATGGGATTATTAAAAAGTAATTACTGTTTAATTTGAAAACAAATCATTCCCCTGATTTTTAAAATAGTGGTATTATGTTAAGTGTCAAGAAAATCTCTCTTGACAAATGGGATTCAATGAAAAATGAATTAACAAAGAAATTAATAATGTAAGGTTACCATCTATGATTACTCATTTTGCTTTTAAGATCTCTAAAACTAGTCCTCTTATTTAACATGATCAGTTGTCTTTTTCTAGTTCATTTTTTTCACCAACATTTGGGGACATTTGCTTCAAATTCTGTCCTTTAAATCCTCATCCTATTCTTTGAATCCCTCCCACTAGATCACACTTTACTTTACCTACCTTTTCTTAAACATGAAATTGAAACTATTTCTCTTTTTTCAATTAGACATCAAAAATATCACTAAGGTTATAATTTAAGATTCAAGTAATGTAGTAATTTAGAAATAACAACTTCCCTGAACTGTATAATTCAATCTGATTTGTAATTCAAATTGTTAGTAATGGTGAAGGTCATCTTAACATTATGTACTATGTGTATGGGTACCATAGAATAATGACATTTATAGCAACTACTATGATCTTGTTACATAAAAATATTACCTGCAAAAACTACAGTATATATATATATATATATATAACTTTGTTACAGATTTTTTTTGGGGTGGGTACCAGAAATTGAACTCACAACCTTGTGCTTGCTAGGCATGTGCTTGTGCCACTGAGCAATATCTCAGACCCTGTTACAGAATTTTATATTGATTAAACACTAATATGTTTATCACATGTTTACTAATGTCTTGCTCTGAGACAGACATTACTGCAAAATGAAGGAAACAGAGGGCCACCTCAAGATCACCACAACTGTGCCATTCACTTACACATAGTTATTGCCCTACCAATAGGTTTTTACCTGTAAACTTTAGCTTCATTCTGTTTCTGTGTTTATGCTCCTGTGTTTATGTACTAGCTTCTCATTATCACCTCCACCTGAAGATCTATGTCTAAAGGCAAACAAAAGCAAAGTTTGAAATCAGAAAACAATAGCTTCAGAGTCTGGACTAGTCATATAATTTGAGTGAATCTAAGGTTTCTCAAATTTAACTAGGACTATTATCTATCTCTTTCTATATGCTTGCTTTGCAACTTAATTGTGTGTATTTTAGCATTTTAGAGCATTTATTTTCATATTTGATTCTGCATTGGGAATTCTAAATCTTTTTAAACAGTTTCTTTGATGCATTAGAAAGCATTAGCTTGAGGATTAAATGTTATCCACATCATTTATTGCTTCAATGTTATGCAATACAAAGACAGTATTAAAGGAAATACCTGGACCCCTGAAATAAGCTGTTCATTGTGAACAGTTCTGGGTAGTGTTCTTTAGTAACAGCAACAGACTCTGAATAATCTTAGGTAAAGTGTGGTGGTCAGGTTGGAGTTTCAACATGATTAGATTGCATCTATGCCTGGTCCCCTGCTTCCTCTTCCCCGGCTCTCTTTCCCTTCTCTGCTTTCCAGTTGTGAGCTAAGCAGTTTTCCTCTCCCACACCCTTCTGCCATGATTTCTCTGCCTTAGAGCCAACTCATCATAAATTAAACCAGTGAGCAATTTAAACTCATCCTTCTCTCAGTTGTGAGAGGTGGGTATTGTGTCTCGGTAACAAGACTAATTCTGAGTTTAAAACAAATATGTTAAATGTTCCAGTGAGGATGATGATTAATCTTGTGAGACGAAAGACACTAGAGTCCTCTTTTCTACTCACACTGGGTGTTTTGGTAGGCAACACCAGAGAATGTCAAACTAATACCTAGATAACAAAGACTTTTTAAAAATGTAATATGAAAGCTTTATAACTGTCAAAAGCAGTAGGCGAGTGAAATGCTGCAGTTAATATGTTATCTTTTGATAAGCAAGTTTTATGGGAAAGTCATGATTTGAGAGTTAGCTTGTAAGGATAGATCAGAATTAGAGCAGTGTGTTACCCTAATGCAATTGACCTTTCAAGTGTATAAGAAAATGTACTTTTTTCTCTCTACCTTAGCATCCTAACTGCTACCTGAATTAGAAAGATGCTGAGTTCTTGAACAGTGAGTTCTTGCTCAAGGGAAAGCTAATTTCAGTTAATGCCTGTCCTCTGCAATAGTTAGTCTCCAACCTGTCTTTTGCATCTCTACAGCCACACATAAGAACAACTATAACCCCCATTCAGAATATGAGAAAATCTTATAAACCTGGGACCTGGGGTGTCTGTATTGTAACAACAGTGCTTTGCTCTTGTATGTTGACTTTAGCTTTAATGCTTAACGTTCAATTCACTTTCCTTGACTTTATGTTTCTGTTTTGGGGGATTGTTTTTGCAGTGATGAGAAACCTTGCACATGCTGAGCCAACTTAAATTTTTGATGAACACCTACAATGCTCATCTTCTAAGAAGAGCATTTCCAGAAAATTTGGTGTAGTTGAGCATCATGAGAAAGAAAAATACGTTTAAATTTAGATAGGAGATCATAACAGAAATGAGAAGTGGTTACAAGAAACGACAGAGAAGAGCAGTAGAAAATTCTAATCATGAAAGCAGTCACAACTGGTTTTCCATTTTTTCATACCATAAATCTATAGAAAATATACCAAAATTCCAGTTTATCTTGGATCTCAGTCCTTTGACTGTAAAGTTACATAGGCAAGGATATGAAATATTCAAAATTTTGATCTTGGTCAAATATATCATCCTTCAGGGTCAGCTTATAAAGCAGAATCTCATTATTGAAATTCAGTACAGTGAATTTGAGAAGCAGAAGGCACAGTACCTCTCCTTTCCTCTGATTCCTTTCATGGAAAAATTGAATGTGTGGAGGGGACCTCACATGCCACAAGAAACCCCCTAACTGTAGCATTCAATAAAAGGACTGGCCCATAGGGCCTTCTGAATAGTGTAAATCATCTTTTCTTTTCACTTGTAACTTTCATGGTTCTTTGGATGACCATTGTCTACTGCTTTGGTACAACATTTGCAAAATGCCAGAAGAATAGAAATATTAAAGTCCTGTAGTATATTTACTTAAAAGATTTGGGTTCTCAGATTGCTGAGGAAATAAATGATCCCATGTCCTTACTATTATTACTAAAAAAATCCATCAAAAATATAATTCTGTGACATAATGTCACAGACTGCTTTCTGTGGTCACATAAAAAGGCTATCACCATTTCTCTAACCAACCAAATTTCTGAGCCATCAGTAGAAGGGCCTTGCATTGATTATTTGGTAGCTGTATTTCAGCTTTATCTCTAGCTTTCTCATTATTATTTTGAAAGTTCAGAAGCCCTGCACTCCTCAGTGAAATGAGATATATCTCTATTTTTAGAGCTATGAATCACCACAGTACAATATTCATCACTTAATACATCATTCTTTTGGTATAAGAAACTGATTGTTATTTGAACCCTGTTTATTATTTTGCCAAATATATTTTGCAAGATTTATTATCGTCTTCTTGAAGTTGCTAGAATCTTTCTCTGTAGCTCCACGGTAATTGTTCAAGCCTTTCTTATGCTTTATGGGTTAAGTAAAAACAATCAGAAAAGTTTGTGTCTTTTCTCTTCATCCTAAAATATAAAAATAAGAAAGATAGATAAATCTGAGAGGAAATTTGTAGGATTTAGATTAAGGAATACATGTTTGCATTGTCATCAACCCAAAGGGGTGGGATATCCAGCACAATGGATCCCCAATCTTAAACATTCAATGAATAAATGTCACATATGTAATACTTTCCAGGCTACTGTATAAGCTTGGAATTAAGCTTAGTCCTCTAACTATCTTTTAACTCCAATCTCTATTTTCTGTCACTCTGAAGAGCAAATGTAAGTCAGTGAATGTGACTTTCTTACATGAATAACCTTGGATCTACTGTAATTTATGAGAAAATAAATCATTCAAGTGCTTGAACACCTGAAAATTTAGAGCTCCATGTGCTCTTAGGCCATAGGCACTTAAACATTGAGTTAAAATCATAATAAGAAAACCTGTTCACAAAGCATGTGATAGAAATTACATGACCTAAAAGGCCTGACTTGTAAATTTAAAAGCCTCCAGGATCTGCAGTGGGTAAGTAGGGTGAGAACTAGGGAACACCTGTGTTGGAGCAGAGAATGGGTGAGGGAGAAAGTACTATCAATCTATTTACATTGGGAAAATGAGGAATGCAAGGAAGAAAAAAAATTTATTCGGTAAACAAGCATTTCCTTTCAATTTTTTTGATGAATTTGCATTGGCTGTCATTTTTTCCCCACACTGAGATAATACTTCATGAATACTATCCCCTTGGGTTTTCTACAAAAGCAAGATGTGTTTCTTAAGAGATTATTCCCTAGAGCCTCATTTGGAAAAAAGAAGTTCATTGCTTACAGAGTTTTTACTGAGCAAGTTCTCTTTCAATGGATACATAACTAAAAAAACTGAAACATATGAAAATTATTCCAATACTTTGATCCTCTAAACCATAGTATTTTTAACTGTTTCTTTTTTGTGAGATGAATCTAGTGATCATCTTTCCTTTTAGAAAGCAACATAAGTGTTCAAATTATGTGGCTTCAAATGTACATGATCGCCAATCAATACAATCTTATATTCATTTTTCAATGACACATAGTATAGTACATGATTCATACATCTAAGTCCTATGTGCCACAGGTAAATTCTTAAACTTTTTAGCTTTACATAAAGTTAAATATTGATGCATAGTATTTCCAAATTTGGGATTAAAATGTCGCTTTTAAACTCTGGTTTTTAAGATACCATCTTAACGATGAAATGGATACCTGGTTAGTATACATGAAAAATCACTGAGAATAAATAAGTATGGACTCACATTTAATTTTATGAAGGGTATGCTTAATACTTCTTACTGTGGTATTTATACTTTAAGTGGTTTGCTAATATGACATAAAAACTAATTAATAATCCCAAGACTCCAATAACCAAGTATTATAACCACTTTTCATGACATTCAAAGCATTTGAAATTTGCTCTCATTATAGACAATGTAGACATGGTAAACCTAGTTTATAAATAGAGTTGCTGGCTCTCAATGTTTGACCATTTAACCTATAGTGCTGTTTTTTGATGGTGTGATGACAACACAGGATAAATTTAAACTACATTTGATGTTTTTTATCTCTTCATGGGTAGTGATGGGTTCGTTAGAGTTGGTATTCTCTTATGATACTGGACAGCAGTCATGAGATATAGAATCTAGACACCCATGCAATCACAGAGTTAAACAGCTAATGCTCTATAGTGTGCTGTTACTGAGTTATGATGTTCAGTAGGTTAGGTGTATTAAATGCAGCTTTGACTTATGATGTTCCCAGCTTACATGACTCATCTTAAGCCAAGAATCATCTACAGTGAACTTTTTACCTTACCCACAGCACAGACTCAAATGAGTGATACTTTCAAAAAAATAAGTACAGCTTGCTCATTCCAGTTCAGAGGTTTAGCTGAAAATTCTGCCTTGTAAATATCGAACATATAAACAATACAAAGACCCAAGATTAAAGGTCATTTGGTCATTTACTTCCAGCATCCAAAATTAAATCAGTTATCCCAGAACAAAAGTTATTAGGAGAAACCAATGCAAGGGGATCAACAGCAAGGCTGTGAGACCGACTCTGCTCCCTCATACTGAGAATACACAGAGAAGCCTGCTAGACCTGGGCAGGAGACTCTAGGACAGAATCTACTTGAGTTGTGAGGAAGTTTACAGTACGTGATTAGGGAGGCATAAGCCCCCATTCCTCATTTTGACTTTGGAAACCAGGATCTGATAGTAATATGAGGTGCCCATAATTTGGCTTGAATCCTGCATCAGCTCAGTACTCTTGGCTAGGGCAGAGCTTCTTGTGTACCATAGAAAGCTGGCATCAGGATTAACTATATGAGCAGTCACCATTAGCAAAGCAGGAACTTCATCCTGGCATGATGTTGTTAACCAGATTTGACTTCCTTAAGCACTGGATTATACTCTCTTGTCAGTGAAATTCAAAACAAGCCATTTGTTTTCCTATGAGGCCAACCCAAAGAGTCAGTTTGTACACTCTTAATTTCCTCTTTGGGTCCCAAATTGTGGAATGTGAAAATTGCTCACTGAAACTGATATAGCAAACCCAGGGGATGGTTAGGAATGGCCAGGTGACATGCTCCAGGCAGCAAATCATACTGTTCCCAAACTTTTGATCAGATCTGCCCAAAAACATGCAATGTTCACTCTCTTCCAAAGATTGAAAACTTGATGGAGACCACTACAAAGCAAACTTGAGCAGGATTTAAAATTAACCAATTGGCTTTCTCTGTTTACTTGTGAGTCAGCCCAAAGCTGGCCCCTTGTCTGAATAGTCAGCAGATTCGTAACAAGTGAAACCTCTATGAATCACTGTTCCTGGCTGAGGTCTGTAGTGACCTAGGATGCCATGATGCCCTAAAGGACAAAATAAAGCCACAGTTTAGGATCTTTCTTCAACCCAAATTAACTAAATATAGACTATAGCTGCAGGCATCTCACTTCTGTGATGAAGGTTAATCTGGAGATAAGATAGTTCTTGTAAATTAACATAATTTATTACTTGGAGAAGTCCTTGAATGACCCCTAAAGGCCTGCTTAGTTTCCTGCCTTTTCCACTCTAGCCCATCCCCTTGTTTGAAAACCAAATAAATGTGGGATCTCCAAAAAAATTCTTTGTCTCAGCCCCTAGAGAATCTCGAATTTTGTTAGAGAGTTTTGATCGTCCTAGATCCTTAAAATCATACAGATATAGGGGAAAGAAATTCCCAACTGACTAGATGTCTGAAATGAGTTTGTGTTCTCTAAAATCAAAGAATGAATTTTAGGAATGATGGAATTTATAGCAGAATATATTCACTGAGATAAAGAAAGCTTCTGTCTGAGAGAGAGACAGAATGTATCCTGAATGGGTTACCCAGAACTCTAACGTTTCCAGGGATATTATAGAGCAAAACAATGAGGTGAGGCAAGGGGAAAAATAGGAAATCAAAAGGTAGGCAGGCATGAGATGGGACAGAACTATTGTCAACCAATAAGATTACAAGTGTAGTTGCTCATGTAAAATTGATTATATCTGAATCCCAGGGAAAAGTGAGTTATGTAGTATGAATACAGAATAGGACCTTTTCCTGAAGAGGGTTGGGTTACTGACTCCAAGGTGATAGAGACCGGTTTAGAATATCAATTCCTGATGTTTATCCTTAGGGTGTGGCTGCATTTGTTTGGCCTTTTGTGTCTCTTGACAGGGTGAACTGTCCACTCACATAGTCTCCACCCATATCCCAGTCCCATAAAAGCAACTCCCTGGTTTTGTCTTTTTCAAGTGTTCTCACAATCTCCTTCAGCCCACCCATGCCAGCAATAAAGGCTTTTTCTTACCTCTGTCTGTGTCTCCCAACAGCACCAAAAAACCTATCAAGCAACCCTCCGCAGCCCAATTTATTCACCAATACACATTTTAGGGTTGCTCAATGTGCTAATACATAAATCACCAAAAGTTACTTCAGATGTTATTTGAGTAAAGATGTCAGTCAACATTATGAGAAAGCAAGAACCCCTGGACTTCCTTTCTACCTATAAGCACACAAATTTGGCAACAATTTGTGGGCAAATTTCCTTGGTGAAATCCAGAAACTAACTGCCTGGACTCCAGGCAACTTGGTCACCAGACTCACTGAAGCTAGTAGGGGAATTCTGGATATCCTCTGTTCAGAATTCTGACCCTTGACAAAACTTCATTTTACCAGAAAATAACTTATACTTCTCAGCTTCTCTCAAGAGAGGGTAAGGATTTGTTCAGGCGTCCACCACTTCAACTTCTATGTAGGTACTCCCAGAAGGACTGGCTGTGTCTTGCTAACTTTGGAGTCCAAATGGCGCTAGATAAGTGGAACTGTTTGAGGCAGAAAAAGACACTGGCCTGGATGAGGAAATGCCACAGTTCCTCTCCCTTTTTCAGCACAGTGTGAGTGAACAGAAAAGTCTCAATTCTTATCTACTTAGAAAGGAGAAAAATTCATATATCCAACATTAAAATTTCTCTGGGGTGAACCAAAGAACTGGCATGTTCTCAGTGTGTGGAAGCCCTGCTAAGCCTGACACAGTACAGCCACCTAGCCATGAAGGAGAGCAGATAGGTGGCAGTTTGAACTGATACATGTTATTACTACTTTCCCCATGCCCAAGCTCATCACAGCGTGAGAAGACAAACTGTATGGACAAGAGAGAGATTGATAGAGCCTCTCACACACAACCTCTGACCAGTCTGTGAAGAGTGATGAGATACATGCAATGTTTATTGCACAGACACCAACCGAGAGTCAAGAAAAATGAAACAAATATATTCTAAAAAAGACAAACCCTCAGGAAGTGACCCTAAAGAATTGAGTTATGTGATATGCAATTCAAAATTACTGTCATAAAAATGCTTACAGAGATAAAGACAAAGAAAAGGAAAAATTCAACAAAGAGATAGAAAATATTAAAAAATACCATACAGAAGTCATGAAAACTGAACACAGCTGAGTTGAAAACTTGACAAGAGGGGCTTATTAGTAGATTAAATCAGTGAAAGAAGCAATCAGTAACTTAAAAATAGTCACTGAAAATAATTCACTGAGAGAAGCACAATGAAGAAGGCAAAGGGAGCTAAGGGACATGGAATGCTAAATGAACCAGTGTGAGTCCAAGGAAGAGAAGAGAAAGGAATCAGAAAACTTTTTCAAATAATAGCGATGGAACTGTTCAAATCTGGTAAAGAAAGCAGGTATCAAGATCTAACAAGTTCAGGGAGCCCCAAATAAGATGGCCTAAAAGAAATCCACTTCAGATACATTATAGTGAAATAATCCAAAATCTAAGAAAAAGAGAATTTTGACAGAGGCAAAGTGAAAGTAACTTGCCATATACAAGGAAAATTCTGTGAGACCACGAGATAGATAAGCAAGTTTTTCAAAACCTTGCAAAACAAAACAAAATAGAAGGAAAAAGGAAAGAAAATATATTCTCAGTACTGTGAGGAAAAAAAGTCAGTCAAGAAAACCATACTCAATAAGACTGCCCTTCGAAAATGAAAATATGAAGACTTTCTCAATACTTTTGAAATTCCTACAGTGCAATAGCAGTATGCCAATAACACAAATAAAATAGCCTAAGAACTTGAATAAACGTTTCTTTTAAAAAGACATACAAATAATAATCTAGCACAAAGAACAATGCCCAATATTACCAGTCATCAGAAAAATGCAACAAAAAATGCAGTAAGATTTGACCTTCTACCTGTCAAGCTGTGTTTTGTAACAAAAAACACCACACGAAGAAGTGGATGGATTGGAGTCCTTGACCGTAGTTGTTGAGAATGCAAAATAGCTTCGATAGGAATCAATATGGAGGTCCCCCCAAAAAATTAGAAATAGAATTATCATATGATCCAGCAATTCTACCATCTGTATACTTATCCAAAAGAACTAAAATGAGGATTTCAGAAAGATATTATTACTCTTATGTTTTTTTCAGCCATATTCACAATAGCCCAGATGTGGAAGCCACATAAACATCCATCACAGGATGAATGGGTAAATAATAGGTTTTAGTACATACATAAATGGGATTCTATTCAGCTAAAAAGAAGGAAATTTGCAATATGGACAACATGAGTGAACTTGGCAGACATTATACTAAGGGATATAATTCAGTCACAGATGGACAGCTATTCCATGACTCCACTTACATGAGGTATGTAAAAATTGCCAAATTTGTAGACTTAAAGACTATGGGGGTCATTGCTGGCACCTGTGGGGTTCGGAAGTGGGGGATGAATAATCAGTAAGAATAAAACATTATTCTTAAGCAATGTAAATGGGTTCTAGAGAGCTGCTCTGCAGCTTAATATCCATTGTTAACACTTAAAATCAGTAAAGGGGATGAACCTCTAATCAACTAGGCTTCCACAATTAAATAAACCTTTGTAAAGTGTTCATCTGGTGGGAAGATCTTGGATTTGTGAATAGAAAAGGGCCATAGTTCTTAAACTATATGGTGGTTGAACTGCTGTATAGGCACATTTCCATTTGGAAAGCAAAGCTTCTTCTGCTTTCCTAGAAACTGTGCTATTTTGAAGTTTGTGGGAATTAGTTGCCTAGTGACCTACACAGAGACCAAACTGATCACTGTGAACTGCTAAACACACAGGGAGAGGGTGGCTTCCATCCCTTTCTTCTGAATGGACAGCGGCCTTTCCTGATATTCTGTGTTTCAGACACTGACAGGTTGTAATTGGCCTTCTGTGTTCTAAGGGTCAGTAAGAGCTCTCATTTTCCAAAACTATAGGGGTCTTAAGCTGGTTAATTAGTAGAATAATGACCCCTTGGTCTGCTATAGTCAAATACTGTGAGACTTGAGAGAACGAACGTCAGCTTTTTGTCCTATTCTGCTATCTCAGCTTTGGATCAAGGTTTGGGGCCTAAACTTTGTGGTGGTAGTTTGAAAATGTGGCAAATAGAAGTCAAAATATGTCCACAATATCTTGGAAGATGAAGTGATAGCCTTGTTTTTGGTATCAACTGGTAGCTCAAGTCCAAGTCTTGTGCTTGGTCTAGATCAGCACCTTTAAGCACTGACTGTACAGCAAGTTTCATGGGATTTACGGGGAAGTCAACTCCAATCCTATGTAGGAGGCCAGGCTGCCGATGATTAATGCTGAATAAATTAACCCCTTCTCTTTAACAGGCAAAACTATTGTATAGGGTATTGTGTATTTTATAAGCCGTTAGATGTGTCCTGGTTAAGTTTCCAGATTCACAGGGTAAACTGACAAGGTTTTATCACTGGTGAAAAATACTCACTGCATATACACATTGTGTGAAATCAGTTTCAAGTCTGAGAGTTTCAGTGTTTCAATTTCATCAATTTACACTGTATAGAGAGCCTTGTCTGCTTTTTTCATTTTCTAGATTTTCTTTAATATATTCCTTCCTTAATATGAAATTTTTAAAAATAAGTAGACATTAGTATGCTTTACCTTTAGCAGGCATTTAATGAAATTATTACTACAGCTATCATTGAAGATTTGCAAAGTGGCTTCCACAACTCTGTGCTGGGCAACAGATAAAAAATTCAAGAAATGTGTATTTAAATACTTGCTCTAACTCATAACACTTTGGGCCCTAGACTAATCACTTAATCTCCTACCATCCTGATTGCCTTATTTTCAAAATGAGCAAGAGAATGCCAGAATACGAACAGTGATGAGTATTTTTATTTTACCAACTTGGGATATGCAAATTACTCCCAGGCAGTAAGGTAGAACATTATGTCTGTATGTATCTATGCCTGAGGAATTTTCTTTCCTCTTCAAGACATCAAGCAGAATCATTTAATGTTTAAAACACACTTCCTTTCTCACAGAGTTACCTCAAGTTACTGTTTCAATCATGGGCTTTGTGTGTGTGGGGTAAACCTCTTCACAACACAGTTTCTGACAATCAGGAGACTCATTTAATTCCTCTCTGTATACCTGAAACATTTAATGCATGGCTAGGACCATCGTAGACACTCAATGAGTATTTTTTGAGTTGAGGAGCATCATGAATAGAAAGTTAGAGGATCGCACAACAGGCTGCTTGCCACTTACCTCTCAGACAGTTAGAAAAGCCAGTACAAACCTCCCAGTCTTAGCCTTTCACTGCCTGAGCCAAAACATTTTCAGTGGGTGGCTGATGTCAGCAGGATGATAATGGCAACCCTCTGAGCCAGACATCAGGAGGTTAATAGAAACTGTTGTTGGAGAGAAAATATCCTGTTGTTCTTTGTCTCCAGAATTCTCTTCAAGCATCAGAAACTCCTACCCTGTGAAGAGCTTAAAAGAAGGTTCCCATTTGCAAAGCAATTTAACCGTACTTTTTGTTATTGCTGAATGAACTGATAGAAGAGACATGTCTAAATGTGACTTTATTCATTTTCCAACTCTGAAAGCACATACTTTTGTTTAAACCAATGGCAAGAGAAAATAGTTTCACTTCCTGTTCCTATTAGCTCTTTCAGATATTATTTCAAATGTCAAACTTTTTATATAATGAACATTTTTTCTAAGAAATGTAGAAAATACCTAGAATATGGCTTATAGTACAGATTATTCAGTGTTATAATGAGTTATTTTACTATGAAAACAGTATCACCAACTGTTGATTATAGTTCATTGATCAATTCTCACACAGCTCCACCTCAAAAATCTACAGTGCTTTACGATTCGTCCAATATAAATTTGCTAGAGAGGCTGAATGACAGGATTTAGATTGGTTACTGTCTGCGAGAAGCAGAAAGGTAAAAGCAGAAGATGCTAAGTAAGAACAGACAAGTCCTAAAAGAGAAAAACAAAGAAAGAAAACTCAAGGCCCATATTGTTCTGTTCATAACTCTTACATCTTCCCTTATCTTTACCTTGCTTAAGATGGTTCCTCCATTGAAATCTTATGCTATTTACTCAATAGATTACATGTTCATCGAGAGAAGAGCCCAAATCAGTGGATTTTTTCTCTAAATATTTAACAAGCGTAATGTATAAGAGTGGTAGCTGTTCAGTTTTTGTGTTGGATAATAAGAGTTATCAAATCTCTTCAAGTTCTAAGACCCTCTCTATTTAATCTTAAGTTTCCTGGACAAAAGAACTATCATCTGCTACATGTATCCCACTCAAGCTAAGTCACATAGTATGCCGTTTTCCTTCTTTGCTCTTCAAATTAAAAAAAAAAAAAAAAAAGAGAGAGAGAGGAAAAAGTGTGTGAATGTTAATGTCTGTGCTTTGCTGACCTCTGCTGGCGTTATGTGAACCAGCCACTTTGAACCACCAAAAAGCCATGGCTAATTTATCAGTGGGATCTTGGATTTCTGGCAACTAAGAGTAAGTTTACACAGAGACTTATTTTAAAAATAAACATTCAAAGTCAAAATTTAAAATTAAAAAAAGCTGTTTTATTCTTTCTCTAGCACAAATCTAGTTTTGAACTATACATTTCATAACTGAATTTCTTTTGCTGAAATATTGCAGAAGTAAGCAATACTTTGAAACTGTCAGTTATATTTTTTATGCCTTGCATATACTGATGTGTAACTACATGGCGAGGATCATATCTACCAAATATTAGAACAATTAAAGAAAAATTACATCCTGTTTTTGCTTCTTGCATTTGTTTAACCCCTCTCCTCATGGTGTTATTCTGTGAACATATTAGAAGACAGGGCAGATATATGCTTCTAACATTTCCAAATGTACTGACATGTTGCATTTATTTTTAAATATAACCTTTCAGTAAATTGCTGTAATTAAGTTATTTATAATCCTTGTAAAATCCTTGTAAAAGATTTAATCATGCTGCCAGCAGTTTTTAAATTTGACATTCCACACTCATACAAAGTAAAATATTTCTTTCTCTGTAGTTTTATTTTCCAGAGCATTCATCCTTAAACCTAAGAATCTAGATTGAATAAATCATGTATTGTATTTTTAATGTGAAGAATACAAAATTGTGGGGCTGGGTATGTAGCTCAACTGTAGAGCACTTGCCTAGTAACCTCAAGTCACCCCCTGAAAAAAGAAATGACAGAAATAGTCTCCAAAGGGCTTTTTATTCAGTTTAATATACTGAATGATTTGGTATGAAACAGAAAACAATGTTGTTAGACTTCTACTAATTTGAGTCTTCCAACCAGAAAAATTTATTTCCACTATATGTACCTAGGTTTTGAAAAGTCCAATAGATCAGAACTGAGAGTAAGTGTACAGAATTCAAGGTGACTATCTCTAGAAAAGGCCAAGAGGGAAAGGATATAGTATTAACAGCACCCCATCATATGGTTGGAAATTATTGAGAAGATCCTCCATATCAAATAGAAGACCCAGTGCTTTACTTTGTTAGTTTTAACATTTCTTATGACTAAACTAGTGGGAAATTATTATCAACTCCATTTGCATATTAAAAATGTATACTTGTCAAAATTTAGGTGCCTTACCCTAGATCACATTGTAAGTAAGCTTTGAAAACTTTTTTGGCTTGGAGGTTTATGTTTTTCTCAAATAATAAATAATTTTATACATTTTATATTTTGGCATACCAATATAAAACATTAAATACTGAAAACAAATAATCATTACTACTTTAAGAAGATTCCTTTTTCTTTTTATCTATGTTGCATTTTTGTAAATCATGAAAAGTGAATATATATCAGGTTTTTTAATTAATTTAAATTATATCATTCTGGTGCATTTCATCAAATAGCTTTCGTTGCTATAAAAAATCTTTATTTTTCATTTTTCTTTGTTTGGTGTGTGTTTTTTTGGTTTTTGTTGCTTTGGGAACAAAAACTTTTTAGGTGATAACCCAGAGAAACCTTGCTATTCAGCCAAGCCACTCCACACAAAATATTTCTAGTCCTTAAAGTCTACGTTTTTGGGATCCCTAGTCCTATATAGAAAGAAATTAGTCTTAAAGAGACTTCAAAATCATAAGATGTGTATCATCTTGATAAAAAAAGACTTAATTTGGGATTTATTTCAAAATCTATTCTTAAAGAAATATGGAAAAAAAACAGCTCTGTCACACATTCATTATTCAAATTAAGTTCTTCTATTTTCCTTCTGAATAACCAAGCACATTACAGGGAGTGAGAAGTATTAGAGCCCAAATCTGTAAAATCCCATGCTCCTAAGATTACTTGCAAAACCACAACAATACTGTTATTCCTTGTTGAAATCTGTCAGAGAAAAAATCGATTTATAGAGTTTGTCTGATGACACTCCAGCTTCTACATTTAAGACTGAAAATATGGTGGAAGGTGAAGTGGGCTTTCCACTGGACTTGTCTTGGGAGGCATGCCTCAACCCATGCCTCTGTTTTCTTTGCTCTGGTACACTCTGTGAAGAATTGATCTACACTGCAGCTGATCAAGGTGCTTTGCTTCAACTGCTTTTTGTCAGTACACAAAAGCTAATGTCAGGAAAGCTTTCAGAGGTGATCAATCCTGGAGGGGGAAAGAATGAATCAGGAAGAAAGTGTCCTGAATAAATACTTTATTAGGCTATTTGAAATCACTGTTTTTAACATCACAATACCTACAAAGCAACATTTCCCCTCAATTTGTTTTATACTAATTGATTTTTAATTACGAGAGAACTGTGATTAAATCAATCCATCATCCAAAATTGCATTTTACTGTTAGTATTTAACCTATGTATTATCAGTTTCCTATGGCCTGTCACTAGGTAAAGTTTCTATGTCCTCATTAAATTCAGCGAATCGAGAGAATCCCTGCTTTTATTTCTCCATTTATACAGTTATGATATCTAGTTATGATTCATGTTGAAGGAGAAGTGAATGTTTGGAATATAGCTTTGTGGATGAAACTCTTTAAGTATTACTTTACAAAATACCGGACTGTAATAGAAATAACATAGATTTGTGCTAGTAATGAGTGTTAACTTCATAGAACATGTGGGGACTTACATCTAGTGAAGATCAACTATAGAAATACTCAGTTGAATACACACACACACACACACACACACACACACACACACACACACACACCTTTTCCATAAACTACTGCTCTACCCACAGTGAATACAGCTGCAAGAAAAGTGTAGTAATGTTGTATAGCAGAGAATCAGAGTGATTAAATTCCAAAGTCACCAATATTAGAATGAAGTTAACATTCTGTCTGTTTCTTAACCAGGTGATTTAAGACACAGTTACATCACTTTGCTCTTTGTTGTGCCTATTTTATAGCAGTTTTGTGAAGATGGGATAGAGGAGTACATGCATAGTGCTTAGCAAAAAGCCTACTTGAAATATAGAAAGTAAGAGAATTTTAACTTTTATATTCACCAAGTTCTGTTTTTTATTGATTCACATGGCTGTCCTTCAATTTCTCCTTATAGAAAAAGATGAAAGTTGAATTATCCCTTTGTAAATGTTATACAAACATATCCTGGTACTTTGTTCTAAGGAAATATTTGGACTGTCTCCATGAATGCATGAGGCCTCAGTGTCCTAAGACATCCATTAGACATTGTAAGTTTCTATGTTTCCTCTGCATCTACAGGGGTGCTAACCAGGTGCCATCTTTGAGAGGAATCGGGACACAGTCCCTCACGCTTTTCCTGTGTTCTGTGGTTCAGGTGAGGAACCCAAATGGAAAACCGCAACTCTCTGCCACAGACTGAGCATCTTGAGGAATCTTTTTTCTGTGGGGAGGCTGTTATCTACCTTCTGTAGTATTTTTTAGTATCTAGCACTGGTTTCATTACATTAGACCACATTTTTATCTCCCATAATAGATCAAGGGCTCCTTCAGGATCTGCTTCTTAATTCTTTAGTACCTAGCAAAGAACCCATCGAGGTGAACTGAAAAATGACAGTTCACTTTCAATTTCTCCAACTCATATTTTAGAATCTCAGTGTGCATGGTCATTTTCTGATTTACATATTTTGTGCACTTGCACAAGCTTGATCTATTGTAGAGAAAGCAATGTCAACAGCAGGAAGAGTAATATTCAGTAAAGCTCTCAGCAAGGAACAGCATGAATTCCACAGAAAATACTGAAATTCTGAAGTAAAATATACAGATTTTACTTCAACTCAATTCTAATTTACAGATTTGACTTTGAACCCTTAAGCATTTATCACATTGCCACTGTTTTTGATGACGAGTCAGGTGTGTTGCCAGTGAGAGGAAGGAAGGGAACTACATCAAGGCTCACCTTCCAGTAGGTTGGATGCACTGCGAGAAAAAGCCCAGTGGAGAGATCCTCTGATGTTCTCAGATTTATAGCACTAAAACTTCTAGTATTGTCTCTAGGTGTAAACTGATAACTAAGAAGAAAGGATAACTTTTTTGCTAGACTGAGCACATTTATTTTAGCTTGATAATTGAACATAATTGAACATAACTGGAAAATAGCATTAAATATTATATCACTGAGGCAACAAAGCACAAGATAAATAAATTATAAACTTCTAACCCCAATTTAGCTATTCAAAAGCTGTGATATTTGGAGAAAAAAAAATTCTCTTGTAGTGCCATCAAAAATTTTCACTTAGCTGGGTGTGATTGAACATACCTATAATCCCAGCCCTTGGGAGGATGAGGCAGGAGGATTCCTGGGAGATCTAGGTCAGCCTGTGCAACAAAGTGAGTTCAAGTCCAGCACAAACTGCAGAGAGAAACCCTATCTCAAAAAGGGAAAAAAAAAATCCATCTATGTACACTGCTTTTGCTATGCAATGGATTTAAATCAAAATGAAAATAATTTTATTCATAAGAGCACAAAAGAAGGCAGAGTAGTGCGATCTTGGCAGAGGTTTTTTGTTTGTTTGTTTGTTTGTTTTTTCTCAGGAAAGAAATCCTACAATCAGATTTTCACAGAAGTTTCTGAATGCCATAAGGTCACACTTGCTGGTTGGAAAGAAACAAAGTACTGTGTGTGGCAGCAGTGCCAACCATCTTAGAACCAAAAATGGGTTTCACAAAAGACAATTGCTCCATGGATGAGGGGTAGAGAGCTACATGATTCAAAGGATAGTGCAACCTAGATCCCTGGCATGTGCAGTTCACAGTGGAGATCAAGCCCAGATGAGAATCCAGTGCCGTGGATTTGATAGGCGGCAGAGCGGAGGCAGTAACTCCAGCAATGCGGAGTGGCTGTAAATGCAGAGAGGGCTCGGCGGGGTCGCTCCCCACAGCAATTCATCTCTGTTGGGAAACCTGGCATATGGGATGTGACAAACCACCTACGCTGGTTTACATATTAAAAATAGAAAAAAAACTCTGCTGCAACATGATTCTGGTGAAGCACACCAGATACAATACTCAAAAAGAGTTTAAGTGTTGTATCCGTCACAACATTGTGAGATTTTAGTTTGAGAAACCAACAGAATGCAGCACCAAGATATGTGCATGAAGGTAAAATCCCAGACTAAAGAAATAAAATATGCCAGGTGAGATTTTTGTATTAAGTACAACATGACCATACATACTGAAGTATGTATATGTCAGCTAGAGCCTAGATTTATATATATGATGATATTTATTTATTTATTTATTTATTTTGGTGCTACTGGGATTGAACTCATGACTGCACACTCACCAGGCAGGCGCTTATGCCACTGAGCTAAATCCCCAGCCCTATATGATGATTTTTGTATACATATTCAAAGATATAAATTTCTCATTTCATATATATCACTTTTTATACCTTCATATATATGATGTATTTACATACATGTCTATGATTATAAATTATGAACTGTATATACCAATATGCAACATACATATTTCTTTAGCTTTTCAAACCCAGTAAACAGAAACATAGTCTCACAGAGAGAATTCTCTTTTATGTACCTTGAAGATTGTGACACATGCTATATAATCCAAAAGAAAAGTAACTGTCACTGAAAAAGCTGATTTCTACTATAAATAACATTATATAAAAATCAACATTTAAAATAATTACATACAAATTTAAAATAATACCATAAAATGAATTTTTAAATTGCTCTAAGAATAATAAAAATTCATTTGCATAAAATATATTCCAATATGTTTGATTTATAAGATTGAATTATAGATAGCTTTTCAAATGAGCCAATGTGTATAATTAGAATTCATATGGCCTAGAAATGAGTGGGATAAATATTTGCACCTTAAGCTTTTGATTTTTATTTTCTGACTTTATTTCTTTAGCATCAAAAAATACAGGAGTTTTTAAAACTTCTAGTTATTCATTTTTTCATTCCTTTATCATTCACTTAATATTGACCATCAACCTTATACCAAAACACTGGAAAGAAATGGAAGAAAAAGGAAAAGGAGGAGGAGAAAAAGTATGAGAAGAAAAAGAGGAAGAAGAAGGAAAGAAGAGCAGAGAAGAGGAGAGGAAGGTATGGAAGAGAAAATAGGAGCAGGAGGAGAAAAGAGAGAGAAGATAACTTCTCATTTTCCAGCAGCCTTAAGCATTCTATTGTTTCTCTGTTTTATTTACACATTTGTCTCTCCCTCTGCCTTCCCCACTTACCTTACCCTCCCCCACCTCATGGTTGCCATTTCTTCAATTTTACAGCTTTCTTTTCTATGCCTATCAGTTCTTTGCCAATCTCCTAAGAGGCAGAAGTCTATGAAATCTTCCTCAACATTTTTCAAGATGAACCTTATATTTCATCTCATCTAAGTCACTTTCTATTTCTCTGTGCTTCATCACCTAAACATTCAAGCTCTTTTCTGGTAATTTGCTTCATCCCATCCTTTCTAGGTGAAAGTTCCTGAAAACCACACCTTTCCCACATTTATATATTTAAAGTCTCTCACATACAAATTTAATAAATATTTGCAGAAAGAAATGCATCAGTATCATCATGTCTTCATGTATTTTAGTATGCTATTTAGTTTATGGTGCTTCTAAGTGCAAGTGAAATATAAAATTTTATTTATATGTAATAATAACCAGATACAGAAATGAATTCATAATTTATCATTTGCTCTCTTTTGAAAATGTATCACTTGTATATGAATAAACAATAACATTTATAATTAGGCAAGTACTTCCTCTTGATCATAAAAAGTCTTCACATTGGACCAAATTTTGCATAAACTTCTCTTGTAAGAATTTTAGTCCTCCCCTTGATGCACTGAATCCACTAAATTTCCAAATTAAATAGATTAATTGGTAAGCCACAGAAGTGGTCCCACTTTGGTTTAGATTTATATGTGTGTATACATGTGCATTCCTTTTTTTGTTTTCTGCAAATATTTACTAAAATAATGTTTTTCACAAAATTACAAAGTTTTTTTTTAAATTTAGCATACTCATGCTGTGCTTCAAAGACATGAAGAGATCACTTATTTAGGTTCAACATGCCTTGTTGCATTTGTCTCCTCAGGCATCCATTAAAAAGTACTATAAAACCACACACATTAAAACAGCAGAAATGGAGAGAAGACAAGATGGCCGATCAGTGAGCAACAGAATACAAAGCCTCCCAGGAGAAAAAATTCATATGCCAGAATAAAATACCCTGGAGAGACCCAGACAGAGGGAGATGGATCCTATTGACATAGGAAGAAATGAAAAATAAAAAAATCTCATCAAATACTTCGGGACTACAACTGAAACAGCTAAAAACTACAGGACACAGCATTTTCATGATGACCTGCCAAGTTTGCACCAGCTTGAATCCACACCAGCAGGCAGAGCCGCCCAAACTTGTTCCCACCACCACTCACAGGAAGAACGGCAGCACTGAAGTCAGGGGTTGGTGACCCCAATGGAGAGCAGAGAGCAGAGCCAGTGGAAAAACCTTCATTGGTCCAAAGACAGTCCTGGGAATGAAACCCCCCCCATGGGAAGGGCGCGACCAGGTGGGCAACATGTTGGAATCGGGCAGGAGGGGCCTGAACTGGGAGTGACAGTGACTTTGGTTGGTTACTCCCTCCCCAGAGCAGATTCATGTGATTTTCTTGGATTGGGCTGAGCCCTTGGCTGGGACCCAATGAAATGTCCCAAATCAATTCCCTGTGCCTAGCACGCACTGACCAGGTGATTGCCCTTGAAGTTTGGCTGGCCTGGTGGGGAGGGCAGGCATATGCAGCCTGCTTACACCTCAGTGACAAGAGCAGGCAGGAAAGGGCAGAATTCCCTTGCCAGTGTGCTTTGGAGGAAACGTGGCCAACAGGGAAGAGGCTGGGACCTGCACTGTAACCTGTGTGGAGGAAGCCAGGGCCATGACAGGAGATAGAGGCAGGAGGAGGCCCCTAGCCCAGAACCCTGAGAGCACTGATCCAGGAGAAGGAAAAACAAGGGAGCCTGGGGGCAGCAAACACACAACATCAGACATGGCTTCAATGGACATCAAGAGATATTTTTGGCACCTTGTAGACAAGCTCAAATCTGAAATATTAAATCAGGTAAAGCAGGATGAATAGAGTAATAAAAGAAATGCTCTCAGGAAGCATCTCTCAGGATGATACAGATGAAAGAAGGGAGGAACACAAAAAAAGGAGAGAAACATTTATAAAGAATATAAAAAAAATATAGAATACATGAAGCAGATTCAAAGAGGCTACCAGGAAGTTAAAAACTCCATTGAAAGCTGGCAAAGCTCCTTAAAAGAAACTAAGGATAGACTATCAAAACTTGAAGACAAGTTTGCAATGTGTGATCATGAAAGGAAAGATCTCTTAAAAATAACAAGGAAACAGGCAGTAACAATACCAAGGCTAGAAGATGACAAGAGAATCTACAATTTAAGAATAAGAAAAGTGAACGAAGAAGCAGGAATACATAAAGGCGAATTAAAAAGGCTATTCATGGAAATAATTAAGGAAAACTTCCCAAGCATGGGAAAAAAAAATGACATTCAGTTGTGTGAGGCATACAGAACTCCAGCCACCTACAACCAAAACAGAACTACACCCAGACATATAATTATCAAGATACCAGAAATTCAATATAAAAACAGAATATTAAAAGCCATCAGAGAAAAGAAACAGATCACCTATAAAGGTAAGCCCATCAGAATCACGGCTGACTTCCCAACACTGACCATCAGATCAAGAAGAGCTTGGAGTGAAGTATTCCAAGTTCTGAAGGAAGGTGGCCTCCAGCCCAGATTGATGTACCCTGCAAAACTGTCACTAGAAATTAATGAAGAAACAAGATGCTTCCATGACAAAGAGGAACTGGGGAAGTTTGTGACCACCAATCCAACCCTGCAGAGAAGGCTGAAACACATTCTAGAGAGAGAGAGAGAAAAAATACCAGGATTTTAGGAACAGTGGCAGAAAGGCCTCAATGAGTGGGGCAGTCAGTAGAATGAAGGAGAAAACTAAACAAAGGCAGAAAAGTAGCATAGCAGAAATGAGGCAGACAAGGATAACTAGAAACTCTAACATAGATGGCCTTGATATGCTATATTGTTAATAGTGCACCAGGATTTTAAACACACATTACTCACACTACTCTGCTTAGATGTATTCTATTCTGTTCCAGTCATTCTATCTGTACTAGATTTGAGGGCACAGACAGTAATCCTGAAAATAATAGGATATAGTATGGTAATCATCCTTAGTTTCATATTAACTTAATCTAAAGCTCTGTAAAACCTACACAGTTTTACCATGACTGATCTTAATCAAATCTGGTTTGTTGGATTGCTGTTTTGTATTGATAGATTTTATTCAACGCTGTTATGATTGATAGTATCAAGTCTGAGAGTATAGGCAACTGCACTTAAGATGACAAGATCCACTAGAATATCCACTATGGTTTGATTATTACCTGCCTTTGAAGTTTTATACTGTCTACAATGTTTTATTTTACTAATATTGTTATTTACTGCTATACTCAATTTTACTGTTATATTCAATTATGCCTGATGATATAGACATTCTATTGAAGATAATAAGAAGCAACACAGTAATCATTGTAGATCACCTTGTACTGTGGTTTTATATGACTTTTTGGTTTCATGTTTTTATAGGAAGTTGTTTTGTTTTGTCTTGCTAAGTTTTGTTTTTCCCTCTAATACAGAAAGGATAGAAATACACGTAGAGATTCATGTATGCATAGCTGTTCACACTCTCACTGTTTGACTGTCTACTTTGTATGCTTTAATTTTGTAACTTGAACAACTATTTCTAAGAGGATAATATGTAATTTATTAACTAGTGATTTCTTATTGTTTATCTTTTTTTTGGAATTCTGTATTATCTCTACCCTTTACATGCTTTTGTTTCTCTTTAAATAAAATCTTTAAAAAAACCAGCAGAAATATATTGTCTCATTATTTTTAAGGCTAGAAATTCAGAATCAATGTGGCAGAAGAAGTATGCATCCACTGACATCCTCTGAGGAAAAAAAATCTTTCTTTGTCTCTTGCTTCTATCTTTGTCTCTATTTTTGTCTCTTCTGTCTTTCTTTGTCTTCTATTGGTGGTCACTAATATCCTTGATGCCACGGACTTGCACCTTTATCAACCAAGTCACTTCTGTCATCCCATGACTTTGTCACTGTGTGACTGTGTCTTCACATGGGATTTTACCGCTTCTTGACAGAGCACTGTGCACACTCTATTGGTGCCCACACCAATGATCTCATTCTAATTCAATGACTTCTACAAAGATCCAAACCCCAAATAAGGTTACAATCCCAGCTATGAAGAAGAGGAGTTCAATGTATCATTTTGGAGGAAAAAATTTAACTCAAATCCTGGTAAACATAAATTTATCTTAAAGAAGGGATACCTTAAATATTTTATAAGTCTTAAAACTATGAAGATGAGGGATTCCTGAGCAGTTCTGCGCATAAGCAAGGAGCTTTTCAGCACTGCTGGAAATGCCTCCTCCTTACATACCTTGTCTTGTCTTGTCTCATAACATCTTGAAAGCCAAGAAGACTGCAGTATGCTGTGTCAACATATAATCTGCATGGTATTTAAATAAACTTGCTAAGAGATAGAAATTATCTGATTTTATAAATACTTGAAGGCTTAACTTATTTTCCAAAAAAAATCTATTTTCAGTGTTCTATGAAACCAAAACCAAAGACAGAGGCATTCTAAATATTCTCCCAATGATGAATTGGACTGCATTCCACCAAAATTGTCTGCAATCATCCTCTGAAAGCTGCTATCACTGTTAACATCACACCATTGCATCAAATGTTTAAGAGTTGGCAGTATAGTGAATAACTGTTTTCCATTCACTGTTTCATACTCTTTGTTCCAGGAAATTCACCTTCACAGTGCTTTTTACCCCTGATTACCAGTGGAGAACATAACCAACAAAAGAAGCATTGGGTGAACCACTGTCCACTCATATTTAAATAATACAACACTGTGTGTCAGAAATGACAAGGCCAGATTGTCCTAGTTCATCCCTGCCCCAGTTTTGTCTCTAGTGCCACACACAATGTTTTTGTTAAACTTGAAGAGAAAAGAAAAAGCATATCCAGTGACTGGTTGTTGATAGAATTAGAAAAGAGACAAGAATTGGACTTTGGAGTTTAATTTCAGCCCACCTGATTCTTCATATATCCTTGTTTACGCCAAAATAATGTTGCTCCAATAAGTTACTTTAAGTAAGTGCATGACTTTTTCTTAGAAATTATTTGAGAGACAATGCTAGGCTGCTTATAGTCATGGACTTCTCTCCATGTCCTTGGAACAAAGGCTACTTTTTACTTAAAAAAAAAAGAAAAATAAATTGCTTGAAATTGCAGCTTGATTGAGTTTCTTAAATGAAATTTCTAGAAAAAGTAGATGAGCATCATTCATATTGTCAAGAATGGGAGGTGTCATGAAACTCCAGAGCAGGAGGTCCTCTTACTTCTTAAGAGATAAGCATCTACTGTTCATGTTAGCTGTGTGGCATGCATTGCTTTTAATAGGCCTTACAGTGGGTCATAAGGATATTTTCATTTGTATTTTAAAGATAAAGAGGTTAAACCATGTAGGCACAGAAAAGTTCAGTATTCTGTTCATTGTGACACAGATGGAACACAGCAGAAGGTGATTTAAACCAAGATATATTTGATTCCACACCTAATTATGGCAGGGACTCTAGAATTCAATAGTGTTAAATCTGCACATCTGATTAAAAATCTTCGTATTTCTAAGTCTGAGCCAGATCAAACACCACTAGATACACAATCCATAATTTAGAAAATTCAAATTTGTTTTTGTTTGTTTGTTTTGCTTTACCTTTCTTTCTTTTTGATACAATGTATTTCTATGTAGTTCAGGCTGGAACTGAACTCACTATGAAACCAGGCTAGTTTTGAACTCATGGCAATTCTCCTGCCTCAGCCTCCCAAGTGCTGGGATTACAAGCCAAGTATGCACCACATTGCCAGGTACAAACCTGAATTCTGAAAACTCTCTTGGTTAGTTTTGGAATTGATTATTTTGAAGGAAAAAAAATGATACTATAGTCATCCATGTTACCCTAACTTATTTTAAAAATAGTGTTAAAGTTCTAGTTTAATGTTGAGATACTTATGATATCAAGGAAGCTGCATTTCTGTTATGAAAGATTATATCAAAAAGCAGATAATCTGATTTTCTGTGGTTGCTAAGAGAGCTTTTTCATGTATATTATTAAAACTATCAGTCAGATTTTGATAATTTTAATGAAAAGGAATTATACTGTCTTATAAGTACTATCAGGGGATTAAAAATAACTATTAATATTATTGTACTAGCTTTAATTTATGATCAATACATGGATTGGTAAATATGATATGCTTTAATGAGTATTTTAAAGATAAAGAGGTTAAACCAGGCAGCTCAAAGTACTATAAACCATGACCATAAATTAAAAGCTAAGTTTCCAACACTTTTGAAAATTATAATTCACTTCCCAACTGCAAGAATCTAACAATTCACCTAGAAATGATTGGTGAAAGAAATCTGTATCTGCTCATAGCTATGGTGAGATAGTTGTCAGGGAACCTTCCTGAGGCCCCAATTCTGACCATCTACCTCGGGTGTAAAAAAATCTATTATATGCTAAGTCATGCTAGGCCAGTAGAAATTTAGTCATGGTCGTCTCCTGATTTTTCATATTTCACGAGGAAAAATTCTGAACCACATGTAAGACAACTTTATGTTTTGAATAATAAGCAATTGTTTATGAAATTTCTCTTAATCTTTTGGTTTCTAGATTACAACTTTCTATGTTTCATGTCTTTACAAAATAAGGGAGTGTTTTTATTAATATGTTATAGAGATGTTAATGAATATTTAAATGGATCAGAAACTCATTTTACTTACACTTTAAGGTGAACTGAATCTGTGAGAACTTGATACTGTATAGCAGTACCTTGAGTCATAAATTTTATATATATATATATATATATATATGATTTGTATATATATATATATATATATATATATATATATTGTACTTTGACCACCTCAAGAACACTGCAAATTCTGCCATCTCTCTTTAGAGGCCACCTTTACTTTGTAATTTTTTAAAAACAATATTTGACATATGGAAATAAAGACTATGGTTAAGAATATTATCTCTTCAATCAGAAATTAAACTCTAGGTTTACTATTGATAACTATTCAACAATTTTATATAACATTCATTTTCAATATATTTTTGCCTATACTTCCTGATGGGAAACACAGAAATGTGCAAAGTAAATATGTTAAAGAACAGTTATAGAATAGAATATATAAAATGTTTAGAGGAGGGCCTGGTACATAGCTAGAAAATCAATAAATATTCTACAAAAATAACCTAGGAAAATAGGAATTTTTTATTATAAAGTTGGGATTATACTTAGTAGAAAGTAGACACAATTAAATTTATATTAATGAGTCTAAACTTGAAAAATATTAAATTGTCTAGAATATAATTTAGTCTTTTGATTTAGATTTAAAACTGTTTGTAATTAGGGTGGAGAGTATTCACTTTTCTTCTGTGATCATACAATTCCTTCCTATATTTCATACTATCTCCAAATTTTTCCCACAAAGTGGAGTAAATATTACAAAGAACACAATTTTGAAATGACACAATAATAATAAATGAGATTTAATATAACACAAAAAATTTGAAATTCTATATTGTTTTTATCCTTTTTTCTGTTTTGCTTTTTTAAAATAAAAAAAATTAAAGAATGAAAAATTTTCCCATAACTTATTTGCTTTTCATTCATAGATTTCCTTAGTTCATTTGTTTTATTGATGAGAAAAATAAGTTATAAAAGACTCAAAGTAAAATGTATCAAAATTTGTCTTTACCAACTTTTATGATCTTACTTTTATGTTCTTTTCAGTGATAATTTAACAATTTGGCCAACCAGGTAACTTGTCTTACATATGGTTGATTTTATTATCATGTCAAAACAACTTAATGGATCTTCCGTTTCTAGAAATGGTGAATTATATGTCGTAGACTGATTAGGAAATTATATACTGTACACTAACAAAAAAAAATTAAAAAGCAATATCAATTAAAAGACATCAGAGAGCCACCCGTTTGTGAATGGGTGGCTGCAACACTAGGAAACCAAGCAAAGAAAGTGAAACAACAAACACGGCATGTATCACTCAAACTGGGTAGCAGAAACAATCTTTGCCACCAAAGAAAAGGGCCACTTGCAAACAAAAAACACTTTTATGTTGGATCCAAATCATTAAGAGTCAGAGTGCATTAGACAAAGACATGGAGACCAGTCCCCACAGATTCAGCTGCAGAGAGACCTGGGAAAGTGCATCCATGTCAGAAGGAAGCTGAAACAGACATTATTTTTTAAATCAGTGCAGTGTTTCCACTGCCTGAGTGCCTTGTTGTACCTATGGGAGGTCTTCTAACACTGAAATAACCCAAACTGAAAACAAAAACAAAGTCAAGATGCAGAAACATTTTCACTGCAGCCAATGCCCGAAGGGACAAAAGCCAAAGAGATAAATTTCCAGGAACCCATGACCTCGGAGTAATGGCCCACAGAAACACTACCAAGATTTTAAAGAGGCCAAACTGCTGAGCTACATCTGGTATCTCTAAAAGAATCTTTTGCGGCTGACTGAAGGCAACTGGAAGCCAGGACAAGCACAGCTATGAAAAACACCACTGACCATGCATGACCACGTGAGAAAAGCATCTGCTCCCATCCTCTCTGTCCAATATCCCTCCAAACTTTTCCTTGACTTGTTCGAAACCTGCTGACAAGGTAGTTGTCTTAATTACTTTTCTCTTTGCTGAAATGAAATATCTGGCACCCAAAGTTAAAGAAGAAAGGCTTATTTCAGTTCACACTTTGTAGAGGCTTCAGTTCATAGTTGGCTGGCTTCAAGGCAGGATGGCATGACAGAGGGGCAGTACAGAGGAGAATCAGTTCATGGTAGGTAGAAGGCAGCCAAGTATCTAAGCAGCAGCAGCAGCAGCAGCAGCAGCAGCAGGACCAGACTGTCTGCCTCTCCCTTTCATCCCTTCCAGGCTACTTGCTTGCTGGGTGGTGCCACTCACACCCATCACGGTGGGCCTTCTCATTATCCACACCCAGAACTATGCCAAATCAATCAGTGGACTAATTTGTAATCACACACTCTTAACTCCAGCATTACATACTTGATCCCAAGATCACACACTCTACATCTAGCCACCTCCAAAAAGCCCCAGCTATGAGCTCATGAGGCTTTTGGAAATATCTAGACACAAGTCATAACAGTAGCATAGAATATGTAGTTTGAGCACCTCAGCCCAGCATATAAAACAGCCTATAAAAGAGAAGACTGATTGCTGAGCAAAACTAAATAATAGCCAGTACACAAACTAACTTAGGTAAGGAGAACAGGATTTTTCACAGTGAATTTGTCATATATAGAAGAAAAGCAAAATCGAGAAATCCGCTTGAACTCTATGTGTTTCTTGTTTCTGGTGAAGTACTCTCTGGATTGTAGGACATAATCCCAGCACATAAACTTATTTTAATGAATCCAACAGTTTAAGTTCCACTTTAAACAACATGTGGGTAAACAACGAGGACACCCAAAGATTATGCATTTATACTTGAATTTATCTTTTAATTAAATTTTTATTTTAAAAATGAGTAAATAAAGCATAACCCCATAATGAAATGACTATCCTGATCAAAAATGGTTATGTTAATTGGTTGACATAAAATATTTTGGAAATAAAACTCATGTTAATTATAGGGAGAAACACAAATATTAACAAATCATAAAATTCAGTTCTATAAAAATTTAAACAAGTTAACAGGGAATATATTATCAATCTAGTTTATATCAATTTTATTCCCAGACATAGTAGATATTAAATGGGGTCCATACATTTAATTTTAAATGAGTTCCCAAACGAATTTGATGCTTGTGTTCAGGTCACAATTCGAGGAACACTGACATTTTCAATTAAGGATATGTCCTGGGGTTTTGGTTGCCTCCCTACACGTACCTCTGCTACTTATTATCAAATAAAACACATTCAAGTCTCTTGACTTCCTGGTCCTTCAGTTTTCTCATGTGAAAAATGGAGATGATGAAGTTCTATAAGAGCTAATTAAAATATTTTGTATTCAATGTTAGCCATAGTACCTGATACAGAATGAACCCAATGAATGTAAGCTACTGTAGTAACATTAATATTAACTAATTGAGTGGAAATAAAATAAAGTGACATACAAATACAAGGAAGCATTTTTAAAACATTTGAAAACATTAGAAGCCAGGTGTGCAGCTCAATCACACAATACTTGCAAAGCATGCATGAGACTCTAAGTTCAATTCCCAGCCCCGCAAAACATATTATAGAAATATTAGAGATATTTTATGGCATAGAAATATTTCTCTGACATATGACTGAATTACAAAAATTTATTACAAAGCTGGGCAAAGTGGTGAATGTGTATAATTCCAGCTTGTAAAGAGACTAATAATGCAGGGAGATCATTCAGCATATCAGTTCATGACTATCGTAAACAACATTGGGAGATCTAGAGTTTATCATGAAATATCAGAGAATAACATACAGAGTTTTGGACACATGAAAAAAATGCGTACAAAGTGGATGAATGGGTAAATGACATTTACAGAGAGAAAGACAGAGACACAGAGGCAGAAAGAGAAAAATGAAGAAAGTAGAGATAGATTTTTAAAATAATTACAACGAAACTGAAGCCTTTAGTGGTTGAATGACTTGGAGTGTACATTATCTTCTCATAATATTCTATAATTTTAAAAATGAACTTATATTTATTCCAAAAAGTAGTGATTTGTTTCACAAACAAAATGATCCCAACAATTTGGCAATGAAACATAACGTATGTATGCACCATTTTATGATACTGGCATTTAAATATTTAAGTCATGTTTAAATATCAATTTTGTTTGTTTGTGGTTTATTGAGATGGGGTCTTGCTATGTTGTGCAATCTGAAATTTAACTCACTATGTATGCCAGGCTGGCCTTGAACTTGCAGTGAGTGATTCTCCTGCCTCAGCTTCCCAAGTGTTGAGATTATAGGCCTGCACCACCATGCCTCATTCAAACGTCAAAATTTTTCAAAATGTATCTTCCATGAAATGAAATATCATTTAGATTCCAGGTATGCATTAATAAGTGTCAAATGATAATTGAAATGAAAATATGAATGTCAGTAAATATAAATGTCCAATTAAAACATAGTGGTTATTTAAGAAGAAAAACCCACAGTATAAAAAGCACAGCATTCAGAATTAAAATAACAATGTAATAAGATATACTTAAATCCAAAATATTGTTATTCAAGTGGTTATAAAATAAAATAAGTCATGTATAATAAATACAGAAAAGATGTATAATATGAAAGATAGTACACTAAAGGAAATTAGATGAAATATATCGACTAAACAAAGAAAAATCAAAGAAAAAGTAAGAGGCTGAATAATGGCTATTTTCATTATCTTACATATAAATGCTCATATGAATTGTCTCTCTTCTTAACACTGATCAAGTAAAACAGATGATCGAGTAACTTTTAATAAAAAGTAAAAAAAAATGCACAACGAATAAATTAAAGATTTTATGCCTTTAAATTTACACAAGGGGAAATATGCTACTCATTATTTATTCATTCATTCAATCATTTACCTACTGGGGGACACAGTCTTCTTAAGTTGAGTAGGTGGCCTTGAATGCAGTCCTCCTCCCTTTGCCTCCTGGATGAGGGGCTTGCAGGAGTGTGTCACCATGTCCAGCTGCTTCTCAACCTTTAATGTGCCAGGACATCACTGCATATCTTGTTGAAATGTGAGTTTTGACTGAGAAGGCTGGTGGAGTCTCACCTTCGTTTTTTCTAAGTTCCCTCCCAAGAGGGAACTCTTGTTGCTCCTAAGACCACACATTGAGCAGCAAAGACCTACAAGAACTAGCTCTGCTTTGCACGTTATGGTATAATTATGGCATAATATGAGCCTGTACCAATTATAAAGTCTACACTACATCTTTCTAGTGGTAGAGAAGTGGTACTTAGCCATAATGAAAGTACAAGCATCTGGACTTGTTCATTCATCCAGAAGAAGCGAGCACTAGCTGATTGTCATTCCTGTGGGCCTATCACCTTGTTCTGCAGGAAAATTCAAAAATAATTTGTTTAGGTACAAGTACTAATAATTAGATTAGTGTCACCATGTAATTCACTAGACAATCTCAAGGATCCCTTGGAGTGCTTTGAGGATTAGGAAAGTAAGAATAACATGGAAATGTATTCTTTTAAAGTGAGAGTGTAATTTCAACAAGTTATCCAAAACTCTGTTACTATATTTATAAAAGAAAGAGGAGAGACTCAGACCCTAGAAATTATCTAATATATTTCACTCTACTGTGGTGCATATTTTGTTTCATACAGCAAATATTTGTGAAAAGAATCTCAGCTATTTTTTGGTTGTTCAGTTCGAACACAATCAATCGCAAATCAATATTCTTAATGAGAAGTAATGGGGGTCAGGGAGCAGCAAGTGTTAGGTGATAGTAAAAACAACTGATGTTTATTGAGCCTGAAATAGTTCTAAGACTGAATCAACTGATTTTGCTGTCATAACAGCAGTTCTTTATATTTGCAGTGCTTTGTGTTATTAATATTCCTATTTTGCAGGTGATGAAACAGGTAGAATCATTTAAGGAAACTAACAAAGTTACTTTGCTAATAAGAAATAGTAAGTAAGCAATAAGAACATTTAATTTTGAGGAGATAGGCACTAATCAGGAGGGATACCACTGGGGGTCCCCAAACTTGACTACATGGGTAAAATCCATTTCTGTTTTTAACCTCCATTACTTGATAATGCAATTATATATATATATATATATATATATATATATATATATATATATATTACTCTCCACACTCTCCAAATGTATATAGATTCTTATTTTATGCCTCTGTGCCATAAATACATATTTGTCAAATCATCTCAAAACAATAAATTCAAAATTGTTTCTTTGCAGTTGAAGGAATATTGTTTATCTAACAGTTTTAACTGCAGTAAGTTTTCCTTAGTGAGAAACAATTAGAGAAGCATAGCCTTGGTATGGTGGCACATACCTGTTAACCCAACACTTGGAACCTGAGGCTGAAGGACCACTGAGAGTTCGAGGCTAGGCACAATACACTGTGTGTGGAGAAAGAAGAAAGAAAGAAAGAAAGAAAGAAAGAAAGAAAGAAAGAAAGAAAGAAAGAAAGAAAGAAAGAAAGAAAGAAAGAAAGAGGAAGAAAGAAGGGAAGAGAGAGACAGAGAAAGAGAGAAAGAGAAAGAGAAAGAGAAAGAGAAAGAGAAAGAGAAAGAGAAAGAGAAAGAGAAAGAGAAAGAGAAAGAGAAAGAGAAAGAGAAAGAGAAAGAGAAAGAGAAAGAGAAAGAGAAGCATAATCTAAAATCAGCCAAACTGGGCCCGGGGATTTAGCTCAGTGGCATAAGTATTTGCTTTGCAAGCGTGCAGTCGTGAGTTTGATCCCTGGTACCGATTAAAAAAAAAAAAAATCAGCCAAGCCTTCAGAATGCCAATAGACACCCTCCTGCTTAATATAGATTTCTCAACCTGCAAGGCAAACACAAGAAACACATTGATAATTTAGTATTTTTTAAATAACAGAATACATATTTCTTTTTCTCACATTACCATTTCTGGACACTGGGTATCCTACGTGTATTGTAAAAATAAACTTCAATGTTGATATGAAGATTTTAAAATTGAAATGAATTAAATGCATTCTAACTAGACCCTCACTATATAATTAGTAATGAATAATAAACAGATGGTAGGTATACATATTTCCATTATAAATAGGCCATCAGTAAATACTGGAAACAAGAAAATATGTAAAACTGACAGCTGTTTTTGGCTTTTTCATAGCCTTCTAAACATCTTTCATAGTCTAAATACTTTCTAAATGTATGTTTGATATATTCAGAAATGTGTTAAAATTGTATCAGAAACATTTAAATTCATGACTGCTTCTTTTATATTTATGAGAATAGAGATTTCTGTCTATTTTTAAAACAAAATTTAGAAAAATGATAAAAACAATGCATTGTAGTCAGGGATTGCAAAGAGAACAAGACAATACAGGACACATAGTTGATAGTATTATTTTATAATAGTCATCCAAAGAGTTAAATGAAAGAAGTGCAGGAAATCTTTCCACATATTAAGGCCCAAGGAATCCAGCTGAGGGTTTGGATCCCATGACCATGCCCAGCGGGGAGGGGAGGGGCCGCTAAAGTCTACCACAATGACTCATGTAAGTCTGCTTCATGGATCTGCACTGGGAAGGTCCAGAGGTCCTCATGGAAACTGGAAAGTCTGTGCCAGTGGGGCAAAGGATCAGTGCCAGAAGACTGAGGGGTCTGCACTAGAGTAAAAAAAATCAGTGCTCAAAATAAGGATCAGGGCTCCCCTGAAAAATACCACCACCATCCTCAGTGATTACAAGGTCCCAAGCTCCTCTGACGATGAGAACAGCCCAGTACACACCAGGAAGGGAGCACAAGAAGCGTCTCCAGGAGACTGAACAGCATACCAGCTTCCCCTCCAAAGCCAGGAAGCAGTAAAGGAACCCAAAATTGTTACAGGCAGCTGAACTAGTTAGAAATATTATAGACGGTCAGATAGGGCTAGGCCCTTGAAGAAGCCTGCATAGAGGACCAGATGTCTGATGACCTTGTAGGAGACACATACCTCTTGCTGTGGGCCATATTTTGGGACAGAAAGCAAAACAAATGTAACCACAGCCTTAAGTATAATCCTTAGGGATTAAATCTGGATCACCTTGAGGAGGCAGGAGTCACCATTCCAATGCCTAGGGAGGAGTCACTGCTCTCTAAGAATGCCTGCTTTCTATGAGAATCCCTTCCCCAATTGTTCCCAATTTAATCAATTTTACCTGAGCTATTAATATTATTGGCTACACATAGCAAATTCTCAGTTTTCCCCAACTTTATAGCTGCCTTGCCTCATGGTTTTACTCTATAAAAATCCCGAGAAAATACAGAATCTTTGGCAACCCACTCGGGACCCCTACTGTCTTTCTCTCAGACAAAAGCTTTCTTTCTCTCAGACAAAAGCTTTCTTTCTCTCAATAAATATATTCCACTCTTAACCTCTGTTGTTCATTCTTAGATTTTAGAGAACACGAACTTGTACCGGACATATAGTAGGCTGGGAGTTTCATTCCCCTATGTCAAAAGGAACTACAGCCATTCTCAGTGACAACAAGGTCCTGAGCTCCTCCAATGCTAATAGCTAATTTCAAGGAAGCCAGCATGACAAGCTCCTCCAGGAGAACCAATAGCCCCAAAAGAACCACCAGCTTCTGCTCTTCCTCTCCAGTTCTCCCTTTTTATGTTGGCAACAATTCTAAGTGGGCCATCCACATCTAGCGCTACACTGATTCAGTTCAGCTGGTATTACAAGTTGACCAATAGTTATCAATTAATGACACAATATAATACAAATAATATTTGAAAGTGACTGTGTAGCATGAATGTTAAGAGAGGGAAAAAATGTGCTATTTCCTAGAATTACTTTATATTCTATGTACCTGATCAAGTAAATAAAGCTAAAAATATGAAATACTCTTAGAATGTGCCTTCAAGGTATGCAAATGCTACTCCCCCATTTCTAAGAGAAATCTAAAAGGATCAGTTAGAAAAACTATCAAAGGGATGCAATGGGAAGAAATAAAAGGAGACAGGAATATATTTATAACACTCCTAGTAATCAAACCAAACTGAAAAATGGATAATAAAATCCAGATTTTCAAAAGTCAAAAGCTCACCAGTTCATTTTGTTCAGCTCTTTCATTAACAGGATGCTAGACTCATTTTCTACATAACTAGCTCATATTCCTGGACTGACTTTAAAGGAAAAGATAAGAAATAAATGAAATTTTCATCTACTAGCTCTATACTATTATTTTTAAATTGAGCATGGATTTAATACCAAATCTCCTTTTTATAGTATGAAAGTAGCCAAACCATGTGTCCCACCTATTGTAGAACTTTTTCTCATAAGATGCATTCATTAGAGTGTCTGTATCAGAATACAAACTGTTTAAATATTTCAGGAAAATACAATTTTAAAAAAATAGTAAGCTATTCAAAGTAGCTCTGAATGTGGTTTCCTTTACCTAATTCCCCCAACAAGGAATGAAAAATTTATCTGATCTTCATTATAAAATATTTTTTGCATGAAAAACTGTTAGAGTATTCTGGTGCAATAGAGAAGCAAAAAGTACAAAACGAACAGGTTTGTTGAGGACTTGGAAAGTAGCAAAAAAACCATGTTGGTTGCGCTGTCTCCTTCAACTAGATACTGAGAGGCAGAGGATTATATGACTGCTGATTGGAAGTGGCACCTGGGGCAGATATTGATGACATGTGAGGAACCGATTGGAATTCTCTGTGCATGCAGACAGGAAGGGGAGCTGCAATTAGGGCTGAAGACAAAGCAGGAAGTGGTAAGTGTTGCCATTTTGGCCTTCTGCCACGTTAGACCACCACCATAATTATACAATAATTTATACTATGGTAAGAACCTTTCAAAAACAAAGTTTGTGAATGTGTAACATTCATTCACCTTACAGAAAAGCAACCATGGCATAAAATAAGAAATAAGACCAGTAGTTATAGTCCAAACTGTGTTACAAGAATTGTGGGTAGCACAGAGAAACTTCAGAGTAAGCTCTCTGGAGAAGTATTTATTTTTCCCCCTCACCTTCACAGAAGAGAAGATATATCAGAATCTTCAGAATAGAACTTGCTGCTATGGTACAAAACAGTACTGTAAATGAATCTGGTATGTTCATTTTGAAGAGTAAGCACACTTGGAATGGAGGACAATTTCTTTCACTCTGGTGATGCTCAGATCCTCACTGCCTTAACCTGCCCAGAGTTCTGTAAGCATGATCTAAAGGTCAGACAAGCACCATTAGACTTTTACTTCCTTCATTCATTTGACCCTCTTTAATTTACTTTTCACAAAAAAAACCTCAAGAATGTTAAGCAAATCTCATGTAGAGAGATCATTCTGTTGCACTATCTACTACCATAAATCCTTTCTATAGTAGCTTAATATTTCTTTTTTTTTTCTTATTGAAGTTGGCGTTCTCCAGGTCCTTCAGGGATATTTTCAAAAGTTGCCTGTGTATTTGCATCAATAATTAGTGAACTGAGTGTGCAGTTTTCTCTGAAATCACCTCAGAGTCATAGAAACTATAAACATTTCCTCAGACATAACTGCTCAGGTCCCAAAGTGTCCTGACAGCTGTAATTAAAGAGTACAGCAGGACACAAAGTGTATAAAGCCACAAGTTATTCACAGTAACGGTCTTTTGTGATACTGTTGATAGAGGTTTCACACAGAGAAAACAAAAAACAAAACACAACAACAACAAAAAAACCCTCTCTCTGTTTTTAAAACTCAGGCTTTATGTTTTTGATTTAGTTGCTAAAAGGAAAAAAGATAAAAGTCACAATAATTGTACGCTACTGCAGCTCACCCAGTGTTAATTACTGTGCCCTCCCTGGGCCCTCTGAGACATCAGAATGTGACAAATGGAGTATATCCCAAGCACTACATGCCAAATATTAAACGCCTTCTATAAAAGTGTTTAGTTTTAAATGAAGTCAACCATAAGTGTTTATTGCAAATCAGGTACATATAAATGTTATTAACATTGCAACCTGCTTGGCATATTTAGTCATTGTGTTTACAACCTAAAAAAAAGAAAAGAATGAAAACATTTTCTTGTCAGGGTCAAAGTAATAATCATTAATTTTACTCTTCATCCAGATTGGTTTTTTTTTTTTTTGTATTGCTTTGTCACATTATTTTTCACAGGAGTTTGTTAGAAGCTAATTCTCCACTTGCTTTATTGATGTGTAGAGAACAAGAGAAGTTTAAATTAAAAAGTAATTTCAATAGCAAAAAGCAATTGAAAAGAAACAACTGATATTACTGGAACCAAAATATTCACCAGAATACACAAAAGAAAATAGAATACATAGTGGCTTGAAACTTGTGAAGAAATTTACCTATTCTTTTGGAAAACCCTAAACTAGTATTCCTGGAGGTGAAGAAATAGTTCTACAGCAAGCATTTCTAAGAGATAGTTAAGTAGGAGGCACATCAAATAACTTTAAAATAAAAAGATACCACTTAAATTCTATGATCAAGAACAATCTTTAAAAGTTTATAAAAACTTTTTGTATCATTAATTATTTAATCTTTAAATGTGTGTCAACCCACTTCTTTAATTTCCTTTAATTTTTTAAAATAAAACTAGACAAAGTCTTATCTGAATAATGAAATGTACCATACAAGCAGCGGTTCATCACTGGATTAACTATTGTTTCCTGAAGTGGTCAGAGTTGAGGGGAGAGTTGCAGAAATCCTGCGGAGTCCATGCCATACTATGGAAGGTACAATAAGTTACCAAAAAGAGGAGTAAAATTTGGTTGGAGGGATTTGCAAAATAAAACTTTAGGAGAGATTCAGGCAGCTTCATGGTGAGCAACAAAAGCAGAAGGCATAGAGTTGAATAGGCATTATTTTGGAGTATTTTTACTCCACATCTGGCCTGGGGTCTTGTGTGGCAAATTATGCAAACATAAGCACACATCCAATCCACCTTCTTTTCAATGAGAAGTCAGCAATTAATCTTGAGTCACAGAAAAAAAGCATCTCTGAAAGGATTTGTGAGGGCTCCTTGAAATACCTTAAGAAAAAATGATTATCTAAAGTTACAGCAGCTTCTTGGTAGGAAGGTATATAGAGAGGTCCAATCAGTTCTTGAGAAAGATCTGTCAAAGACCTACAGGCACTTGAAGGAAGGAGGACACTGGTGCTGGCTATGTGAAGCAGTCTCCCACCTCACCCATCGTTTCTGGTCCAGCTTTGTCCTAGGAGGCTTTTTATGGAGTCTGACATCGAGATGCACAGCTTTGGTCCAAGCTCCATGCATGCTTTGTGCCTATAACACAGAGGGTATCCGATCACCTGCCACATATCTTGCATTGTGTAGATTCTGTATGTTCTGGACCTGGAGTGACAGGGCATACTAGTACTGCTTCTCAGACTCCAGTCTTCTCAGATTGTTTTCCAGAACCACACTGTTCATCAGAGACAAAGCAGTAATAGAGAAATAGAACTATATTTATTTCACCTGATGTCACAGGTCACATTCTGTGATTGTCCACAGAATGTAATACTTACTCTGGAAACTATTGTATGCACTCTTACTCGTGTCCTCTGTTTATCTTGCTGCCACATGCAGGGTCCCACAGGAGACCAGCAATGCTCTATGGCGCAGTGTTCTTTGGTTCTGAGTTATGATGTGTGATACATTAGGTGTATTAAATGCATTTTTATTTAAGAATTTGTTCTACTTATAATAGGCTTATTAGGCTATAGCTTCATGGCAAACTGTGGGGGTGTAACTATACACGTATACACACATAAAAACAAAAAGTGGGAGAAGCAGCGACTGCTCCATTTACCCAACACTCTGATCCTGGGTTGTTCTTTAAAAGTGGTAGATCAGCTCACATTTCCCTCTCACCTGTGCTTAGCACAGAAAATTTGATTTCCCCACTTTCCTGTTTACACATGGGGATTCCGAGACTTCTTTAAATTTTCCAGCCTGAATCTTATTAGTTTTGTGGTTTTGTTTTCTACAAAGGTTGAATGTTTTTGTTATGTAATTATTATTAATATGGAACTTGTCTCTGTGATCTTACATTGTGATCTTACATTATAAGCATAAAGAATACCTGTTTGTATTTTTTTATACATTTTTATTTTAAATTGTTATTTTTTCTCAATGAAATGTGGGAGTTTTAAAAATGTATATTCTTGATACTGATCTTGTTTTGGTTGCACGGAAAATACTTCATCTTAATTTAAACCATGTTAAACATTATATTGTTTCTTTCATATGACAAACAACGTATAAATAAATGAATGAATAAAATAAAAGAGAGGCAGTAGGCAAAAAGGAGGCAGACTCCTGGGAAACATAACTGCTCAGGTCCCAAAGTGTCCTGACAGCTGTAATTAAAGAGTACAGCAGGACACAAAGTGTATAAAGCCACAAGTTATTCACAGTAATGGTCTTGGAGATGGGAAAATATAACTGAGAGAGGAGAAGGTATGCGAAAAGATAACCGTCAAGACATGCTACGCTCCCATTCCAGCTCCCAAAATAAACATTGCTGTTTTGATCTGTAAATATACACTACAAAAGAAAAACAATGAAAGATGTTCCGCATGAAAAAAACCCAATATAGTTAATATTTTAAATAATGGATAAAAGTTGAGCTCACAATGCTATTAATAATATATTGTAAAAAACATTTTATCTTTGCAAAGGATGAGTATATATACTAAAGACTATGCTTTAGATTTTAGTTATTTTAACATAACCTTTGCTAATATGTATTGTTATTAATCAATAATGATTAGATAACATTAGGTTTAGCATTAATGACATTAACTTGCATCAGTACACATATACATTTTGCTTCTATTGAGTTTATTTCTTTTTACAAATTGTAGATTGTGTTCTTTTTATTGTGCAAGCAGAAAACAGTGAACATGATAAATTGTGTGAGGCAAAGAATCTTACAAATATAGGACTACTGGTCATCCATAAAAGTCTTTCATTATAGCTAAAAAGAACTCACTAGTAAATCAAAATTGCAAATAGGGCAATGTTTTGATAATATGGATTATATTTTCAGAATCATTCCCTCATCGTCTAAAACATCAATTCCATGGATGAGGTCTATTTATAACATGACATTAATAATGTATTCCTAACTAATATTTTAATGACAAGAGAACAGAACAACGTTGTACAGTCATAATTTGGCAGGATGTATAAATCTACACAATCAAATCTTTCATCATGTACAATTCAGATGGAAGAAACACAGTTACAAAAACACATGTAATTCTTAATTAAAATAAAGAAATCTTGAGAATCAAGCTAATAATGAACAGGAAAATCAAATCTAATGGAAAACAAAGATTTGATACCTTGTCAAAGAAGCAACCAAGTTGTAGGCCTGGAAAAATAAATCTATCGAAAATTCACATGTTACCACTTGGTGGGGCTGGAGACAGAATGCATTTTCATTTAGGTCAAAAAAAAAAAAAAAGATATTGAAACCCATAAAATGTTTAAATCACAACTGCTTTGAAGCCAAAAAATGAAATCTAAGTATTGCTATTACCCTGCCAAAGTATAGTGACCACATATAGACAAAGATTTTTGATAAATTTAATATAAGCACAATAATGTTTGATGATCATTGTATTTGTTTATTTTGCCTGCTCTGCTGTTTCAATTGCTTTAAATATGCAATGGGCTCAAAAACAAGAAACATTTTTAATCAGAGAAAAAATTGAATTGCATTTTATTCATTTTTAAATATTTAAAAAATACTTTCAAAGCTTAATGAAATATATGTTCATTATATATAAACTTTAATGAAATATGTATATATGATTGATAAGCTAAATACAAACAGATGCAATATTAAAGATGCATTAATTAGAGATGCTTAAATATTAGAGAAGAAATTAATAAACACCATAGGTTTATCTGTGCATCTAATTTAAGGTTTTTAAAAATTATAAAAGAAATGCACGTATTAAGTCAAATTAAAAAAACTCAGAGTTCAGTAGAACAAGAAATTTTCTATTTCACTTCAACTCACTAACACAAAATCTCATCCATTTTGGGTAATGTATATTAACTGCCAGATACATACATTTTGGTGTTGTTTTTCTTACTCATCCAAACATCCCAAAATGTATACACACACAAGTGTGTGTTACCAGAATTCACTTACCTCATACATTGCTCTGCAATTTGCACATTTGCATTTCATATTAGTTATTTTTATGTATTTGTAGAAGATGAATTCATTCACCTAAATTCTTCTAGTTACACTTAGATGTATGTACATACATACATACACACAATTATTTTAAATAAATGGAAACAATTTTCTTTCTCCTTTATTTTTTAGCTTGGAGTCATTTATTTTTCTTTTCGTCTTCTATTCCTCCCTCCCCTAAACCCTAAATATTCTCCTATATATTCAGTCCACACTCTAGTAACACTTATTAACTACTTCATACCTATCATAAAATGATTTGGTGCTTTGGAAACACTAAGGAAAAGGTGAAATTGCAATAAAGTACATGCTATTATAAAAATATATTACATAATATTCAGTTCTTAAAATTATGAGTGAAATAAAGTTAAAAAATAAAGATATTATGTTAAAATGTTTTCTCTAAGTGATAAAAAAAGAATGTAAAGATGTTTGAATACAAGTGTTTTTTTGGAGCATTCCACTTGTTCGATAGAGACATCAGACTACACTTGCTTCTGGCAGGAGGAAAACCATCTGCTTTCAACTCAGCTTAGCAGATACAGAGAGATCACCAAGATTTATGGCTCCAGCTATTCAAGTTTAAAGCATCTGAGCTGGGTTTGGAAAGAAGTTTTCAAAAGTGTATGCACTTCCCCTCATTTAAAGTTACACGTGCCTGAAAATAATCTAATGAAGTTACTTCTTTAAGATATGGAAATTAAGGCCCAGAGAAGTAAAAAGTGACTGGTGTAAGGTTTGGAGACTAATTAAAGGCAAATATGAGACTTAATTTGTGGCTTCTATTTCAGCTCAGTGTGTGTGTGTGTGTGTGTTTGTGTTCTGTGCATTTTATTCATAATATTGTTAAAAACCTCAGTAACAGTGAGAATGTTAAAGAATTTTTGTGCAGCTTCACAATGCCCTAGAAAAGAAGGGTTCCTTCAGATTTGTGATTATGAGAGAATTTTCCGAGATGGTGCAAATATCTACCTGTTCCAAAGTTGTTCGCCCGTTAAATGGTTGTATTAGCTGTTGGTAATGCAGATTCTAACATGGCAATTTCTAGTGGCAGGTGAGTCAAATATAGCTCCCAATCATGTATGCTAACTACTCATGAACATCTGTACAGGTCATTATATTAAAATATTTTGGCTTCAGATGTGTTTGTCATACTCCTTTGTGTTCCTGACATCAATATATAGTAAAAAAGTATACAATTAGCACAGAAAATCTAATACATGCAAAAACAATGCACAAACATTCCAGCATTTTTCACTATTTTTTCATTTTTATACTTTAATCCATTGCAGATTTATCAATATGAAAACTGTTAGCACAGTTCTTTCCTACCAGCAAATAAAAGTATAAAAGTTTTAGCTAACTATATGCTTACAGAAAGTAATCCTTATACTAGTTGACTGTCACATTTGACAGCAATTGCAAATCTGAGAGTCCGCGAGACCATTCTTAATTAGGTTCCATAATGTGCAGGAGGGTCTCAAGAATATACTGAAAGCTGTTATTCTCATAAATAACTATAGGATATAAACTTAAAATAGCCAAAGGAAAAAAACCATATATGATAAAGTCTTGGAAAAGTGCCAAATGTGGAGTTTCTATTGCATGGCATATTGTACACTTTAATGCTTCAATTTTTTACTAGGGAACCACTGCTTAAGTGTTTTTTGCACATGGGTTGTCCATGTGGCTGATCTTAGTCTCCTGTCCCTTTGGAGACCTACTGACACTGTGTGACCCAAATTACCCAGCCTAAGTCATCGTTGGTCTTTCTTTTATAATTAGCCTCCACCTTAACGCTGTCTGGTGACTCAAGGTTCTAAAACAAAGACATTGTGTTACACAGGACTTTTCAAGGTTTTAGAGAGTACCTCCCTGAGGCAAAAGGGAAGAATCAGATCTCTCTTGGAATAAGGTTGAATCGTTCATTACATAGAGCTGTGGGCAGTATCGAGCCAAACCTAATTTCCAAACTCTCAAAACACTGTCCATCAAAGATTGATTTTATTCATATTAAATATATATTTTCCAGTACATTTTTATTAGTGCATATATTCTATTCATATATACACTTTTGATCAGTAGTATGCATTTGACCAAGAATTAGAATTTTTATTCTTTGGTCCATAGATGCTTATATATAAGGAAAAAAAAGAACCAGAAATATTTGTCTTTTGTGTGTGTATTTAAGTTTTCACAGAAAATGTTGTAATAATGTAGTTCACTGAATTTGATATTCCCCATCAATGAAGATGCACAAGGAAAATGAGATATATAGCACCAACATAAAAAATAAAATAGCTAATTTGGAAAATATTCAAATGATTCCAATACTTCTAACTTTTTGAAATGATTGCGATATTGCTCCCCAAGAAGACCTAGAAAACTTGTTCAGAAAATGTTTTTTAGATATATTTCTATATAACAAAAGTGCCAATATTACATCCATCTCAACCTAACAATATGATTTTTTGTTACAGTTCTTCCAAGTATCTTCCCAAAAGAGTCATCATGTTACAGTGATACATGCATACCAATATTAATAGCAGCACAATTCATAACAGCTAAATCTTGGAAGTAGCCTATATGTCCATCAACAGATGAATACATAAAGACAATTTGGTATTTATACATGATAGAGAATTGTGTTGCTATAAAGAAAAATGAGTCATTTGTCAAAAAAATGGATGTGGCTTGGGATGATAATATTAAGTAAAAATAAATCAGACACACAAGTTTAGATATGGCAAAATTTCTCTTAGGTGAGAAACACAAATAAGAAATAAAGAAAAAAATGAAAGGTAATAGGAAGTAGTAAGATAGTCTTTCTCAAATGGGAAGGGGATCCAGAGATGGAGGGAGGAAGGAGGAGTGGAGAAAGAGTGAGAAGAGGGATTAGCATGCGGTGTATACTTTTACCCACTCCACCCATGGATGCAAATATTATGTACTACCAATGTCTATTAAGAAAAATAAGAAATGAAAAAGAACATTTTTTAGGATTTGGAAAAATTTTACAGAATACCATTGTGCCCTCCGTACAAAATAGATACCCACAGATTCCTGACACACAACAACAGAAAATGTTTTTTCTTAATGACTGTGTGTTAGGGTTCATCAGACTGAGACAAAGAAATCTAAGATTAATTTTTGAATGGGAAGCATAGTGATGTCTGTATTTAGTTTGGATTGTTAATAGTATCAGAGTCACTTTACAGGATAAAAATGTAAATAATACAACACTATCATTCTTTCCTGTGTTGAAACAATAAGGTAAAAACATTGCTTTTTAATAAAAAAAAAAACAGAAATTAATCTACTGAAAGGAGTGGGTAAAAAGAAGAGAAACACAAGTGTCATTATCAGGTCAGAACAGCAATGTCATCTGCTGGAAATAGCGTGACCAGTACCATTTTTCTTTACTACTTCTTACATGGCTTCAGGCCTGTTTATTTTCTAGATTTGGCACTGATTATCTTTTACTCTCAAATATCCAACTCTCATGCTCAATCAAAATAACATAGAAGCAAAGCCGTGCTACTGTTATGTTTATCAGACTCAGGGATTCTCTGTGACAAGAATCTCACTCACTCTGCCCCTCATATCTGCTTCTGCAATGGCTTTCTTGTTTTGCTCACAGCTTACTCAGTAAAGTGATCAGTTTCAGTGTGACTCCACATGCTACAAATCAGTATCTCAGGCATTTTCTTCAATTAGTCCTCAGATTCGCTTATCATAGCCAAATAATTATGGTGAGGAGACAAAGAGTATGAGGGGTTTAAAATTTAAATTGATATTTTTGTTTGCTTGTTTCTGTTCTACTTGGCTTTGGTATGGGAAATAAAATAATAAACAAAAGTATTAAGCAAAAATGTTTTACAGAAACAGGTCAAGTATCCCTCATCTAAAATTCTTGAGACCAGTAATATCTCATATTGTGAGTCTTTAGATTTTAAAAATTTGTATAGACTTTATTGGTTGAATATCCTTATTCCAAAATTCCAAAATGTAAAATGCTCAAAAATGTAAAACTTTTTGAATATCATATTAATGCTCAACTTTTCTTTTGGAGAATTTGGATTTAGCATTTTTGGAATAGGGATGCTCATCTTGCATTATTTTTCTTTCAGAATTACATTTATGCAGTAATCATGTTATAATTAAAATCAGAACTATTTACTTTTACTTTAAAAATCAAGAAGACTTTTCCATTATGAAATGCTATATTTGAAAATGCTCTTTAAAATTAAATTAACTGCCTTCAAATTCTATGAATATAATTATATTAACATATCTAATGAAAATAAACAGTAAGTGGGCTTTAGAGGCCTCAGAAAATACTGCTTAATAGTGATTAAATTTAAATTAGATAAATGAGAAGTATAAAGGGAATTTATAGATTAAATATGGATCACAAAATATGAAGATGTTCTTTGTTCAGAGTCCAAATTAATAAATACAATTTTCCAAATTACTATTCAGATCCCACAACAGTATTTCTTTGTCTTGGCAAAATCCATGAAGCTCTGGCTTCATAATCACAAAATTGAAACAAAATGGCACAGTCCAAGCAACTGAATAGTTCCATGAGTTGGGAGCTCACACTCAGTATAGTTGTATACAAGTGACTTTTTCAAAGTCCAAGAAATTATTCTAACTGAATCTGTTATGGACCTATGAAGTTTAAATCCCTTGAGTTGTTCAAATTTCCTATCTGTCCACTTCTGTGCTACCTTTAGGTCCCTTAGCTATTACACAGTGGGAAAGTACATTGTTCCCTTCCCACAATGCATCACCATGGTTTGGTATTAGACACTCTTTTTAAATCCTCAGCATTATATTTCTGTGCCGTTTCTCTCTTGATTGTACCAATTCTCCTTTCATCTGGGCAGAGAAGTCAAACCTTTTTTTTCTCTTTTACGCCTTCTATCAAGATGCCTTTTAAAAATAGTTCATACAATTTAACCCACTTAACTTTCTTATTTTATTTTTATTAGCACATGTTTGCAATATAAAGTGGTTATGTTTAGTCTGGGGTTTGATATTTATACATATTGCATCTTGATCATTTTTATTCTTCCTATGCCGCCTAACCACCCCTCTCTCCTTCCTAAATCACATTCCCATCTCTACCGAGACTTTCTACCTGTTTCTTAATATGGATCTATAGATTGCTGTTTAAATTGTTTGTGTTTTGGGTCTCTCAATTAGCAATACCATGTAATATTTAACTTTTAAAGAACTTATTTCACTTAGCATACAATATATATCAGATATGTCACATTTTATTCATTCACCTGTTGTTGGACATATAGGCTTCTGTGATTTGGCTATTGAGCTGTGCTGCTATAAACATAACTGTGCATGTGTTGCTGTAGTAGTTTGACATGTGCTATTCTGGGAAGATACCCAGCAGAGACAAAGCTGGGCCAAATGGAATTCCTATTTTTAGTTTTTTAAGAAATTTCCACACTGATTTTCAAAGTTGTCCACTAGTTTATCTCAAAAAAGCCAACAGTGTGGGAGAGTTTCTTTTCTCCTCAACTTTGACAGCATTTGTTGTTTTTTGAATCCTTGGTGATTGCCATGATTCCTACATTACAGTGAAACCTGAGAACTGTTTTTGATTTATGGTTTCTCTAGTTCCTAAAGATCGTGAATATTTTTTCATATATCAGTTAGTCATTTGCATTTCTTCTTTAGTGAACTGTCTATTCAGTTCATTTACCCATATTTTAATAAGATGTTTCATTTTGGGGGTATAATTTCATTATATATTCTATTTATCAATCCTCTGTATTCGGTAAAAGTTTTTCCCTAGTCTGTACATTGTCTTTTCACACTATTTTTTATTTCCTTTGCTATGCAGAAGCATTTTAATTTCACATAGTCTTATTTTTTATTCTTGACATTATTTCTTGTGCAATTGTGGTTCTTTCCAGGAAGTCTTTGCTTATTCATATGCCAACCTTTTCTTCAATAGAATCAATGTTTCTGTTTCTATATGTAGATCTTTGATCAACTTTGATTTGATTTTCATGCACCATGAAAGATATAAATTGAGATTCATTCTTCTGCATGTTAATAACCAAGTTTCCCAGCACCATTTGTTAAAATTGCTATCTTTTTGCCAGCCTATATCATGGGCCACTTTGTCAAAAATCAACTGGCTGAAGGTGGGTTAGCGTTATTTCTGCATCGTCTGTTCTATTCCACTGGTCAATGTATCTGTTTCTGTGCCAGCATCATACTATTTTTCTACTGTAGGTTTGTAGTGTAACTTGAGGTCTGAGATTGTAATGCCTTCTGCCTTTTCTCTTGTTTTTCAGGATTTTTTTGGCTATTCTAGGTTTCTTCTAGATTTTGTCTTTCCATTTTTGGTCATTTGGCTAAGGATTTGTACATCCTATTATCCTAACAACCAACTCTTCAATTTATTGATTTTAGTCTCAATTTGCGTTTTTGCATGGTTAGTCTCAATTTCATTAATTTCTTCCTGATCTTTACAATTAATTTTATTGCACCAGGTTTGTATTTAGATTGTTATTGTTTTTCTAGGACCATAGAGTAAATCATTAGGCAATTTATTTAAGATCATTTTGTTTTTCTAACATGGGCACTGACAGATGCGAATTTACAACTTAGAAATGTTTTTACTGTGTCCATGTGTCCATGTATATTGTGCACTCACTATGATTTGATTATAGAATATTATAATTTTTTCCAGGATTTCTTAACCACTGATGACTCAAGAGTATATTACTTAATCTCTATGTGTTTGCATAATTCCTGTCATTTATTTTGTCATTAATTTTTAGTCTCAAATGCTATAACCTAATAGTATACATATTTTCTCAATTATTTGGTGCATTTTTTCAACATGCCTCATGACTTATTGTGTGGTTTACTTTGTAGAAAGTTCTATGTGCTACCAAGAAAAAAGAGTTTTCTGTTGTTGATTGGAACACTGTAAATACCTTAAAGTCCATTTTTTTGAAGCTGTAGTTCAACTCTGATATTTCTAGGTAGAATTTTTTTGTCTAACTGATATATTTATAGTAGAGCATTAAATTTTCCACTGTGATTGTGTTATGTTTATCTAATCTTTCGTGTCCATTTTTTTGTGAATTTGAGGTCATCCATACTCAGTACATATGTATTTGTTACATTTTCTTGTTTAATTTTTCCCTTTACCAGTATTTTATGACCTTCTATGCCTCCTGTGATCAATTTTATCTAAAGTTTAATTTCTCTGAAAAATTTTAGCTCATGAGCTTCTTTCTAGATTAGTGGATCTTTTGAAAGCAAGATATAATTAAGCTTTGTTTTTGACCCATGTCCCAGTCTGTGTCTTTTGATTGGTGAGTTGAGACCATTTATATTGAAAGTTATTACTGACCAGTATTGAGTGATTCCTGACATCATGTTATTTTTCTATTGTTGATTCTATTATTTTTCCCTTTCCTTAACCACACATCCTGCTTAATGTATTTATTGCCTTAGGACAGTTGGGTTTTTTTTTTAATCTCATTGTCTCTGTATAGAATATCCTTGAGTGTCAATTTGTTTGCCATGAATTTCTTTAATCCACCTAAATTCTTTTAAATTTTTTATATACATTTTTACTGTGTGTAGCGGTTACATTCTTTGTGGGAAGCTGGTTTATGTATGTAGCGCATCATGATTCATTTTACTTGGGCTTCTCCACTACTTGCAGCCTCTCCCTCCATATCTAAATCCCTTTCCCATTTGCAAAAGATCAATCTTGCATCTTATTATCTGCCTTTGATTCTTCTTTTTAAAAGTATCGATAGTTTGGATTTATCATCTAAGAAAAGCTGTGTTGTTTTGAAGCATGATTTATTTCAAATAGCATGATGGTCTCCAGATGCAACTATATTTTGACAAATGACTCAAATTTATTCTTCTTTATGGCTAAGTAGTACCCAGTTGTGCATATATACAACATTATTTGTAAGTTCATATGTTGATGTACATATATACTTACTTAGCTATTATGAGAGGTTCTTCTATAAATATGAGGTTGCAGGTATTACTGTAATATGATGTCTTTAACCCTCAGGAAGATAACTAAAAGAGGAATAGCTGAGTTGAATGGAATGTCTACTTTTACTCTTTATAGAAGTCTTCATACTGATTTCCACAGTTGCTGTACTAATTTACATACCTACTAATCATGTACAACGGTTCTGTTTTCCCCTAGCCTCACAAACATTTGTTACTGATTCCTTGACTATAGCCATTCTTTCTGGGATAAGATGGATACTTACCCCAGAAATTTTAATGTTCATTTTTCTCACAGACATTTTTCTTGTAGTGATTGGCAACCGTAGGGTTTTTTTCTCTGTCCCAGGACCTGAGCACTGCAGTTAATCTGGAAGTTGTGTTGTAATTAGTACTAGCTCTCTGATGGATTCTGTCAGGGCTTTCTTGATTCACACTTGTTTGTCCGCAATACAAATTACATAGTCTCTTCTGCATTTTTCCTCTGAAACTTCCTCCCTAGTGCATCACCAGACAACTTCTCTCATCCACCACTTTCCAGTTTGCAGTTTCTGTGAGCTCTGGTTTGTGAGTATCTCACTCACTGTGTTCCTTTTCCCAAGGGTAGGATGGATGACTGAAAGCCTACTCCAGAGCTTTGTCACCCCTTAAATGCTGGCTTTGTTACTTGGGGCACACAGTCCTCTCTCAATATGGTATGTGTGCCATTTCTAGGGTTTATGGGGTTTCATGGTCTAGGCACATTCTAGTTTATCTTTCTAAACTACTCTCATATGGGGTTGCCTTCCACTGACCGCCTCCTTCTGTTTGCCTTCTTGTCCATGACTTTCTGTACCGCCTCCACCTCATTGTAACTACTTTTCTCCAGTGCACATATCGAGCTTGTTTTCCATCCTGACACTACCTAGTCGGCCATGTTGGGTCTCCAAGGTCATGAATTTCTTAAGGTTCATGCAAAATCATGTAAAGTCACTTCTTGGCCAAATCTGAAAGAATTTTGAAGTATATATTAATCTGCTTGAATTCTTTTTTTCTTTTAGGTCTTGAAAAACTTGCTGTAAGCTCTCTTCATCTTTAAGGTTTGTGTTGAAAATCTGCTATAATTCCAATAGGTTTAATTCTAATAAGTTATAGTTGTTTTTCTCCAATAGCTTTTTAAAATTCTATCCATGCATTATAATTTGGGGATGTTTACTGTGATGTAGTTGTGTTTGGAAAAGAAGCACCACTGCCCCACTGTGCTAATCCAGTCCCAGAATCTGTAAACTCAGCCTCAATAAAGGATTAAAGGAGTCAAACTTAGAAAAGAAAACTTGGTGAAAATGAGGATAAAGATGGAGACAGGTTTCCTGATAAGAATGAGGGTAGGGGGCTCTGGAATGATGGAAAATCTATGGGCCTCTTGTTCCCAGATGCTTTTACAAGAGGGTCAATGCTTTTTCCCTATCCAGAACTTGCCATAACCCAAATGGCTTTCAGGGACCTCTGCCCACATCATATTCTCCAGTAGGCAACATGCAGTTTCTTTCAGTATGTTTGTTTGCTTGTCCTTGACAAGGCCTTATCTCTGGGGTGAACAGCTGATTGGAAAGGGGTTGCTTTATTCATGGTTAACTTAGCATTAGTAAGGGTTTGTGTGGATATTTATTTTAGGTCTGTAACTATATAATGGGTATAGTAAGTCTAGGGTGAGTATATATGTGTATATTCTCTATATATATATGTTAGTGTATAGGCATGAGTACCTACTGAACAAGAGCTTTCTCCAAAGATAGTCAGCCGTCTTCTTTGCTTGCCCTGCATTTATTGGAGGTAAGGGCAGCTTATCATTTGTGATCCTGGCTCTCCCTGTGTTCTGCCTGTGCCTTTTCTCTCTGGTAAGTCCCTAATGCCACCTGTGCATATATCTTTTTTATCTGATTCTTCCCTTTCTATACCCCTGTCCTTAAAATTATTCCCAGGAGAATTTCTCTTGTAATGTTTTAACTCCTTTTGGTCAGAATTAGGCAGAATAACTAAAGAGACCTGTAACCTATTTTCCTGTGTATAGACTCTTACCCTTACTATATAGTGTAGAGAGGCTCTCTTTTGATTGTGGCTATTTGGGGTGCTATGTGCTTCCTTTACTTACATGTTGAATAATTCCTTTATGCATGGACAATTTTCTGCCATAACTTCTGTAAATAGATATTTTTATACTTGTTGCTTTGTCATCTAAATTTTCTTGGACCCTTATTATACTTAGATTAGTTCTTTTTGAGTGATCTAGCAGCTGTTGGATCCATGTCATGACCTATTGTTGTTTTTAAAGAGTCTTTAAGTACATGATCTTTTGCATCAACCTCATCTTCTAGTTCTGACACTCTCCCCTAACTTTGGTCATTTCTGCTGCCTATACTTTCAAAAGGATTCTTTATATCTTGGACATCTGTTCCATATCTTTTTATAATATCTAGTTCTTTACTTAATTGGTCACTCATATCTTGTATCACCTTTGTTAATTCACTCAGTCTTTTGTGTCTTCTTTAAACTCACTGATCTTTTTATCAGTGAATTTCATTTTTTGTTTATTAACATTTTCTTTGTGTTCACATAACATATTAATGATTTGTTTCTTGGTTTCTTCTTTTAGCCTTCTCTAAAGTTTAGTCATTTGGTTTTTTTCTTCCTCTGCATCAATGCCTTGGATCAGCTTTAGGAAATTAAGAAGCATTGGAGGCATTCTTTCCCTTTTTTTCAAATATTTCTATTGCTTTTTTTTTTGTTTTGAGGGTTAAAAATTAAAGTAGAAAGACTGTATTGCTAGTTGGAGATCTCTTTATTTAGTATATGCTTCTTGGTGATGTAAACTTAGTTTCAGTTGTGTTTTGATAGTTATATAATTCTCATTCTACATAGGTGCAAAACTCATTGATTTTAACAACATGAACAGACCCAACCATCTGTCATGCTTGCACACTAAATATTGCTTTAACTATTTTGCCTTTTGTTCAAGGACCCATTAAAACTATAATATACTACTATGTTAGGTAAATCGGGATACGGTGAGTGGCGGGAAGAAAAAGGAAGAGACGGGAAGAGAGTAGATATGAAAGAAGAGGAAAAACAGCAATAAATGAAAGAGAAGACATTGAACTCTGTTGATATTTGTTTTTATAGCTGAAGTGAACGGCTGTCTGACAAGTTTGAGAGATTATTTGTGGGAATGGGAGAAGGAACCAAGAGGGAGGGAAGTGTGACTGTAGATTGAAGGAAGCTGTGAGAAACTCAGAACCTGTTAATGTACTGAAAATTGGCTTGTGTTTTGATCTTCTGCACACAATTTTGGGGAATGTATAGGCCTGGGGATTTAGCTTAGAGGCATGGCATAAGCGCCATCTCCTGTACCCTCCCCCTCAAAAAGTACTATGTAGATAAAGACACTAGTTAATATTTATTCTGCCTTTTACATATTCAGATACCTTCCATGAATATGTCAGATGAAAGGAGAAAAACAAAAGAGGGAAGATAAACAAATAAGAAAAAAAAAAGACAGAGAAAAAAGTAAAACAATAACCCAAAAGCCCACTGCAGTTTCAAGAACACAAAATCAGTGCAACATAACTGTCCTGTTAACACTGCAGTCTGAATTTAACCAATGAGCTTTTCCATGTGTTCAAAGTGGAGGATTTTACTTGTAATAGAGGAGCTTCTGGACAGATTTTTGGGTCTGGCCTTTTCTCCTCTTGCCCTCTTCAGCATGGTGGTGATCTTCATCTCAATCCACAGTTTGAATTTTTACTGTTTCTTCATCTCAACCCACAGTTTACTCCTGCAAGTCCTTGAGTTGGTGCCTTGCTATGATTTGTCTAACTGCCTGCCTATGCGTCACAGGTTTAGGGATCCTGGTTGACTGCTGAGATGACCTACCTGCTGCAAGCTGCACTCTGCTCAGTTTTGATTTCATTTTTGTGGATGTAGCTAACTGGAGATCTTTGCCCTTGTCTTACAATTGGATCCTTTCAGTTAAGTGGAAAGGCAAAGGGTACAGTGTGGTTGGCTCAGAACCAGTCTGTCTAATTTCTGGAAGAGCCTTGATTCCTGCTTCCTTCTTGCCTGACAAACCCTGTAGCAGCTTCTGTCTTTCCCTTCCACAAAGTTCCAGTATGCCCTATAGGACACACTTTGGCTAAGCCAGTGATCTGCAGCTCTACCTGAGAGGTTTTCTTCAAACTCAGTGGCTCCAGGGGGTTCCATGCAGCTGAAAGGCAGTGAGTGATGGGAAGCAATATCCCACAGGCACAGCAATCCCAGTGTTTGGGAGAAGAATGAATGAGTGCCTATTTTTGGATCACTTCTATTTACTTCTTTCCCCAGGATTAAACCATTCTCAGCTACTGCCCATTCAACTATCTGAGCTGTGGCTTTCTCAGTACTCAAAACCAGGGTTCCTATTTAGAATTGTCTGCTTGTTTCAACTTCGTCAAGGACCTAGCAGTACTTTTTCAGGCAACATCTCGCTGTTTTTTAGTTTCTCTGGTGCCTTGGTGTGTAACTATTGTGTTCCCTGGTTCAATTGCCAGTGTGGGAGGTGGAAAGTTTAGGAGCCTATTGCTGATCCTGGTCACTTGTGAGATGCTGACCCCTCTTCAGGGCACTACATCCTCTCCCAAGATTTGTACACTGGACACTGGGTATAAGGGGTGCTGTGGACCAGGAATCGTTCAGCTTCCCTTCCTAAACCCCTGTGATCCTAGATTTGGATCTGGTGGATTTGTCTGTACAGTTTGCCCTCCCATATCTGTCTTTGCCAGCTCTGTTTCTGTTAACCTTTGTTTTCTGGAGCACATCCTCAGCATGTCCCTCATCACTGCCAAATGTAAGAGTTTCATTAAATTTCAAACACTTGAAGTGATAAAGTTTTACGAATCACCTCACCTCAAGTCACACAGTAAAAATTCAAATAAAGTTAAATAGAATAAGTTCTATACTTTTTGTAATGGTGCATATTAAGGTAAAAATTCACATCCAAATTTATCTACAGAGTCAACAAAGCCTTATGATAATCATGGCAAGCTTTTTCTTTTTTGCTGAAATTGGCAAACTGATATAAAAATTTATGTGCAAATTTGCATATAATTTGGGTATACAAACAAACCAAAACAATTTAGAAAACAACATAATTGGAGAATTTACATTTCCCAATTTCAAAATGTATGATGAAGTTACACTGGTAAGAATAATGGGATTCATCATAATGACCCACATAGACAACAATATAACAGAGAATCCAGAAATAAGCTCTAATAAAACTACATGTCTGTAAATGTACAAGGATGTTTAAAAAGTCAGTGAAGCCAACAGCTTTGGTGTGCCAAGCTCAGTAAAGTTAGCAAACCTCCAGCTAATTGAGCAGAGAAAAAGGCATAAATTAACAATGTTTAACATGAAAGAAGATGCATCTATGCAAAACTTGCAAAAACTAAAAAAAGAAAAGAAATATCACATAAAAGTCAGCAAAGCTGCCATGAAATGAACAAATTTCTTGAAATATGCAAAGAACCCATAAGTGAAAAAAAATCTCAATAGCCACATCTCCTAAAGAATATAATACTATAATTTATGACTCCCCCCAAAAAACCGAGATACAGATAGCTTCACTCCTGAATTCTATCAATCTTTTGATCTTAAAATTATACTTATTCCACATTAAGTGTAGAAATAGAATAAGACTCTCAATAGGGTAACATGAAGCCATCATTACCTTGATATCATGACAAGGGATAATCAAAATATACAGTGAATATTTACATTTAAATAAAGAGAACTTCCTACAATATAAGACACGCTGCTAAAATTAGGGAAAAAAAGTGTTCACCGTAAGGGGAAAGATCTTGAGTTTTTGAGGGGAATTAATGGTGATATGTCTTCTACTGCAATAAACATTTCATTTACATACTACCATATTTTGTGATTATACCTGATTGAAAGAAGGTTTTTGGCAATTTCTGTCAAACATAAACTTTGTGATATGACCTCATTAATATTTTCCTCTGGATTCAGCACCATGTGACTTCTGGCTTTTCCTCAAAATTGAAATGTTTGTGAGGATAAATATTTTCAGTTAATTCCTTATTTTGGGTCACCCACTGCAGCCCAAATAAAGACATTCATGAAAAAGGACCTCCAGAACTGCTTCCAAAAGTGGCAAGGAGGATGGAATGAGCATATCAGACTTGTGGAGTATCTTGAGGAGTATTAGTGGCAATGTCTTTTTTAAATTTTTTTTTATTTAATGAGAAGCAAAAGCATGTAAAGGGTAGAGATAATACAGAATGTAAAAAAAAAAGATAAACAATAAGAAATCACTAGGTAATAAATTACATATTGTCCTCTTAGAAATAGTTGTTCAAGTTACAAAATTAAAGCATACAAAGTGGATATTCAAACAGTGAGAGTGTAAATAGCTACACATATATGAGACTCTACATATATTTCTATTCTTTCTGTATTAGAGAGAAAAACAAAAGCATAGCAAGACAAAACAAAACAAAACAAATTCCTATAAAAACATGAAGCCAAAAAGTCGTATAAAACCACAGTACAAGGTGATCTACAATGATTACTGTGTTGTTTCTTATTATCTTCAATAGAATTGTCTATATCATCAGGCATAATTGTATATAGCAGTATAATTGAATATAGCAGTACATAACATTATTAGTGAAAATAAAACATTGTAGACAGTATAAAACTTCAAAGGCAGGTAATAAACAATAGTGGATATTCTAGTGAATCTTGTCATCTGAAGTGCAGTTGCCTATACTTTCAGACTTGATACTATCAATCATAACAGCTTTGAATAAAATCTATCAATACTAAGCAGTGATCTAACAAACCAGATTCAATTATGATCAATCACGGTAAAACAGTGAAGGTTTTACAGAGCTCTAGATTAAGTTAATAGGAAACTAAGGATGATTACTATACTATATCCTGTTATTTTCGGGATTACTGTCTGTGCCCTCAAATCTGGTACAGATAGAATGACTGGAACAGAATATAATACATTTAAGCAGAGTAGGGTGAGAATGTGGGTTTTAAACCCTGGTGCACTTTTAACAATATAGTGTATCAAGGCAATCTATATTAGAGATTCTAGTTATCTTTCTCTGCCTCATTTCTGCTATGCTATTTTTCTGCCTTTGTTTGTATAGTTTTCTCCTTCATTCTACTGCCTGCCCCACTCACTGAGGCCTTTCTGCCACTGTTCCTAAAATCCTGGTATTTTTTTTCTCTCTCTCTAGAATGTCCTTCAGTATTCTCTGTAGGGTTGGATTGGTGGTCACAAACTCACCCAGTTCCTCTTTGTCATGGAAGTATCTTGTTTCTCCATCAACTGCTAGTGACAGTTTTGCAGGGTACATCAATCTAGGCTGGAGGCCACCTTCCTTCAGGACTTGGAAGACTTCACTCCAAGCTCTTCTTGATCTGATGGTCTGTGTTGAGAAGTCAGCCATGATTCTGATGGGCTTACCTTTATAGATAATCTGTTTCTTTTCTCTGACAGCTTTTAATATTCTGTTTTTATATTGAATTTCTGGTATCTTGATTATTATATGTCTGTTTTAGTTGTAGGTGGCTGGAGTTCTGTATGCCTCACACAACCAAATGTCATTTTCTTTTCCCATGCTTGGGAAGTTTTCCTTAATTATTTCCATGAATAGCCTTTGTAATTCACCTGTATATATTCTTGCTTCTTTGTTCACGTTTCTTATTCTTAAATTGTAGAATCTCTTGTCATCTTCTTGGTATTGTTACTGCCTGTTTCCTTGTTATTTTTTAAGAGATCTTTCCTTTCATGATCACACATTGTAAACTTGTCTTCAAGTTTTGATAGTCTATCTTTAGTTTCTTTTAAGGCATTTTGCCAGCTTTCAATGGAGTTTTTAATTTCCTGGTAGTCTCTTTGAATCTGCTTCATGTATTCTATATTTTCTTTTTATTCTTTATAGAATGTTTCTCTCCTTTTTTTGTGTTCCTCCCTTCTTTTGTCTGTATCTACCTGAGAGATGCTTCCTGAGATCATTTCTTTTATTACTCTACTCATATCTTGTTTTACCTGATTTAATATTTCAGTTTTGAGCTCGTCTACAAGGTCCCGAAGGTATCTCTTAATGTCCATTGAAGCCGTGTCTGATGTTGTGTGTTTGCCACCCTCGGTCTCCCTTGTTTTTCCCTCTCCTGGATCAGAGCTCTGAGGGTTATGGGCTGGGGACCTCCTCTTGCCTCTCTCTCCTGTCATGGTCCTGGCTTCCTCCACACAGGTGTACAGTGCAGATCCCAGCCCCTTTCCCTGTTGGCCACGTTTCCTCAGAAGCATGCTGGCAAGGGACCTCTGCCCTCTCTTGGCTGCTCTTGTCACTGAAGTGTAAGCATTGGCTGCGTATGCCTGCCCATCCCCACCTGGCCAGCCAAACTTCAGGTGCCTTCACCCGTTTAGTGCGTGCTAGGCACAGGGAATCAATTTGGGACAGCTCAATGGGTCCTGGCCAGGGGCGCGGCCCAGTCCAGGCAAATCCCACGAATCTGCTCTGGGGAGGGAGGAACCAACTGAAATCACTGTCACTGCCAGTTCAGGCTCCTCCTGCCCGATTCCAACATGTTGCCCATTTGGTTGCGCCCTTCCCATGGAGGGGGGGATCTCATTCCCAGCACTGACTGTGGATTAATGAAGGTCCCTTCACTGGTTCCTCTCTCCATCGGGCTCACCAACTCCTGACTTCAGCATTGCTGTGGTTTCTGTGAGTGGTGGTGGGAACAAGGCATGGATTCAAGCTGGCACAATTCAGGCCGAAACAAACTTGGCGGGTCACAGCGAAAACACTATGTCCCGTAGTTTTTAGCTGTTCCAATTGTAATCCCAACATGTTTGACGAGCTTTTTTATGTTTTAATTTCTTCCTGTGTCAAGAGGATCCATCTCCCTCTGTCTGGGTCTCTCCAGGGTGTTTTATTCTGGCATATGAGTTGTTTCTCCTTGGGGGCTTTGTGTTTTATTGCTCACTGATTGGCCATCTTGACTTCTCCCACAATATCTTTTTTACCATAATAATTTTTAAAAATTTAATAATTTGTTGTACATGTAATCTGTCTCGTACTATATGATTTACAAACCATGAAAATAGACCTATAACTTAAAATATATTGACAGAATATGACTTTCACTAAAACAAAGACTTCCAAAAATCCAGGCCTTCATAAAAGCAAAAATAGCATTGGCATAATTTATGAGAATCAATTTTTTTCACAACTCTAGCAATAAGATTATAGCTTATGATAATTCAATTTAAATTTACTTTTAAAAAATGGCTATTTCTCAATAAGAATAATAAGATTTGTGACACTCAAATCTATCTTATCCCATCTTTTCACCCCCAAATTCACAATATACTTAAAAGCTACAATCTTAATGGGATAGAACTATGAAAACCTGCAGAATAGCAAATATATAACAGTTTAGAGTAATACCAAAAGCTCCATCTCAGAAAATAACACTACCATGCCATCTCAGAACCCTTTAGAAAAGCCAGATTCATAGGACTTTGTTTTTGCACCATCTCAAACTTATTCTGTGAAAAATTCCCTATTTTAAAAATATTGATGGGAAAAAAATCAATAAAGTGGTAATACTCATTGGGACAAGCAAGAAATAAGAAGTGGTTAAAAACAAAAGAACACATTTTGAGAAGGAAAATGGAACACAATTCTATAAAGCAGGGTGGTGAGGGATGGTCTAAGCTCTGACACAATGCTGAGGGCTTAGAAGACCAAATACATGTGCAGGGATTCACATGCTCAAGAAAGAATAAAAAAAGCCCCAATCTTACTTCTGGTTGAACTTGAAGCTCCAAATAAATAGGAAAAAAAAACTAAGAGAGAATTGTGAGTGCCTTTATTCATGCACCAATATATACCCAGAGCTCCTCAGCAAGGAAAAACTTACTGGTTCAAGGCATGAGAGGAAGCCAAGTACTATTCTATCTGAGAGGAGACTAGAGTGGCCAATAATGATAAATCAAAACACAGACTTTACAGAATTTGTCTAAAAAATCCTCTTTTTAGACAAATGCTAGGAAAATGAAAGAGACACATCCTGCTGAGCCTGGGTGAAGGGCAAGTAGAGGAAATCTGATTTTTGTATTTACTGTTGTTCCTTATTTAAAGTGCCCAACTTTAAACAAAACCATGACAAGGAATAGAATAGTGCCCCTCATATTTAGGAAAAAATGCATCCAAAGATATTTTCACTAAGGCATCTCAGATATTTAATTACTTAGGCAAAACTTTAAAAAGATATTACAAATATGTTTGAAGAATTAAAATAAATCATGCCTAAAGAACAAAAGGAAAATAGAAGAATGATATTTAATCAGTGGAGATCAATGAAGTGATATAATTTAATGTAAAAGAAAACCAATTAAAAATCTTAGAGTCATAAGACAAATGTTCAATTTAAAAACCCACTAGAGAGGTTCAACATTAGATCAGAACTATCTGAGAAGTCAGTGAGTTTCAGAATATTAAGTTAGATAAATTCAAACAAAAAGGAATTTTAAAAAATGGACGGCACATGGGATACTATTTCATTTATTAAGTACTCTTGATGGGACCTCTAGAAGAAGAAAGTTACAACAAAGATAAATGGTTAGTTAAAAAGTCCTCAAATTGATATAAAACATGTTACATGAAGGCAGCTTCTGGTACTATAAACACAAAGACATCTAAATCCAGACATGTGTAGTCAAACTGTCAAAAGATAAAGCTGAAAAAGAAAAACTGGAAGTAGAAAACACAAAACACAACGTGTAGTCCGAATCTGTTTATAGGAAATGTCCAGCATAGAGAACTCCTTAGAGAAATTGGCATAGTGATTTCTAGGCACTATGTAAAGGGAGGGACTAGTGTAAAGATAGGAAAGCAGAAAATGATCACTGCTTTTTGGAGGGGTGATGAAAATACTCCCAAACTAGACAGCTGTGATGCTGTGTGACTCTGTCAATAGACAAAATGACATGCTGAGTTCTACATTTCAAGAGCACTAATTTTATGATTCATAAATGATATCTCATTAATGTTACTTAAAAAAGATATATTGATAATTATAATACAGAATATTTGGAAGGAAAATATGCTTTGACCAAGGAGATTGTGTTCCAGGATAGTCATTTCTCCAAGTCTAGAGCTTCACTTTTGTGAGTAAACTAAGATCTAGTAGTATTCTTGTTTTAACCCACTTCAGATACATTTCTAAAAGATGGTACATATATATTAAATCCCAGAAATTAATTTATACTTAACATGACAGAGAATCTTATTTCTAAGTATTTACCAAACAGTGATGGAAACTTATACTAACAATAAATATATTTGTCCTTCACAAATTTTCCATTAATCAGCCAAAACTTGAAATGATCCAATATCCTTCAATAATGAATGTATATGCAAATAGTAGTATATTCATACACAACACATTAAAATTAAAATTAACTGCTAGTATACACTTCTAAGTAGATGAAACTAAAAACATATTATAATGAAAGTACTCAGATCTCAAGGCCTATATACCATATGATTTCCTTTGCGTGGTATTTTGGAAATGGCAAAATTAATGTGAAAGAAAACATCTGGTTTTTAAGGTCAGAAGTGGGCTTAGTTTTCTTTCTTTCTTCTTCCTTTCTTCTTTCTTTCTTTCTTTCTTCTTTCTTTCTTTCTTTCTTTCTTTCTTTCTTTCTTTCTTTCTTTCTTTCTTTCTTTCCTTTTCTTTTTTTTGGCTTTTTGAGACAAGGTCTCACTCTGCAGTTCAGGTTGGCCTTGGGCTCATTTAATAGCCAGGCAGGTCTCGAATTTGCCACAATCCACCTGCCTCAGTCTCCCAAGTACTGGGATTACAGGAGTGCGCCACCATGCCCAGCTAGTGGGAGTAGCTTTTAAACACAGAAGAGCTCAAGAGGAATTTTTGGAATCATAGAATTATTTCCTATCTTCACTGTAGCAGCAATTTGATGCTTGTCAAAACTCAGAAAATTTTACACTAAAAAGGTGACCTCTACTTTATATGTAAATTATATCTGAATAAACCTAAATAAACTGAATAAATGAATGATATAATTGGATGGATAAATGGATAGATAAGAATTTTTTAACTTGTTTAGTTTTTGCAACCATAATTGTCACTCATAAAAACATATTCATTATGCAATCAATATATTCCCATTTTCCTAATTATCTTCAGCTCTTGAAGGCAGATATCACTGAGAAAAGCAGCAATGGGCATGTTTTCTCAGGGTAGGTTCCATCACTGAGAATGGAAAGGCTTTGGAGCTCTGAATATCTTGGGAAGTTCTTCAATAAATGGAAGAAGAAATATGGCATGGCTTCATTATGATGATCCCTAAAGGTTTGCTTTTTATAGTTTGCGTAAATGCTAAATGAAGCAGCATTATTAAAATGAAGAGAAGGAAGCTGAAATATTATCATTTTTTTATGTTCTCCATTCTGATTTTCTTGGTAAAGATACCATTTCTACCTTTTCTCATTCATATTTTCAGAACCTTCTTCCCAATCCATAGCCTATAACCATGACATGGAGTTAATATCACATGTAGTACTTTCTTAACCTTGGGTGTTAACTATTGCATGGTGCCCGTTTGTCTCATTCTCCAGCTCCACGCACCAAAATAACCTCCAAAGCTAAAAGGAACAAAGGCAATCTGTAAGTTTTAATAACTGATCAGCAAAGGAATGCAGCTTCCAGAAAGTTCTGAAAAGCAATGGGGAGTAAAGTAACATTACCATAAAGATAACTTCAAAATAACAACATTTTCCTCAAGATCCCACTTGGAGGATGCTACAAGATGAAAGCTTATTTATCATCTCCTTATTCATCAGCTTATGAAAAATTGTAGTATTAAAAAGGCTTACTGTTTCTTGTAGATATGAAGTCAGAAAATCAATTCGTGAATCATAGCAAGTAATGGTAAGCACTAGCAATGAGGCAGTTTTTGAGCCTGTAAGCTCCTTTTTACCCACTCTTAACAGCATGGGAGAAGTAGGAAGCTTTGAATTGAAATATTTTTATTCACAGTAATTTAGAAAGAATCCTCTACTTTAAAAGACAAGAATTTCTCTAGTGCATTAGGTAGTATGGAGTTTCCTCATAAGAAATAAGTTGGTTTCATCAAAATTAAGATAAAATTGGTCATATATTCTAAGGAAACACAAAAATACAAATGAGATCAGAAAAGGGAAAGGTTTTGTAAAATTGAACTGTTTGGAGTACTAAAGTTTATAACAAGTAATAAATGAAATCCTGACCCTAGGACCCTGCTGGGACAGATAGCGTATGTGTGTATGTGTTTGTGTGTGCTTACAATGTGCCAATATTTAATGCTATGAGGTTTAATTCATTGCTCACTGGACATATATACCAAAAAACTGAAACTGCCACCAAATTCTGTGAGGTAAATTCAGTGTTCAAACTATTATTGAAATAAAACACTAGGTCAATCTAAAACAATAATTACATTTTTTATCCATTTTGAAAAATGCAAAGTTCTGCTTTATTATTCTTGGACACTACATCCTAAACTTTAACTTTGTATTTCTGAGTTATCAAAATCAAGGAAAAACAAATCAAGTAAAAACAGCTGATGTTTTAAAAGTGTTTGCATCACTGATACTAAAGGATATGTCATCAAATTTTAAAAGATTTCAGTAGTGGTCAAGTCTGATTGTGGAAGAGGGAAGGGTTAACTCTGGAGTTGCTTTTACAAAGGCACTAAACCCATCCCTAACTACTCTGCCCTCATGACATAATCACTTCTCATCTTTTAATACCCTCACCTTGGGGGTTAGAATTCTTTAATGACTTTATTAGAGGTGTAGGGGAGGGGAACCCAACCAATCACACCACTGTGTGCTTGGTTTGTATATTGAACGTTGCTAACTATTGAGCTATTACTTACATAGCAATATTCAGATTACAGACCTCATCCAGTTTTGCCTCAGAGTTAAAGTAATAAAAATTTTCAACCATTTAGTGCCTAGTCAGAAATTTCAAAGGCTTGTGAAGAAATACTTTGCTTAGAACCATTTCACATTAGTATTTTTGCTGGATTGTGTAAGTCTGCAGTAAAGTTAATGCTCCAGATACCTCTAAAATGCTGTTTTTAATATAATATTTTCCAGCGCATGGCTCTTTGATATTGTTCCCAGGGCACATCTAAAGCTTAGACAAGAGCCAGATACTCCCTTTAAAGTAATAAACCAACAAAGAGTTGTTCAATTCCTATAATGTACCTATTTCTTTGTTAGTCACTCTCTGAAAGAATAGTCAAGATAATTTTAATTATTTACTTATTTGATTATAAAAGCCTCCAAACTCTCTTTGCTTCTACACAGACTCCTTGCCATTCCCTGTAAGCTGCTCTTTCACCACAGTATACAGAGCTATCTTTTATGAATTATATGCAATTGAATGGCACATGAAGTATTTATCTGTGGCAATACTTTGACACCTGCATTCCATTTCTTATGGAAATTGCTAACTTAGTTTTTTGTGAAAGAAATATATACGAATAAACTAGGTTTAGAAGCTGTCTAAGGTAAGACAGAAGTGGTTGATGAAACCAGCAAAGTGTAATTCTTTGATTCTTACCTGTGTGCAGAAGTAAATGAGTAAAGATATTGGAAAAGATATTTCCAGGAAAAAGAAAATAGTCTTTCTGGAGAATTTTTTTCTGTGTTTTCATCTTGGGAGAACTCTTTTCAGGCTTTTATAATAAAACATCATAGATTATGTTATTTATGAACAACAAACACTTATTTGTCTGTTGAGGAGGCTGGGATATCTAAGGTCAGGCCTCCAGGAGATTCTGAATTGGTTGAGGGCTCACACCTCCCTCTTCAAGGTGTGCTTCTATGAGACAAACACTCCCTTTGGCTTCTTTTCAAAAAGCACTGATTCCATTCACAAGGGCTGCAATTCCGTGACCTACCCCTCCTAAAGGCACCAAAATATTATTAATCTGGGAAGAGTCTGTGTAAGAATAATGAGACAGTAACGAAGAATCATACCATTGAAACTTGCATAACTCTCACTAGGCAGCTCACTAGGGGATCTGGTTCACACTTATGCCTCTCTTGAAAACATTCCAAAAATCATCAGAGAATTTGTATTCAACTGGGGTCAGAGGATGATTCTAAACATAAGGGTTAGGGCTAATTTTGTCAGCAGAGGTCCCTGAGTACAGAAGAAAATACTGAAGGATTGACTAAAAGTCCAGAAGAGAAGATTGTTAAAGCTAATCTTCATAAGACAACATTTACTTTCAGTTATTTTACAAGCGGTTTAATGTGATTTCCTGGGTTTCCAGTGATCTGGAGAAAGCCAAAAATGATAGCAAATTGATGTAATCACTCAGCCCCTGCTCCAAGAAACCACTCAGATCTCAACAGACCTATTTATGAAGAACAGGTAGGTGAGGAAACAGAAAGCTCCCTAGATTTTCCAATAGTAGGGAACTCTACAGGGAGCTTCTGTGGTTATTAACTTTTTCAAATATACTGCAGAAAAGAGGCCCAGAAAGAACATAGCAGAAAAGACTGGCAGTGAACTAACTACGCCCAGCCACAAATCCATTCCATTGTCTCCTGCTTTCTTATGCTTTTATATTAACAGAATGTCACTTTTGGTATGGTAAAGACAAACCCTTGGCACTTTCTGATGGAGAGGATATCTGAAGACAATTAGATTTGAAAAGTAACCAAGATAATTATAACTTCTTAAGTTACAGGCAGAAAGTAAATTTTCATCTGGCAGTGACAAGTAAACAACTCAATCAAAACAGTTGATCAGTGTAGAATACAAAATATTTTCTGCTCCAGGTAAGTGGCAGTGTTTAGGCAAGTGTAGGTGTGGTCATTAGACCATCCCAGGGGCCTCCACTGCTCAGAAATCACAGCAAGTCATTGTCTGACTTAAAAACCATTTAAGCCTTTCTTTTGTATTTGTAACAAACTCAAGATGATGCCACACCAAGTGCAAGTCTCAGTTCATATTATTCATTCATCATGTTTCAGCTGTCTGATTTACTTTAAAATATTATGGTGGAATAAACTTGTTGATATCTTTGGATGCCAGCACTTTTTACTCTCCCCGTGCACTACTCTTACCCTAAACCTTGCATGGCTGAGATCTGATTGTGGCTGTCACAGCTCAAAACCTACTTCACAAACCATTCTGTCGAATGTTCCCACCACTCCAGCTCCTTCTCTATGAAATCTTCTGCCTTACTCGTACAGTATAGCATGCTCCTAAAATAGAAGAGCTTTTTGTTACTTATTTGTCATCTCCTTCCCATAATAAATATAAATGCATAATATAAGGAAACATGTCTCTTTTGCATGTTTATGTTGTCACCACTAAAACCAAGCCTTTAGATTATAAAGTTATGGAATGGATAAATCATCTTTATAATCAATATTACCATTTTGTCAAATGCTATTCTGAATGTTACCTTTAGTAAAACATCTTAAAGATTTTCCATTTTAGAAGTATGTCTCATATTACTATATACAAGGGCAACAACATACACTGGTCAGGGGGTGGGTAGGAAAAGTAATGCATTAGAAAGTCATTTTATGAAGGAAAAATGTAATCTTAAGGGCAGAATGTGTTTGTTTTTTTTTCAGCTTGAACCATTAAAGAAGTAGATTGATTTCATTATTGGTCTCAATTATTCCATTACCTTGTATCTGCTGCTTTGCCTTCTAAAATTGCAGGTTCAGTGAAATTCCAATATCAACCATGTTTAGTTTATAGCTAAAGTGGTGTTAGTAATTATCACGTAAGCAGAGGTTTGGTAAAAGTGTGTATTTGTTTTTATGCATAATTGGGCTTAGTTGCTCTTATACATCTGCTATTCTATAAAACCATACTGCAACTAACCAAAGAAATTTGGATACAGATAAAGAATAATGAAACTCTTTCTAAACCAGCCAACTGCCAGCCAAACTTCCAATATACAAGTAGCCCAACCCCAAATTAACAATGCATAGTTGACTGCAGAAACAAAAGATAGCCCAGCTAAAATCAGAAGTGTCCAACTAATCTGAAAACCCATGCATTTTGGATTTTCTGTGTGGTGATTATTTTAGCATATGATAACTGAGATAGTAGATAATTCAGCACAAGATTCAAAAACACTCATCTCACTCATACCCTGAATACTCTCAGATCTGTAAGTGTAACCCTAGCTCTCTAAGTTCTATTTCCATTGAACTTAAGACATAAATAAATCCACTTATTTTTAAATTGTTAGCAAAACTAGCAAACTCTACAGAGCACTGGTAGGTATTTTCCATGTAACATTAAATTTAATCTCTGTAATAAGTACTTAAAATTGAGAATTGAGGTTTTTAGAGACAAAATACTTTTGTAAGTATCCCCTAGATAGTAAATAATGAATCTCAGTGGACTCCAGTCAAGGAAATATAGCTCCACACCCTATATTCTTAGCCACTAGGTTTTTTTCTCTTTCTCATTCATAGCCATTGACCAAGTTGTCCTGAAAATAACTCAGAATCAACATATGCAGTATTGAACTCTATTTCTTCTGAAGTTTTCTACAAATCTGTCTTCCATTTTCTCTGTAATTCTGTGTTTCCCCGAAAATAAGCCCTAACCAGAAGACAAGTGCTGATCTTCACATGATGACGGGCTGTGTCTTGCAGAAGATGATGCTTCACTGCTTTCTTGCTTGGCGGGTACTCTGTAATGACAGGTAAGGCAGAATGACTGGGGCTGGCATTTTTGGTCTCTAGTCTTCAAGGCTGATTATTTCTCAATTAGTTGTTACTTTCAGGGAAACATGGCCTTTTGCTGTCTTTCCAGTAAAAATCTAAAATATAAATAAGCCCATATCCTAAAGACTTGTGTTGGCCTGCTTGCTTCCACTTCAATTAGTAAGAAGATGCTGTTATTTTAATTCTTACTATCTCAGCTAATTTGTCTTCCACATGTCCACCATTAGTCCTCCAGAACAGAATCTTACTATTTATTATGTCTTCTAACTTAAAGCTCTGTTGCCAATTTGGTATCCTCTCATTTTCTATGCTTATACTAGGATGAGTTCTCTGAAATCCAACTTCCATGCTCTTTCTTCAAGATGTTTAAAAGCATCCCATAATACATAACCTTTTCTATACTTAAAAATCCTTATCATGATGTGTTAACCTCCTTATAATCTGGTCTGTTCCCTGTCTTCATCATTCCATTTATCTTATCTATCAATCTATCTATCTATCTATCTATCTATCTATCTAATCTATCCATTTTTCTAAAATATCCAAGAATTCTGAACTAACTCTAGTCCTCCAATATGTCACACTGTTTTTAAAGATCTGCACCTCTGGATTTTCTGACCCTCTCCCCCAAATTTGCAATATCTTTGCTAAACCTCATTGCTCATCTCATCCTTATTCTTCAAAACTACTCATACTCACTTCCTCATGGAAGCCTGGGAAATACATTAACCACTACCTAACTCCTCTCTCCCACCCTGTCAGGCAATAAGAAAAGCATGTCCCTGTTACAGCTCTTATCACATTGTATTGTCATCTTTGTTTTTCCTGTCTGTGTATGTGCACAAGTCTAACAGCACCTGTCTTCAAACACACACCTTGTTAATCATGGTGCTCTCAGCACCTGGCATACAGCAGATATTCAATGAATACAGTCTACAAGACAGAATGAATAAATGTATGAAGCATTTCCTTTATCTTTCCTATTCAGACTATGAACAAAACTCACTTGGTTCAAGAGATTTTAGGAGGAGTTTTCAAAAGGAAGAAAACAGGACTTAAATGAAAACAGTAATTAATTTAAAAAATGTGTGTGAAGGTATTGAAGAGACCAAAACAGATTCTAGTGAAATCTTAACTTACTCCTCTCTTGAGATGATTTTCCCCTGAACACAAAATACCTGTGAATAATTCTTATACTAGATCAAGAATTCATGATGACTATAAAATTAAACATAACTTTCTCTGACACAGTTTACATATTTACTTGATTTCTCTTTCCTTTTTATGCATTAAAGATTTCTTGCAGCCAGATAACAATAAATTCTTCCTTTTCAAACAGAATCACATGGAAATTTTGACTGTTTTGTCTGTTGAAAAATCAGTTTCATTCAAAAATGCATGGGACATTTATATATTGACAACAAAATGTACTATTAAGAAACACAAGCAACTGAACTGTCATTTTGAAAACCTATGTAGAAAATAACAGGATTGTAATCAAATCTTTCTGTAACTTGACAAGATAATATTATATAATACAAAAGTTAAGTGTTTAAATTTGGCATTTTCCTTGAGCCTTCCCCCATGCTAGGCTCTTTGAAAGTTTTACCAACTAAGGAAAATATAATTTCTTTATAAACAAAACTAAGAATTTAAATATAATTTATCCAAGTATTCCATTCAGTATTATATTCTGATTTCATCTTTATACTTTTTAATTTCTTAAATTATGAATTGGGTGTATTTTGGTTTTGGGGGGCACTGAAGATTGAACTCATGACCTTGTACTTGCCAGGTAGGTGCTTAAGCCATTGAGTTAAATCCCCAGCCCTTTATTCAGTATTACATTCTGTAACATAGTTTATTGAATTCTAAGTAATATGGAAAGAAGAATGAAGATGAATTTCAAAGGAATCTTTGAGAAATAGATAATTTTTAGGATATATTAATATTTATTTGATTGAATCACATCTTAAACACAAAGAGATTGTACTTTCTTATTTTTTTATTTCATTCATATTATATATTGCAACCCTCTGAATTCTGTAATTAAGTCAAATAATGCCTTACGTATGTCTAAAAGTTAGTCAACAGAGTTGCAGTATAATGTAAAGATAGTGTTTGATTATTCAAAGATAACACATGTCTTTTGTTAGTGGCTTTTTTCTAGTGAGTTTCACCAGAAAGAAAGCTTCATTAAGCTGTGGATTACAAAGATAGAGATGAGAAGATCTCAACTGCTGAAAAGGAACAGGAGAATAGAAAAGATGGCCTGGAGGTATCACGGGAAGTGGTGGCAGGTCTTCACCCTTTGCAGCCTCAAAGCTGCAGAAACAGAAGAATTTGCTCAGAGGAGAAAGCTGCAGAGCACCATGTACCAGAATGGCAGCAGCAGCAGTGGCTACACCAGGTCCAGAATGGTGATGACGCAGAGAATCTGTTCCTCAGAATCAGGTTCAGAGAGCTCTATGATCCAGGCACTTGATACCTATGGCCAAGAGAGAAGAAAGCCTGGATACTGCTCCAGTTTGGCAGCATCCATGTGACATTGGTTTTAGGTGCATGTAGAATGCATGAGTTCTGAGGTTAAGGCAGCTTCTACTCCAATTTCAAAGGGCCTGGGAGGCAGTGTGCCCCTGAGAGGGCAGTATATAAAGCTTTGAGTGTGAAGCCAAAGATGCAATGGAGAACCATTAAGTTTGGAAAAGCCAAGGGTGTGGAACATCTAAGGAAACCTGCAAGACTTGAGAAGAGTGGGCCTACAAGAGAAGTCATTCGAACTAAAACCACCAAAAGTGCCATGGGATTGGAGTCACTCTAGCCCTTTGGAGCTCACAACAATATTGTTTCAGATGCTAAACATGGAACTAGAGGATTTATTGTTCACCCTGCTGGGTGTTGAACTTCCTCTGGTCACATTCCTTTGTATCCTCCTGTTTGTACTCTTTGGAATGTTAATATTTATCTTGTGCTATTTTGTGTTGAAAGTGTTTAACTTTGTGTTTGTATAAGGGCTTGCAGCTAGGGTTTGCATTACATCTCAGAAGAAACTCAGGATTTGGACTTTTCAGCAGTGCTGACACTGTTAGGACTTTGGCAATTCTTGGAGATGGACTAAATGTCTTTTGCATGTAGGATGTACATGAGTCTTTGGGGGGCCATGGGTGGAATGTTATGGTTTGTGTCTTGGTGGCCCCTCAAGCCTTATGCAGTCATGGAGGCAGCTGAGTCTAGTGTTTGTGATTGGCTCATTGTTTAATCCTGAAATTGGCAGTATGAGTGCTGCACCCACCCAGGGGTGGAACCACCATACAATACAAGGGAGGGAAGGAGGCATGCTTTCTCTCTTTTTCCCTTTTTGCTCTTGTTACTTGCAGCCACCATAAATAGCCACCCTCAGCCATGCCACCCTGCTTGGAGCCAGCTGATTAAGACTGAAACCTCCACAGTGAGCTAATAAAACCTTGCTTTCATTCATTTTGGGTGTTGGGTTTTTTGTCCCAGCAATGTGAGAAAAGTAACCAAGAAAACATGCTTCAATATATAATTCACTGAGGTTATGGTAAGTTTTAATTCTTCTAATGTCCCACTTTCTTCCATTTGCAAAAAATCTGTCTCCCTACTTCTTCTGTATATTTTATTTTGCTCTTTTATTTTTCTTCGAGTTTTCTGTATTAGAGAAACCATACAATATTTACACTTATGTGCCTGACTTATTTTACTTAACATTACATTTCAAAGTGCACCCACTTTCCTACAAATGACTCAGATTTATCCCTCTTTAGAGCACAGTAACACTCCATTGTGCCTAAATATCATATTTTGTTAATCTTTTCATCTGTTGATGGATATATAGTGTTCTTCCAAGATTTAGAACACTATATATCCATCAAATTATGGATATATAGTCAAATTATGCTGCTTTAAACATGGTTATGTGTGTGTCACTGAAACATGATATCTTTAACTCTTTTGGGAAGTTACCTACAAGGAAAATAGCTGGGTTGAATGAAGTTTCTATTTTTAGTTTTCTGAGAAATCTCTACACTAATATCCATAATGGTTGCACTAGTTTATATTCCTATCAACAACATAAAAGGGTTACTTTTCCCCACAGCCTCATCAGCATTTGTTATCATCTGATTTCTCAATAATTGACATTTTTTCTAAAGTTAGGTAGCATCTCAATGTTTTTTAAGTTTATATTTCTCTAATTTCCAGAAATGTTGAGCATTTTTCATGTACCAACTTGCTTTTGTAATTCTCCTTCTGAGAAGGTTCTAATCATTTTAACTGCTCATTTTTTAATTTGCTTTCTGATCTGTGGGGGTCTAATTTTATTGATGTCTTCATATATTCTTGATAGCAGTTCTCTCTCCTAAGGTATAGCTGGTAAACATGTTTTCTTGTCCATTCTTTTAGTTTTTCTCTTCACTCAGTTACTACTCTAGATCTATGATTCGACACAATAAATAATCTAAAATACAAGATGCAATAAAAATATGATAAAAGTTTAATGAAAATCTATAGGAAAAGATATATTAATCCCCCTCAAAGTATTATCCCCTCTTTCTGAGAATAGAATACACTTATTGAGAGAAAGAAAATCTCTATCTGAGAGAGAAAAACAGAAGAAATCCTGAGGGGGCTGCCAAAGACTCTGTCTTTCTAGAGACTTTTATAGAGTAAAACCACAAAGTGATGCAGGTCCAAGATGGGGGAAACATGGGAATTCACAAGGTGGGCATGAGGTGGGATAGAACTATGATCTACCAATCAGATTAACGGCACAGTTAAAATTGATTAAATTGAGGACATATGAGGAAGTGAGTCACATAGTAACCTGACATGCATAGAGAGCACCGACTTCCTGTAGGTGGTTGGGATGATGAGTAGTGGCTTCCTCAGTGTAATAGAAATCTAGTCAGAATATCAGTTCCTGATGTTTATTCTTAGGAAATACGTGGGTGCATTTGACTTATCTTTTGTCTTAAAGTCTGACTCACAGCAGAGGTGTCTGCCTTCCCCACAGTGACAAGGTAATTGGTTTTCTGCACTGGAGGGCCTAGCCCTGTCTGACTGCCTATACTATTTCTATCTAATTCAGTTGCCTGTAACCATCCTCTTTCTGAAGAAGTAATGGGCAATGACCGATCTGGCTTAATGCAGGCTGAAGGGGGTAGTATTTATTTGATTGGCAGTCAGGGATACTCTGCAGAGGGTCTATCTAAAGGTCCACAATAGACACCACATGCTTTTATCTTGGGTAGGTGTGCAGCTTTAAGTTTGGAGGAAAAAAAAACAATCAAGTATGTATGGGCAAAATAATAGAATAAATAGGATAATTCTGAGTACAGTTAACAAAGATTTCTATCAAGAGGAGACAGAGATAGTTTTCCATAAGGCAGCTAAGTATAGCATCCATATGTCACCCGTTTGTTGTCTAAAATCTTGAACATCTATTGAGATATTAGCAGAATTGGGAATGTAGCCCATTTAGTTTTTTACAACTGCTCAAGTATCCCCTTGTGCTGCTGTTAGAATGTCTATTGCCATCTGAATTTGGAGGATGGCCTGTCTCATTAATTTTACCTTTTTTATTTAGTAGAGAGAAACCAGCTCCAGTGCCATTTAAGGTCTGTTGAGTATAGTTAATTAAGACTTTAATATGTGCCATATAACCTTTTTTTCTGGACAAGATCTGGTGGACCATAGTAAAAGGAATCTATCATATTTGTTATTGGTTTTATCTGTATGAATACTTGGGGTTTGGCACCTTTTAGGCAACAATAAACTTTAATCAAAACATGTATAATCAAAGTATATATACAAAGGCATGTATAATCAAAACATGAGCATTAGAGTTGACTGTTATATTTAGACTGTTTCTAAGGGATAGCAATTGTAACCCATTGGTTCTCAGGTCCCTTTATTGATGGAGTCTGATATTTTGTTATAAATCCTTCTAGCTTTAGTTATAATTATCTCTAAATTTTTGATAACATATGAGAACCAGGTTAATATATTATTCTGACCAATGAAAAATTCTTTTTATATATAAACAGCAACATGTACTACATTTTTAAAACCCAGTCTCAGCATTATGTTGATTAGATGACAGTATTTAGACAGGATAAAATTTCTCCATGATTGGAGTTGGGCTTTTAGGCATAACTAAAAGGAATGAATGAAGAGAAAGTTATCCCAATTAGAGTTTAAACAACATATATTTTGCTGACTGTTTATTGAGATATGATGCCTAGAAGGAAGACCAGAGTTAAGAAGGACAAACAGACATGGGCCAATGTCCATCAAGAGGCAAAACGTAGCCTCTTGCCATGATTACTCAGGGTTCCTTAATGGAGATCACAGGTAAAGATGACAGTCTGGCCAGAGGGAGGAGATGAATGTCCTGAGGCCCATTAGTCCTGCTGGACCAGGATGGGTCTGAATTCTGGAGCCTTGGCCTCAGAGGGCACTCCAACCTCCCCTGGTCACTTTTGCAATCCAGGGATGACTTAAGGGGCCTTTAAAGGCAGTCCCTCTTTAGGTAGCCTGGCTGTGGCAGCAACAGTAGGTGACTGTACTCAGCCAGCTCTTCTTGCAGCCCCAAGAATCAGACTTAAATTCTGTTTCTTTTAATGCTGCAGCAAAGGCAGCTGCTTTTTTTCAACCTCTTTGTTTTCTTTCTTTGGCCTCTTCCTCATTATGATTAGAAAATACTGAGGAGGTAATTTTTACTAAAGTATCAAGTGAACTATCAAGAGCAAAGGCTATCTTTTGTAACTTTTTTCTAATGTCTGGGGTTGACAAGATAATAAACATGTCATTTAACAAAATCTGTACTTATCAGGGTCATCTAAAAATTTTCCTAGTTCTAGCTTAATTTGTTTTAAGTCATTGAGAGAAAAAGACCTATGAATGGGGGTAGTCACATATGGATTATAATTATACCTTGATCATAAATAAGAATTATTCCTTAATGTAAAAAAAATGAACACAGTGCAATTTTGACTGTATTTTTAAAAGTCTGATGTTAGTTGCAAAAGAACATCATAATTAATATTTCCCTCTGCATTACATTTCAGCTCTAGGGATAGGTAGACCATGCACATATGCAGAAAATATCAAACAACTCTTTTACAACATGGAAGGATCAAACATCTTCCAGTGCTTAAGAATGCACTCCAGATTCAATCAGGGGATCCAGGCCCTCCATGAGGGGATCCAGGCCCATGCTGCCATGAGGTAAGTTCCAGCTCACTGGCGCTGGCCCTGGAAGAGTTTTGGACCAGTGCTCCTGGTGGCTGGGTGACTGCCCAGCCCCCTAGGACACTGGACTAGGCTCCAGAGGTTCTGCGGGCTTGAGTGGACCACACTCAGTGACCTTCTTTCAACCAGGGGAGCCAGGCCCACCATGCAACAGGAGCCAAGACTGCATGAGTCCCAGGAGTGGAGGGTACAGGAGGTGATTTCCAACATGCCCAGGGAAAGCTTTGGAACATTGCTGGAAACACAGAAATACAGGCAAATGACAAAACAAAGGAGCAAAATGCAATCTCAAACCCCCAGCCCATCCCAAGAAAGCCTAGAAGCCATGTATATGGAAGAAAATACTAGTCATACACCTGAAATGCCTGAAATGATATCAACTGAAATAAAGAAGCAAGTACGGGAAGTTATGAAGGATGTCAAATCAGAAATAATCTCCCAGGTAAAAAAAGAAATGATAAAAGTAGTGAAACAAATAGTGAACACATCTAAAGAAGACACAGCAAAAAAAAAAAAAAAAATAGAGGAACAAAGCAAGCAGATAGAATCCCTGAATGAACAGTATAAGAAACAAACAGAACACATGAAGAAGATTCAAAGAGATACACAGGAAATCCAAAATTCTAGTGAAAGTTGCCAAAACCACCTCAACAAAAGTGAAGATAGAATCTCACACCTCCAAGATAAGATTGCAGCTAGTGAACAGGAAAAGAACAATCTTCTAAAAGTAACAAGGAATCAGGAAATAACAATTCAAAAGCTGCAAGATGATGCAAAGAAAAACAACAGAAGATTAATAAGGATAAATGAAAAGAAGGGGACAACACAAATGATATCAAGAGGCCATTTACAGAATAGCTGAAAATTTCTCAAACATGAGAATGGAAACTGACATACAGATCAGTGAAGTATTTACAACTCCAAATAGCCATAACCAAAATAAAACTACACCCAGACATATAATAATCAACATCCCAGAAATCCAACACAAGAACAGAATAATAAAAACTTTTAGAGAGAAGAGGCAGATCACCTATAAAGGAAAACATCAAAATTAAAGCAGACTTCTGAACACAAACAATGAAGTATTTCAGATGCTAAAGGAAAATGACTCCCAACCCAGACTGATGTACTCTGCAAAACTGTCCTTTAGAATGGATGGAGAAATAAGATACTTCCATGGCAAAGAATAGCTGAAGAATGTTATGATCACCAAGCCAACCCTGCAAAGAATACTGAAAGACATTCTAGATACACATAGGAAAAAACCACTAAGCAAGGCAGATAATTAAACAGAGTAGAAAGATAAAGAAGCAACAGCAGAAAGATAACATGTCTAAAATAAACAAGCATATATCAGTTATAACCATTAATGTAAATAAGCTCAATTCACCAATTAAAAGAAACAGACTGGCAGAATGGATCAAGAAACAACATCCAACCATATGCTGTATACAGGAAACCTATCTAAGCCAAAAGCAAATTCATAGACTGAAAGTGAAAGGATGGAAAACAATACTCCATGCAACAGGATCCCCTCCCCAAGAAAAAGAGGCATAACTATTTTGTTTGCAGACAATGTGAACTTTAAACCAAGAATGATCCAAAGAGATAAAGAAGGTCACTACATACTAGTTAGAGGAAAACTTCAAGAGGAAGAGAATACATTCTAAAGGTGTAATGGGTTTTGGCATTGAGTTGCCCATGTCTATAAATGTAAAAACAAGGCACATAAGAGTATGAGACTTTGATATAGAACTACTCATCTATGCAAAAAGAAATAATTGGTCATGCCTTTTTAAATGTCTATTTGATAATATCCTCAAGGCATCTCTCAGGTTGACTCCACTACAGGGCAAGTGGATTACTCTCTGCAGAAAGTAGAAGACAAAATTCGGTCAGCCTATTGACTCCTCAACTGGCACGCAATTTTATCTTCTCAGGTAGCCCTTGAACTTTGTTTCCATAAGCATAACTGTGACAGGACTACTTAAAGAAGGAAGCATAACTTTATAATGAACTATTGCTTTTTGTTCATTGTAAAAAGGGAGTTAGAGCATTTCTCTGGCTGTTCTGTAAAGGAGATTTCCTCCAGGCATAGATAAAGACAGCAAATAAACTTGATGAACTCTGCCCTGGGCCTTGACACAAATCACCAAGGCTTTTATGTGCTTTATTTAATCACCTAGGCTATCTCTCCTAATAGTGGGACATGGCTATGCTTTATTTAAAGTTTACAATTTAAACATATTTATCATCCACCAATTACATTTTACATGTTAGTAAAGGCACATCAATCTTTTATGCATGCAAAAAAGAGTGAGTAAAATTTCTTTTACTTCTTAATTAACATATGTAAGGCACAAAAGCAAATCATTTCCAGCTAGTTTCTTTGAAATGTAAACAGTTGTTGTAGGCTGCCTCAGCCTAATTTCTAAGAGAAGAGGTGGTCTAATTGTGTGAAAAGTTTAGGGGACATTTTTAGTTTACTAGCAGAGGGATATAAGGACATAGGTAAGTAGAGATTTTCTGTGGTTGTGAGTCAGCTTCCACTGAGGAATCCTTGGGTGTCCACCAGAGAGTTGTCCTGTCATAAACCCTCAGTTGTTCTCAGTTTCCATTGTCTCACAAACCAGAGGTCAGTCTCCAGAAAGGAATCTAGCTGTCTGCCTGGCCAACATTCCACTGGCCACTGGCTTCAATGGGGATTCACCAAAGAGATGCCAGGGAAACCTGACCTCTGCTTTAAGAATGGCAGCTGCTGTAAGAGTGATTAATTAACTGGCAGAGTAACCACTGTCTGTCAAAGTTTTATAAGGATAGTTAAAAGCCTGAGCAAGATCTTTATCTAGTGTTTTATAAATTTACATTAAAGATTTTAAAGGCTACAACTTATTATTTAAGTATTTTCTTATACATATAAATGTAGTTTTAAAGCCTCCCTTACTTTAAATGTGTTTTGATCCCATAAGTGTGCTGCTTTTGGAAATAGCTCCTTCTGATTTCACCCAGAAGTCAGTTCTTTCCACTGTGTCTTAGGTTCAGTCTCCTAAAGGAGACTTTCCCAGAACACTAAGCTGGGACATAGCTTTTATGTGTGTTCTCCTGGATGAGCAAAATTCCAATGACTTGTCTGACCCAGAGACTTGTGTGCTTCACCTAGAATGATTTCTATGTCTTTAGCTTTAACAAACGCTCATTTTCTATGGACTTAACTTAGGAAAAAATGTTTGGAACACTCTAGAATTTTTTCTAATTTTACATGCTTCTAAAAAGGAAAGTACAAAGTAGAGGAAAAGATTGGAAGTAAAGCCAAAGAAAGGAAACTGAAGCAGAACAGGCTTAACATTTCCTCTAGAGTGTAGAGGAGGATCACAGCCAGTCTGTCCCAGTGAAACCTGTCCTGTTTAAGTGGTGGAAAGAATCCTGTGTTCCATTGTAGCCATATATATTTTCTAGAACTGACCTAGATTTTATTTAAGAAGACCCATTTTACAGAAGTTTATATTAGAGTCTACCAGGGCCAGTCTAATGATACTTTCTCTAGTGCTATTGTCTAAATAGAATCAAGCAAGGAGTACCACTACATTTAGTAACTACTTTAAATTCAGCATGTACAAGAATAAAACCTTATAAACTTCTCATGTTTTAACTTAAATATATCAGCATTTTAAGAAAACTGAAACAGACAAAGCATAAGCAATTAAAGGTACTGAGAAAAAACATAACAAAATTTGAAGAATAAAAATTTGTTTCCTAAATGAGTCCCAGTCCAGAATCTATGAAACAAAGCAAACTATTCCCTTTATTCAATGATGTTGGTGGATTCATCCAAAAGATGTAAGGGAATGAACTGCCAACTGGCTATATGTCTAATATAAGTGTGTGTTTTTTAACATTGAAGAATGATTTTAGGAACAACAGAGGTTAAGAGCAAAATATATTTACCGAGTGAATAAAATCTTCTGTCAAAGAGAGAGACAGATAACAGAGTGCTACATATAAATGTAAAGTTGGAAAGCCTCCCTTAGTTTAAATGTGTTTTGGTCCCGAGGGGTCCTGAGTGGGTTGCCCTGCCCCTCTTTTTGAACACATTTATTCTGCCCTTGTTAACATTTTCTGAAGCAGTTTTGGAAGTCTTTTTGGAGTGTTATAGTTGAGCTATAGTTTCCTATGTATATGTGTGGAGTATCCATAAGTAAGCAAAGTAGCATCACTTCAGTAGACTATATATATTGAAACCAGATGATTACCCCATGTTTAAGAAAATGCCTTATTTGTGTAGAACATACCATATAAGGCATGAATGGGGCTAAAGTCTGCTATTTGGATAGCATTTTTGTGGAGAAGCATAGAGTTGCAGAAGAAAGTAGAGGTTTTAGAAATTTTTTCACTAGATTCTTAAAAGTCATAAATAAACCAGTTAATAATTGTATGGTTTTAATTCTCGTAGAACTTAATTTCCTCATTTATATATATATATATATATATATATATATATATATATATATATACCTAACACAAAATTGTCCTAGAAGTTTAACTAGAATAATAGAATTTTAATTAGGATAATAGGTTATCCATATAAATCATGGGGTTGAAATGTAAAGTAGACATAGAAAAGTCACTATGTTTTCTCTTTTATCCACCTTTCAACTCTGCAACATAATATGATAAATTAGAATTTGCATATTTTGAAGCAACTAACAATGGGGCCTGAATTCAGCTGCAGACCCTGAACGTGTGCAGAGTGAATCCCAGAGCACACGGAAGCCTGGGAACATCACTCCCAGGTGGTAAGACCATGCCCTGTATCTGAAATCACCAGAGGATGCACAGAAAAGCCCTGTGGGCCTAACTGCGCCATGCCCAACAAACTCCAAGCAGCTGGCAGGGGCCTGAATTCAGTCCTGGACCCTAAGCATGCATGGGTTGAATCCCAGCACACAAGGAAGCCTTGGATCATGGCTCCCAGGTGGTAAGACCATGCCCCACATCTGAAATCACCAGAGGACACATGGGAGGTCCCCAGGACCTAACTGGCCCATGTCCATGGAACGCCAAGCAGCTTTCAGGGGCCTGAATTCAGTCCTGGGCCCTGAAGGTATGCTGTTTGAATTCCAGAATGCAGGGAAGCCTTGGAATGTCACTCCCAGGTGGTAAGACCATGCCTCACATCTCAAATCACAGGAGGACACATGGGAGTCCCTATAGGCCTAAGTGGCCCATGCCCAGCAAACTCCAAGCAGCTAGCAGCTAGCTACCCCTGGAGCCAAAAGTGGGCCAGGTGATTCTCAGCGCACAGGGGAAGCTTTGAAACATCGCTCAAAACCCAGAAATATAGGAAAATGACAAAACAAAAGAGCAAAATGCAACCTCAAACTTCCAGTCCAACCCAAGCCAGACTAGGAGACATGGACACAGAAGAAAATATAAGCCATACACCTGAAATGATAACAACTAAAGCAAATGAAAACAACTAAAAATGATAACAACTAAAGCAAAGAAACAACTCAGGGAAGCTATAAAAGAACTCAAATCTAAAATAGTCTCCCAGGTAAAAGAAGAAATGATAAACATAATGAAATAAATGCTGAACACATCTAAAGAAGACATAGTTAAAAATCAGAGGAACAATGCAAAAAGATGGAAACCCTGAATGAACACTGTAAGAAACAATCAGAAAGCATATACAAAGACATATACAGGAAATCAAAAATTCCATCGAAAGTTGGCAAAACTGCCTCAATGAAAACCTCAAAGACAAGATTGCAGCTAATGAACAGGAAAAGAAAGATCTTCTAAAAATAACAAGGAATCAGGAAATAACAATTCAAAAGCTGCAAGATGATGCAAAGAAAAACAACAGAAGATTAACAAGGATAAATGAAAAAGAAGGGGACAACACAAATGATATCAAGAGGCCATTTACAGAAGTAATAGCTGAAAATTTCTCAAACATGAGAATGGAAACTGACATACAGATCAGTGAAGTATTTACAACTCCAAATAGCCATAATCAAAATAAAACTACACCCAGACACATAATAATCAACATCCCAGAAATCCAACACAAGAACAGAATACTAAAAGCTGTTAGAGAGAAGAGGCAGATCATCTATAAAGGAAAACCTATCAAAATTAAAGCAGACTTCTGAACACAAACAATGAAGTATTTCAGATGCTAAAGGAAAATGACTCCCAACCCAGACTGATGTACTCTGCAAAACTGTCCTTTAGAATGGATGGAGAAATAAGACACTTCCATGACAAAGAATAGCTGAAGAATGTTATGATCACCAAGCCAACCCTGCAAAGAATACTGGAAGGCATTCTAGATACACATAGGAAAAACCACTAAGCAAGGCAGACAATTAAACAGAGTGGAAAGATAAAGAAGCAACAGCAGAAAGATAGCATGTCAACAATAAACCGATATATATCAGTTATAACCATTAATGTAAATGAGCTAAAGTCACCAATTAAAAGAAATAGACTGGCAGAATGGATCAAGAACAACATTCAACCATATGCTGTATATAGGAAACCTATCTAAGCCAAAAGGAAATTCATAGACTGAAAGTGAAAGGATGGAAAACAATACTCCATGCAACAGGATCCTCTCCCCAAGAAAAAAGAGGCGTAGCTATTTTGTTTGCAGACAATGTGAACTTCAAACCAAGAATGATCCAAAGAGATAAAGAAGGCCAGTATATACAAGTTAGGGGAAAACTTCAAGATTAAGAGATAACAATCTTAAATATCTACACACCAAATTTGGAAGCACCAAGCTATACAAAAGAAATATTCGTATAAATGAAAAATCAAATAAGCAATAACACAATTATAACAGGAGACCTTAACACACCATTGACACAAAGGGACAGATCAATTAGACAGAAAATCAGCAGAGAAATAACAGAACTGAATCACACCTGTGAACAAATAGACTTGATAGACATATACAGAGTGTTCCACCCAACAATATCAGAATATACATTCTTCTCAGCACCACATGGAACATTCTCTAAAATAGACCATATACTATCCCACAGAACGTGCTTAGCTAAATGTAAATAATTAAAATTATCCCATGATTGTTATTGGATCATAGCGCCATGAAACTAGAAATTAATGACAAAAAACCCCTGTAAAACCCCCCCACAAACACAAGGAAATTGAAGAATACACTCCTGAGCAATCAGTGAGTCACAGAGCAAATTAAAGAAGAAATTAAACAATATGTACAGGCAAACTAAAATACAAATACATCTTACTGGAACCTGTGGGACACAATGAAAGCAGTCCTCAGAGGAAAATTTATTGTGGTGAACTCTCACATCAGGAAAACAGAATGAACACAAATAAGCAACCTGATGCTCCACCTCAAACATCTAGAAAAAGGAAGAACAAGTCAAGACCAATGCCAAAAGAAGGGAGGAAATTATAAAGGTCAGAGCAGAAATCAATGCAGTAGAGACTAAGAAAGCAATACAAAGAATCAATGAATCAAAGAGTTGGTTCTTTGAACAAATAAATAAAATTGACAGCCTTCTAGCCAACCTTATTTAAAAAAGGAATAAAACCTCAAATTCATGCAATAAGGAAGGAAAAACATGACCCTGTGGAAATATTGAAGATGATCAATATCTGTTTTGAAAACCACTACTCTCTTAGGCTTGATAACACAGAATAAATGGGTACATTCCTAGAAACATATGAATTACCAAAGCTCAGTGAAGAGGACGTAAGATGGCTGAATAACCCAATTTCAATTAATGAACTGAAAATGTAATTAAATCCTTACCAACAAAGAAGAGCCCAGGTCCAGATGGATTCACTGCGGAATTCTACAAGAAATTCAAAGAAGATTTAATGTCGACATTCCTCAAACTCTTCAATGAAATTGAAAGGGAAACTGTTCTCCCTAACTCATTCCTGGAAGCAAACATTACTCTTATATCAAAACCTGAGAGAGACCCAACCAAAAAAAAGAAATACAGGCCAATCTCTCTGATGAACATAGATGCAAAAATTCTCAATAAAATTTTGGCAAACAGAATGCAGCAAGTCATGAAGAAGATTATACACCATGACCAAGTGGGATTCATACCAGGAATGCAGGATTGGTTCAACATACGCAAATCAATAAATGTAATCCACCATATCAATAGAGACAAAATAAGAACCACATGATCATTTCTATAGATGCAGAAAAAAAGCTTTTGATAAAGTCCAACACTTATTCATAATAAAAACCTTACAGAAATTTGGAATAGATGGTATTTACCTCAATCTTATAAAGGCCATCTATGACAAACCAACAACCAGCATCATATTAAAAGGCCAAAAACTGAAAGCTTTTATCTTAAAATCAGGAACAAGAAAAGAATGTACATTATCACCACTCCTGTTCAATATAGTGCTGGAAATACTAGCCAGAGCAATTAGACAAGAGAGAGAAATAAAAGGAGTAAGGATAGAAAAAGATGAAGTTAAATTATTATTTGCAGATGACATGATACTCTGCATAGAAGACCCTCAAAACTCCATCGCAAGACTCCTAGATATAATAAATAAATTCAGTAATGTAGCTGGATACAAAGTCAACACTCAAAAAATCAATAGCATTCCTATACACGAATGACAAAACAACTGAGAGAGAAATAAGAGAAGCCACATCCTTTACAATAGTATCCAACAAAATGAAATACTTAGGAAATAATCTAACAAAAGAATCAAAAGATCTATTCAAGGAAAATTATAATTCCTTGAAAAAGAAATTGAAGTGGGCCTCAGAAAATGGAAAGACATACCTTGTTCACGGATAGGAAGAACAAACATTATGAAAATGGCCATTCTCCCAAAATCATTATACAGATTTAATGCAATCCCAATCAAAATGCCACTAGCATACCTCATAGATCTAGAGAAATCACTCCTAAAATTCATCTGGAACTAGAATTCTAAGGCAATTCTAATTAACAAAGGCAAGACAGGAGGCATCACAATCCCTGACTTGAAGTTATACTACAAATCTACTGTAATAAAGTCAGCATGGTACTGGAATAAAAACAGACCTGAAGAACAATGGAATAGATTAGAAGCTACAACTACAACTACAAACACATTCAGCCACCTTATCTTTGATAAAGGGACCAAACACATCCACTGGAAGAAAGATAGTCTTTTCAGTGCATAGTGCTGGAAAAATTGGCTCTTTGTATGCCACAAACTAAAACTAGACCCATGCCTATCACCATGTACTAAAGTCTAAATGGATCAAAGATCTAAATTTTTTTATGGCAAATCTATGCTTTTATTTCTTGTTCTAAAATGTGCTTTTTCCTCCATGAACTTCAATATTCGTCCAGAACCTCCACCTCCCCTTATAAAAACAAAACGAAACACACACACATACAGACATGCCGCCCTCCAACCAGCTGAAAATCCCCAGTGATCGGTCTATAACCAATATTGACACAAGGGGGAAAAACCATGTTGAAACGTATTAGAATCAACCTGTACAAAAAAAAAATTAAAATATAACCTGAAACTGTTCCAGTTCAGAAAGTCTAGACAAGTCCTTTCTCTGGCCAGGAGTACTCTCTCTTCCGAGGGCTCTGGGTCACCAGCCAAGGGGGAGGGAGGAGACAGAGCAGCAAGTCTTTCCCAGGCCTAGGGGCCTCGGCGCCACCCTTCCCACCACAGGGTGGGTGGTTGGGGGAACAGACAGACACTGGGGCAGCTGCGCCCATGGCAATGATGGGAGGCCGAGCAGCCAGAGGGGCAGGATGAGGGCCGGCAGAGGACGCCAAGCAGGCAAACAGCTTCTGCCAGCCACAAAGCCTTGGCCCCTCCTTCCGCTCAGATGCCAGGTCCATCAGCCCAGAGTGCTTGAGTGAGGGATCCGAGCTGGGCTCAGGAGGCTGAAACCCAAAGGTTTAGTAAACAGAGCCCAGCGCGGAATCCCTCTGTGGGTGACCTGCAGCAGCCGGCAGGGGTGAGGCGGGAGGGACAGCAGGGCGGGCGGGTCCCTGGCTGGAGGTCACCTGCACCAAGATGGGAACTGTGTAGGAGGCGCAGGGTGCTCACCCCTCGTTCTGGTTGAGGGTGAGGCTGCCCCAGCCTGGGACCAGCCTGATGAAAGGACATGGAGCAAAGAAGGCCAGGAGGCCAGCACACCCCACGCACAGAGGGAAGGGCTTCCTGGAGGAGGCCTGTCCGGCCCTGGAGGGATGGCATCCTTGGGGCCCCTGAGTCTGAAGGGACCAGCTGGGAAGGAGGGTGTGGGCAGGGCAGGGGCGGCGCCGATGGGTGGGGATGCGCTGGTGGGGGCGGGCAGGTCTGGAACCCACTGCAGCTAGAGTGGGGGAGGAATGGGCCCGAGGTGTCCCCTCCCCGCCAGACCTGGCCTGGCGAGAGCCAGCCCCCCCCAGCCAGCCCTAGTGGCGGCTGGAGACCAGACCTTTCACTTTGGACATCTTCCTGCTGGGCTGTCTCTGCTCCACATGCGGCGGGCACTGGCGCTCAGCCGGCTGCTGCTCCATTTCCCGAGCGGAGGAGGACGCGGTGGCCTTCAGCGTCTTCTTGGTGCTGGTAACCATTCATGCAAGGTCTTCACGATGTTGTTGATACCCTTCTTCCGGATGTCCCGGCCAATGCAGAAATCCACTTCTAGCAGCTGGTTTCGCTGGTCCATCTTGCCCGGGATGGTGTCGGTGTAGACGGCCTCGATGATGAGGCCTCCAGCTCCCGGCGATTCCGCATCTCCAGGTCCTTGAGCAGCACAGAGTAGGGGATGCGCTTCACTCTGGACGCCAGAATCAGGACGGTAAGGAGCTTCAGCTTGTTCTGCTGCGCTGTGCTCAGCTCTGGCAGCTCTCCTTGTTGGCTACGTAATCCGGCTATATCCCGTAGGCAAACATGTCCAGCAGCTGCAAGAAAGCGACACTAGCTCCTTTTGCAAGCTCCTAAATATTGTCCAGCTCCAGTTAGTTCTCCAAAGACGTACACTCCAGGAGCTTCCAAGACCTGGCTTATGAGAGCAGTAAGGGCTGACCCATTGGTACCTTTGGCTAGTAAAATAAACTGTCCAAGGAGGTTACTTGACGGGTTTTTGTTCACCTACCATTCTCTGGCTTTGAGATCTGTCTTTGCTGCCTCTCCGTCCTTTTAGTCGCTGGTTCGGCCTTCCAGCGCCCACCCGCAGGTTGTCAAGTGTCCATGATCGACCCCTCAAAGATCTAAATATTAAAACAGAAACACTAAATCTTTTGGAAGACAAAGTAGGTAGAAATCTTGAAGACATAGGGGTAGGTAGAGAATTCATGAACAAGAATCAAACCACACATGAAATACTCCACAGAATCAATAACCACATTATTGATTATTATTCACAGAATAATAATCGGGTCCTATTAAAGAGTTTTTGCATGTCGAAAGAAATCTCCAGCATAGTGAAAAGAAGACACAAAACTTGGGAAAAAATCTTAGTGAATGGTCCCTCAGACAAAGGACTTCTGCCCAGAATATATAAAGAATTTTAAAAAATCAGATCTCCAAAATTCAAAGACCCATTCCAAAAATGGACATCTGAGATGAATACACAGTTCTCAGATGAAGAAATACAAAAGGAAAATAAATACATGAAAAAATGCTTAACATCATTGGTCATTAGAGAAATGCATATTAAAACAACACTGAGGTTCCATCTCACTCCAGAAAGAATGGCCAGGATCAAGAAAACTACCAACAACAAATGCTGGAGAGGCTGCAGGGGAAAAGGAACTCTTCTGCACTGTTGGTGGGAGTGTAGACTGGTGCAACCACTGTGGAGGTCAGTCTGGAGATTCCTCAAAAAGCTGGGATTGGAGGTCCCACTTGACCCAGCTATTCCATTTCTGGGCATATTTCCAGAAGAACTGAAAACATTATATCACAGTGATATGTGTCCACCCATGTTTATAGCAGCACAATTTGTAATAACCAGATCTTGGAAACAACCTGAATGCCCATCAACTGAGGAATAGATAGAAAAGATGTGGTATTTTTATACAATAGAGTACTACTCAGCTATAAAGAATGATCACAAGAGTTATTTATAAGTAAATGGATGCAACTCAAGACCATACTCATAAGTGAAATAAATCAAAATCACATGTGTAAATACTGTATAGTCTCCCTAGTGTAAGAAATGGTAAGAGTACAGAAGATACAAAAAACTCAATAATTACAGTGAAAGGATAAGAATCTGCTTAAAGGGGAGACATAATATCTCAGGGAAAATGAGGAAAAAGAATAAGGAATGAAAAAGAAAAAAATGTCTAAAATTATATAAACACACTTAGGATAGCTAAGATGATAGTGCTACAAACACTATAAGTTCTTGGAACAAAATAGTTAACATTCAAAGGATTTGAGCAATTGTGCATATTATTGTATGGTGATCTGAGGTCTCTTGAAGATCATTATGTAAAATAACAACCCTAGTTATGCTCATACCACCTTGTTTTGAAGGCCCATATTGCCAGTGTTCTGGGCTCTCTGCTATTGCTTATATGTCTTTTTCATTTCATGTTTTTCTAGGAATTTGTTTTGTTTTGTTTTGTTTTTCCCTCTAATACAGAAAGGCTAGGTATACATGTAGAGACTCATGCATGCGTAGAATTTCTAAACAGTTTATCAGAACCAATTATACAATGCATGATGAAATGAGCAGCTACTTTGAAGCAAAAGAGACACTAAGGTATTCCGTAGCATCATGATGTGAAATCCAGCAATACTATTATTCTTTGTTCAGAGTGTGTTGTAGTCAAAGGTTGTGAGGTGAACAATGGAATCAGGACATGGAGTTTATAATATTGTTTTATGATGGTCACCCAGAGTTAACACAAGAAAATTCAGGAAATCTATCCACAACACTAAAGACATAGAATATTTAGCCAAGGGCCTGAATCCCACAGCAATGTCCCACATGAGTCCAGATGAAGAAACAGAGCTCATGACAATGCCTCCCATGAGTCCAACTGGAGGTCTGGAGCCCACAAGAAGGACTCACACCAGTCTCTTTTATGGATCTATGCTGGGAAGGCTCAAAGGTCAGTGGTGGAAGCTAGGAAGTCTATGCTAGCAGGGTGAAGGAGCTATGCTTTTAGGTTGAGGGCTCTATGCTGAAGCTGAGAAGTCACACTCAAAACAAAGACCAGGGCTGTCCTGAAAAGCACCACAGGCATCCTCAGAAACATGGAGGCCCCGAGCTCCTCAGACGATAAGCACAGTAGAGTACATGTCAGAAAGCCAGTGTGACGAGTTCATCCTGGAGACCAAGCAACACATATCTTCTCCTCCGGTGCCAGGAATCAATGCTTGATGTGAGGACCAGAGCTTCTCCAGGAGGACCTAAGGGCTCAAACAGCAAATCGTAGGAGAACCCACAATGCCTCAACACACAGCTTCTCCTTTTTCACGTCTCTATTTATGGTGGCAACTATCCTCAGGTGAAACACCTATGCTCAGCAGGATGGTGATTTAATTCTGCTGGCATTAAGTTGACCACCAGTTTTTAATCCGTAACAAAGTGATTTTAGTCTGTTTTGTTTTGTTTAATTTCAACATACATGAAGGTATGGACAGCTATTTTGAAGAGAATGAGAGACATTATGGCAGCCATTGTTGACTTCCCTATTGTCTGGTCTTGAAAACCTAAAATACCTTCATCATCCTGTTCTGATCAGTTTTATACTATTTTGTTTTGTATGAATTCATTGTATGTGAAGATATGGACAACTGTTTGGAAGAAAACAAGAGACAATATGATAGTGAAGAGCTCTGGTTGTCTTGCTATGAAATCTGTGTCTCTTCCATTGTTTTCTTCTGATCTCTTTTGTTCTGTTTTGTTATGTTTAATTTTATCCCCTTAAAAATAAAATTTAAGAAAAGAATTTGCATATTTTTCTGTGAGGTTGTGCAGTTGTAATAGACTGAGGCTGGCAGACTCAGACACACTTGAAATATATGTTGTATTACACTGAAAACACACAGTGAAATTTAAGATGGAAAACCTGTATTATATTAAGACACGAAGAACCTGTGGGCTTCAAGCATGGTAGATACAACCATAGTTGGGATGTGAGGACTGGGGACATAGATCAGTGGCAGAGCACTTGCCTAGCATGTGCAAAGTCCTGGGTGTTAGTCTCAGAATAACAACAAAGAAAGAATGGAAGAAGCATGGGGTGTGTGTGGGGGGGGGAGTGCTCTGACCTTAGACTGCCTCTATTTAGATTGTAATTCTTTCACTCATTATCTGTGCTTTTAGGTAAGATACTCTTTCTCCCTCAGACCCAGTTCAACGGTAGAAATGATACCCATTTATTAAGATAAATGTTGAATTAGATAATGTAATAGAATGTTTAAAATGGTACATAATCAATGTATACTATTTGTAGTGATACACTCAGAGCATAACAATAATTTTGTTTGAGTTTTAAATAGTAAGAGATAAGGCCATGAAAATACACTTGAATTCTCTCAAAGCATTCAGCACTGTTGTTAGAGGATAAGGTTTTTAATCCTTCTTTAGTAGAATTGATGTTAACAGAACTACTCTAAAATTTCTTATAAAAGAATGTTCTTCCCATGTAATTTTCTTGCATTCACCAGCTTTCTCAATGCACAATGAACTATTCCATTTTCAGCCAATCCTTCTGGACTTTAAATTGCTTGCAGAAGTGCTGTTTAACCCTTTGACTTCAATGAAATGGAATTTTTTCCTATGATAACTTATTGGAGGAGAATTTGCTAAAACAACCATATTTCTGTATTTTAGGCATTTGGACAGAATCACTGTATATCTAACAGGTTTTGTCATTTCAAGGCCTCTATCTATTACTTCAATATAGAAAACCCCTCTCTGTTCAGGTCTGTACCATCTACCACCTACCCAACCTATCATCTGCAAACTATCAGCCATATGGCCATGCTGTTTAAAGTCTTCAACACTTGATATTCAATTGTTCTGCTTATCTATATCTCAGAATTATCACAGATGAACTTAAGATCAGGGGTAAATATGATAATTGATATTCTTCTCTATCTTAACTCAGGCATCTTTTTTTAATCTTTTTTTTTTTTTTGAGGTAGAGTTTCACTATGCAGATCAGGTTTGCCTTGAACTAACTTTGTAGCCCACACTGACCTCTAACTTAAAGCAATTCTCCTGACTCAGCCTTAGTATTGCTGTACCTCCATGCCTGGCCTCATACATCTTAACTGTCCTAAACAGGAACCTACACATGTTGTGAGTCTCACCATTCATTCCACAAGTACGCACAAAGCACTTACTCTGTGCCAAGTACTTCTGAACATACTGCAAAAACTCTGACAGACTTAAAAAATAATATTGCCATAGAATCTGCTTCCAATGAGGGCTACTTAACAATTATTTCGTACCTTTTCCAAGTGTTTTTGCTTGGTGAATCTCTGTTATTTCTGCATAGTTAATAATGCCTTCATTTTTCTCCAGTCTAATGCTTCATATTGACTTCAGTTTCCCTTTGATTCTGTATTATGTTAACACTTACTATCAGTATCTCCTGTCTTTGGATTACTTCCAATCTACTAATTGACTGGTTAAGTTTAATTTAAATTCAATATTTCATCCTCTGAGTCAGAGGGTCATGCACCTACCTTATTTTATCTAATCCTTTTAGGAAACAATTTCTATCTCCAATTGAAAAATATCTCTCCATTATACAGCAGAGTGAGAAATAAATTATGATATAAGTTGTTTTTTAGGAACCTAATAATTCTTTAAGGAATAATTCAAAGTATTCTGTGAGGGTTCTATCCTCATATGATATTTGTGTATGAATGTACCTGTGTGTATGTGTGTTTGATGTTATTATGTATGTGAAACACTCTGAGTTCTTGCTGTCCCAAAAGCCTTCTTCTGAACAAGAGCCTAGAAGTGATATGTACGCTTGGGTTGTAATGCCTCAGACAATTTAACCCACTTCTTTGAGATATCATTTTAGAGCAGGGCCTGTTGCATGAACTAAATTGATTATCTATGGGATCACTAATGAGATTCTGGTGTAAAGACTCTCTCTATAGCTAACTCAGAAAGATCCTCTCTTAGAGATTTTCAGAGTAAGAGAGTGGTGGAGACAAGAAAGACACAAATACTGAGACAAAGATAAAGGTCTGGGATGTGGATAGCGAAGACTAAAAAACACATGTTATAGTTTTGGGTAAAGAAAAATGAGTAATTGGAAATTTTTAATTTTATTTCATTATCATAGAAACACAATGTAATATATACCCTTTTAGCAACATTTTAAGTGTGTAATACAATATTATTAACACTAAGGACAATATGTATAGTAGGTTTCTAGGACTCACAAATTTTGTCTAATTGATACTTTTCTTTCATTCATTTGCAACTTCCCTCGGTCCTCAGTAATCACAATTTAACTCCAATTATATATATTAAAACTATTTTTTGCACATCTTTTAAGTGGAGTTGTGTGTAATTTGCTTGTTCTGTGGCTGGATTTTTTCATTTGTATAACGTCTTCGTGTTCATCCATATCATAGCATATTACAGAGTTTCCTTCCTTTTTAAGACTCAATAATATTCTATTGTATGTAGATGCCACATTTTATTTACCATTTTAATTATTTATGGACATTTATGTTGTTTATTTTAGTTACAAGTGGTACCTTGGTTCATGAACTTAATTTGTTCCACAGTTCTCAAAAAGATGGCCATGTCCACATCCCTGTGGGAAAAATGGCTGTGTTCATCACCTCATGAAAAGTTTGAAAACAAAAACAAAATTTTGCCAAGCACCACTATTTGTACACCATGTTGTTCACAAACAAGTGCATTTGTGGATGAGATACCACTGTATTATAATAATAAAAACGTCAATATTATTTCAATATAATTCTTTAGATAAATATTCAAAAGTGTCATAGCTGTATGACATGCCATATCATACGCTAATTCTATTTTTAATTTTTGATAAATTTCCACACTTTTTTCATTCTGTATTCCTACCAACAGTGTAAAATGGAGTTTCAAATTCTTACCATCAGAGCCAAGCTGTTACCACTCTGCGAGGTGAGTTGCAGCTCACGTGGGCAGGCTGGGACCATCCATCCAGGCAGCTGGGTGCCTGCCCAGCCCCCTTAGGTCATTGGACTAGGCTCCAGAGGTTCCGTAGGCTTGAGTGGACTGTACCCAGTGACCTTCATTCAACCAGGGGAGCCAGGCCCGCCGAAGGGGGAGCCAAGCTGGTGCCATGCTGCGAGGTGAGTTGCAGCTCACCACGACAAGCCTGGAAAAGTTTGGGACCATCAATCCAGGTGGCTTGCTGCTGACCAGCACTCTTGGGACACTGGATTAGGTCCAGAGGTTCCACAAGCTTGAGTGGACTGTGCCCAGCAACCTTCATTCCACCAGGGGAGCCAGGCCCACCAAAGGGGGAGCCAAGCCAGCACTGCGCCATGAGGGAAAGTTTTGGAAAATCGCTGGAAACATGGAAATATAGGAAAATGACAAAACAAAAGACCAAAATGCAATCTCAAACCTCCAGCCCATCCCAAGAAAACCTAGGAGTCATGTACATAGAAGAAAATACTACATATATACCTGAAATGCATGAAATGATATCAACTGAAATAAAAAAGCAAGTGTGGGAAGCTATGAGGGAATGTAAATCAGAAATGTTCTCCCAGTTAAAAGAACAAATGATAAAATTAGTGAAAGAAATATGGAATGCATCCAATGAAGACACAGCTAAAAAATTAGAGGAACAAAGCAAAATGATAGAATCCCTGAATGAATAGTTTTTTAGAGGCAAACAGAATGCATTAAGCAGATTCCAAGAGATATACAGGAAATCAAAAACTCTAATGAAAGTTGCAAAAACCACCTCAATGAAAGTGAAGATAGAATCTCAGATCTTGAAGATAAGATTGCAGCTAGGGAACAGGAAAGGAAAGATCTAACAATAACAAGAAATCAGGAAATAACAATTCAAAAGCTGCAAGATGATACAAAGAAAAAAATATAAGATTAAAAGTGATAAAAGAAAAAGAAGGGGAAAACACAAATATCAAGAAGCTATTTAGAGAAGTAATAGCTGAAAACTTCCCAAACATGAGTATAGAAACTGACATATGGATTAGTGAGGTATATAAAACTCCAAATAGCCATAACCAAAACAAAACTATACCCAGACATATAATAATCACCATCCCAGAAATCCAACATAAGAACAGAATATTAAAACTGTTACAGAGAAAAGATAGGTCACCTATAAAGGAAAACTGATCAGAATCACAGTAGACTTCTCAACACAAACAATGAAGTCAAGAAGAGCATGGAGTGAAGTTTTTCAGGTCCTTAAAGAAAATGACTTCCAACCCAGACTGATGTACCCTGCAAAACTGTCCTTCAAAATGGTTGAAGAAATAAGATACTTCCATGACAAAGAACAACTGAAGAACTTCATGATCACCAAACCAAACCTACAAAGAATACTGAAAGACATTCTAGATACACATAGGTAAAGACCACTAAGCAGGACAGACAATTAAACAGAATGGAAAGCTAAGATACAACATCAGAAAGATAACATGTCAGCAACAAACCAATATATGAGAGTTATAACCATTAATGTAAATGGCCTCAATTAACCAATTAAAAGAAACAGACTGGCAGAATGGATCAAGAAACAACATCCAACCATATTCCATCTACAAGAAACCCATCTAACCCAAAAGGAAACTCATAGACTGAAAGCCAAAGGATGGGAAACAATACTCCATGCAACAGGAACAGGAACTCAAAAAAAAAAAAAAAGGGGGTAGCTATTCTGTTTGCAGACCATGTGAACTTCAAACCAAGAATGGTCTGAAGAGATAAAGAGGGTCACTACATACTAGTTAGGGGAAAACTACAAGAGGAAGTGATAACAATCTTAAATATACATGTACCAAACTCCAGAGCACCCAACTACACAAAGAAAGTATTAACAGAAATGAAAAATCAAATAGGAAATAAAACAATTATAACAGGAGACCTTAACACACCATTGACACAAAGGGATAGATCAACTAGACAGAAAATCAGCAAAGAAATAACAGAACTGAATCACACCTGTGAACAAATGGATTTGATAGACATATACAGAGTGTTCCATAGAACAACATCAGAATATACATTCTTCTCACCAGTACATGGGACATTCTCTAAAATAGACCATATACTAATCCACAGAACATATTTAAGTAAATGCAAAAGAATTGAAATTATCCCATGCATGTTATCAGATCATAGCACCATGAAACTAGAAATTAATGATAAAAGTAACTGCAAAAACCCCACAAACACATGGAAATTAAATAATACACTCTTGAGCAATCAGTGGGTCACAGAGGAAATTAAAGAAGAAATTAAACAATATCTACAAGCAAATGAAATTACAAATACAACTTACTGGAACCTGTGGGATGCAATGAAAGTGGCCCTCAGAGGAAAATTTATTGCACTGAGTTCCCACATTAGGAAAACAGAACAAAAACAAATAAGAAGCCTGATATTACACCTCAAACAACTAGAAACAGAAAAGCAAGCCAAGACCAAATCCAAAAGAAGGGAGGAAATTAGGAAGATCAGAGCAGAAATTAACGCAATAAAGATGAAGAAAACAATTCAAAGAATCAATGAATCAAAGAGTTGGTTCTTTGAAAGAATAAATAAAATTGACAAGCCCCTAGCCAACCTAATTTAAAAAAGGAAAGAAAAGACTCAAATTCATGCAATACAGAATGAAAATGGAGAAATCACTACCAACCCTGTGGAAATACAGAAGATCATAAACAACTATTTCAAAAACCTCTACTCTCATAGGTTCAATAACACAGAAGAAATGAACAGATTCCTAGAAACATATGAACCACCAAAGCTGGATCAATAAGAGGTAAAACTGCTGAATAACCCAATTTCTATCAATGAAATTGAAAATGTAATCAAATCCCTACCAACAAAGAAGAGCCCAGGCCCAGACGGATTTACTGCAGAATGCTACAAGAAATACAAAGAAGACTTAATGCTGACACTCCTCAAACTGCTCAATGAAATTGAAAGGGAAACAATTCTCCCTAAGTCATTCGTGGAAACAAATATCACTCAAGCACCAAAACCTGAGAAAGATGCAACTAAAAAAGAGAACTACAGGCCAATCTCCCTAATGAACATAGATGCAAAAATTCTCAATAAAATATTGGCAAACAGGATGCATCAAATCATTAAGAAGATTGTACACTATGACCAAGTGGGATTCATCCCAGGCATGCAGGGATGGTTCAACATATGTAAATCTATAAATGTAATCCAACATATCAATAGAGACAAAAGCAAGAATCACATGATCATTTCTATAGATACATAAAAAGCTTTTGATAAGATCCAACACCCATTCATGATAAGAACCTTACAGAGAATTGAAATAGATGGTCTTTACCTCAATATGATAAAGGCCATCTAAGACAAACCAACAGCTAGTGTCATATTAAGGCCAAAAATTGAAAGCCTTTACATTGAAATCAGGCACAAGACAAGGATGTCCCTTATCACTGCTCCTATTCAATATAGTACTGGAGCTCAGAACCTCAACCGTGGGCTGGCCCTGCCTCCGTGAACTTAGCAGAAGCCTGCATCAGGGGTAAGCTGCCCAGAACCTCCACTGTGGGCCCACCCTGCCAGCGGGAACTCACTGGAAGCCTGCATCAGGAGTAAGCTGCCCAGAAGCTCCACTGAGGGCCTGCCCTGCCACCTGGAACTCAGCACAAGCCTGCCTCAGGGGTAGGATACACTGAACCTCCCCTGTGGGCCTGTCCTGCCACCGGGAACATCGAAGAGGCCCCCCCAAGACTGAAAACTGCCCTGGACTGCTTCAGCTGGGCCCACCCTCCCACCTGGAACATCAGAAGATCTCAGTGGGATTCAGTTAGTGTGAGAAAATTTGGAACTTTGCTCCCAGGTGGTGAACCTTGGACTACACTAGATTGACTGTATCAGTGTGGTGAGTATGCCCCTAAAATAGAGGTGTACAGGAGATAAATAGGGCCAGTAGTAAAACCCCCTCCAACTAACTGTAAGACTTTAGAGTGTCTGAAAAGAGTGTGTGATCCCCTCCTACACATAGAAAACATCAGGCAGAATGAAAATGACAAAATGAAAAAGCAAAATGCAGTCTCAAACATATAGTTCACCAGAAGCAAGTATAGGACACATTGAAATAGAGGACACCAAAAGTAACACACTGGGAATCTCTGAAAAGATAGCCAGTGAAATAAAAAAACAACTGCATCAGGCTATAGAACAAATCAAATTAGAAGTAGTCTCCCATGTAAAGATAGAAATAACAACATTAGTAAAGGAGTTGTTGAATGCAGCTAAAGAAGAACTAGAGAAAGAAGTACATGAGCGTGGGAAGCTGATTGAAACTTTGAATGAACAACATAGAAAACAAGCAGAATTCATGAAACAAACTCAAAGAGACATCCAAGAAACAAAAAATTCTATCGAAAGAGTGCAAAACCTCCTAAAGGAAGCTGAGGATAGGATTTCAGACCTTGAGGACAGGATCACAGTTAGTGATCAGGAAAGGATAGAACTTTTAAAAGTAACAAAGCAGCATGAAATGCAATCCAGAAGCTTCATGATGATGCCAAGAGCAACAATATAAGAGTAATGGGCATTAGCAAAGATACAAGAGTGCAGGCAAATGACATACATAAAGTATTTACAGAAATAATAGCAGAAAATTTCCCAAACATGGGGAAAGAATCTGATATGCAGATAAGTGAGGCATATAGAACACTAAACAGTCACAATCAACATAAATCCACACCCAGACACATAATAATTAAGATTCCAGACATACAGCATAAAAACAGAATATTAAAAGCTGTCAGAGAAAAGACACAACTCACCTATCAGGGAAAGCCCATTAAAATCATGGCAGACTTTTCAGCACAAACCCTCAAGTCAAGAAGAGCTTGGAGTGAGGTATTTCAAGCCTTGAAAGAAAACAATCTTCAACCCAGACTGATGTACACAGCAAAACTTTCATTCAAATTTAATGGAGAAACAAGATACTTCCATGACAAAGAACAACTGAAGAAATTCATATCCACGAAACCAACCCTAGAAAGAGTACTTAAGGACATACTAGACAGAGATAAAAATGACCACAATCCCCAAAACAACAACAGAAAGAAACCACCGGGTAGGATAAGCAATTAAATAAGAGGAAAAGCAGAAAGAAACAACTGGAACATAATACGGAAATGTTGAGCCAGTACATATCAGTGCTATCCATAAATATAAATGGCCTCAATTCACCTATAAAAAGAAATAGTTTGACACAATGGATCAAGAAACAGGACCCCACAATATGCTGTATACAAGAAACACATCTGACCCAAAAGAAAACTCATAGATTAAAAGTCAAAGGATGGAAAATGGTATTCCATGCAACAGGAACACAGAAAAAAGCAGGGGTAGCTATTCTATTTGCAGACAACGTGAACTTCAAACCTAAAATGATTAAAAGAGATAGAGAAGGTCACTACATATTTGTTAGTGGAAAAACTCAAGAGGAAGAACTAACAATTATAAATATATATGTGCCAAATAGAGGAGCGCCCAACTATATAAGACAGATACTAATGGACATGAAAAACAAAATACACAAGAACACAATTATAACAGGAGATCTTAACAGCCCATTGTCACAAAGAGATAGATCAACTAGACAGAAAGTCAGCAAAGAAATAACAGAACTGAATCATACCTGTGAGCAATTGGACTTAGTAGATGTTTACAGAGTGTTCCACCCAACCACATCAGATACACATTCTTCTCAGCTGCACATGGGACATTCTCTAAAATAGACCATATATTATCCCATAAAACATTCTTAAGTAAATGCAAAGGTATTTAAATCATACCATGCATAATATTGGATCATAGTGCACTGAAATTGGAAATTAATGGCAAAAGAAATTGTAAAACCTACATAAATACATGGAAATTAAGTAACAGCCTTTCGAACAACCAGTGGGATACAGATAAAATTAAAAAAGAAATAAAACAATACCTACAATTCAATGATAATGTAGAAATAACATACTGTAATTTGTGGGTTGCAATGAAAGCAGTCTTAAGAAGGAAATATAAAGCAATAAACTGTCATATCAAGAAAACAGAACAAGAACAAATAAACAACCTAATGCTCCATCTCAAGCTTCTAGAAAAAGAAGAGCAAGCTAAACCCAAAGCTCATAGAAGAGAGGAAATGGTAAAGATTAGAACAGAAATCAATGTAATTGAAACTAAAGAAACACTACAAAGAATTAATGAATCAAAAAGCTGTTTTTTTGAGAGAATAAAGAAAATTGACAAACCACTGGCTAACATTATCAAGAGAAAGAAAGAAAAAACCCAAATTCATGCAATAAGAACTGAAGAGGGAGAAATTACTACAGATCCCATGGAAATTCAAAAGATCATGACTTCTTACTTTGAAAATCTCTACTCACATAGAGTGGAAAACACAGAGGAAATGGACAGATCTTTAGAAACATATGAACTACCAAAGTTCAACCAAGAAGATATAGCAATTTTGAAAAACCCAATATCAGCTATTGAAATTGAAAATGTAATTAAAATTTACTAACAAAGAAAAGTCCAGGTCCTGATGGATTCACAGCTGAATTCTACAAGAAATTTAGAGAAGATTTGATGCCAGTACTCCTTAAACTCTTCAATGAAATTGAGAAAAAAGCAATCCTCCCTAAATCATACTTGGAGGCAAGTATTATTCTGATACCAAAACCAGAGACAGATCCAACCAAAAAAGAGAACTATAGGCTAATCTCACTAATGAACAATGATGCAAAGATTCTCAACAAAATACTGGCAAAGAGAATGCAGCAAATCATCAAAAAGATTATACATCATGACCAAGTGGGGTTCATTCCAGGAATGCAGGGTTGGTTTAACATATGAAAATCAATACATGTAATACACCACATCAACAGAGCCAAAAACAAAAACCACATGGCCATTTCAATAGATGCAGAAAAAGCTTACGACAAAGTCCAACACATGTTCATATAAAAACCCTTCAGAAACTCGGAATACACGGCGTCTACCTCAACCTTATACAGGCCATCTATGACAAACCAACAGCCAACATTATACTAAATGGACAAAAACTGAAAGCTTTCACTTTAAAATCAGGAACAAGACAAAGATGTCAACTATCACCACACCTTTTCAACATAGTTCTGGAAACACTAGCCAGGGCAATCAGACAAGAGAGAGAAATAAAAGGAGTAAAGATAGGAAATGAAGAAACTAAATTATCACTATTTGCAGATGACATGATACTCTATATAGAAGACCCAAAAAACTCCATTAAAAGACTGCTAGAGGTAATAAACAAGTTCAGTAGTGTAGCTGGATACAAAGTCAATGCTCAAAAATCAATAGCATTCCTGTACAGACACAAAAAAAAACCTCACTGAGAGAGAAATTATGGAAATATCGCCCTTTACAATAGCATCTAAAAAAATGAAAAACTTAGGAATCAACCTAACTAAAAATGTAAAAGACCTATGTGCTGCAAATTATACTATGCTGAAAAAGGAGATTGAAGAGGATATTAGAAAATGGAAGGACATTCCTTGCTCTTTGTTAGGAAGAACCAACATTGTGAAAATGGCTATACTCCCAAAACTGTTATACAGATTTAATGCAATCCCAATCAAAATACCATGGACATAACTCACAGATCTAGAGAAAACACTCCTAAAATTCATTTGGAAACAGAAGAAACCTAGAATAGCAAAGGCAATTCTAGGCAACAAAAGCAAGGCAGGAGGCATCTCAATTCCTGACTTGAAACAGTACTATAAAGCCACAGTGATCAAATCAGCTTGGTACTGGCAAAGAAATAGACCTGAGGATCAATGGAACAGATTAG
>PVLA01003259.1:0-221439 GCA_004027455.1 Hydrochoerus hydrochaeris | reverse complement strand
GAAAGAAAGAAAGAAGAAAACAGGAAAGAAACCTGGACCCCCAAGATGATGGTATTTGGTAGGAGACTTTGGGACGCCCTAGGACTGGAATTAGCACCATTATTAAAAGACCCAGAGAGTGGTCCACAAGAGGGTTGGAGTGAGTTGGGGCTGTTCATGAACCAGGAAGGGGCTTCATCAGACATCAAATTTGACAGCACTTGAATCTTGTGCTTCCAGCTTCTAGAACTGTGAGAAACACATTTCTGTCATATATAAGTTCCCCAGTGTGTGATACTTTGTCATGGCAGCCTAAACTCAAGTATCTGCCATGCTAAGTATTTTATTCTCTTTGGTGTGGGTTTGGGAAAGAGACCCTTCCCTGATATTCTGTAACTCAGGATAGTCTTAATTCTGATTAGTCCACACCTTTTCCCAGGCTCTACCCTGTGTTTTCTCAAGTAATTACTAAATTCAATTCACAATGGCAGTTTACCGCCTTCTTTAAATTCTTACTAGTTTTTAAAGGACTATTTGACCACTTTAATGGAATGCATTACTGTTTTTCACACATATGATGTTGGTCTAAATGCCTGGAAATGAAGGTCCAAGGGAACTGGTGACAGGCATCCATGTCATGGGACACCAGTGACATTCCAGAAAGCATTTAGAACTGGGAAAAATGTTCATGGCATGTTGTTAGGTGACAGAGATAGCATGTATATCCCATCCAGAGCTCAAGCGAAAAATCCAAGTTCATGTGTGAATGGCCAAAGGCTTAGACACATGTTCAGAGTTGGCAGGGCATTGGGGAAGGGCACACCTACTTTGTCCTTTTCATGCTAATGTCATGGATGACAGGCCTCTGTCCCTCCACAGATGCCCCTGGCTTTGTGCATGGTGCCCAGGGTCCAGTATGTGTTGTTTGCCACCACCCCAAAACACACTGCTTTGAAACACTGGCCATGCAGCACCCAGCTGGACAGGAAGCTATCACATGATCTCAGTGTGAAAGCGCTAAGGGTCCACAGAAATTCTGTGAGACCCCCCCCCTCCATAGCCACAACCTTGGTTCAGGCAGTGAGCCCATAGGGCCTCAAAAGCACAGTGCAGATAGGCACCCACTGGTAAGCAGAGTGACCCCCAGAATATGAAGTTCTGCTTTTCAAAAGATGAAAAGATGCATGTGATGGGGCGCTGTCAACCCTGAGTTTAGGAAGTGACGTCCTTGTCCCTGGGTCTTTCTCTGAGGTAACCAGCATGGTCTCCTCACCTGGGGACATCGGGACTGCTCTGGGCTGAGGCCTTGCCTAGGGGTTTGGGGTTTGGGCAGCCTGATTTCAGTCTTCAAGGATGCTTCACCTTCACCCCCTGACCAAGCAGCCAGAGTTCTCCTGAGCCAGCTCTCCCCTTTCCCATGGTGGTTCTGTACTGTCCTTCAGGCCTCAGCTCTCACCTGACATATAATGTGAAAGGCAACTGTGTTTTCCCTCTCCAAGAGAATGCCCACTCCTCAAGGGTAAGCATTATGTCCAGTGTCTTCTTTCCTGTATCCTCAGGATTTGAAACTGGCTAGATAACTATTATTAAATAAACAAATGAGCCTGATGTGGTGAGGCACACCTGTGATTCCAGTTCCTCAGGAGGCTGAGGGAGGAGGGTGGCAGGTTAGAGACCAGCCTGGGAGACTTGGCCCATGACTCAAAATGAAATTTAAAAAGGGGCTGGGAATGTACTCAGGAATAGAGCTCTTGCTTGCCATGAGCAAGGCTCTGGGTTTGATCCCCAGTACTAAAAAAAAAAAAGAACAAAGGTCTACACTTTTGATGCAGAACATCTTAGAGCATGGTGCTTTGACACAGGATGTTTTCAGTGGGCAGCAGATATTTTCCAGGGGTATTTGAAAAATCCCAGCTTCTTAGTGTCAAGCCCCTGATAGTTCTGTGACTCTATGTAGTTCTTGTACTAAAAGCTGCATTTCTGCTCCAGTCCTCTGGGCTGTGGCCCGTCATTCTGGTCACCTCAGTTCCTGATCACCATGGTCCTTCCCCTTAGGAGAGCTGCATCTCCAGTACCTCTATGTGACTGCTGTACCTTCTGTGTCAAGTTCCTTTCCTGCCTCAGTGACAGGGGTCTGGGTCAGCAATGACTCACACATGGCAGAGGGTGTGGGGCTGGGGATTTAAATCAGCGGCATAAGCGCCTGACTGGCAAGTGCAAAGTCATGAGTTCAATACCTGGTACCAAATAAAATACAAAGGGTACATGGCAGAAGGTGTGACAGGCCACATCCAGGAATTCTGGGAGCTCTGTCTCTGCCACAGGACTAGGTGACTAGGAATCTGTCCTCCCAGGACTGAGTCTCAGCAGAAGGAACAGACAGCATGCAGTGCCTTCCACTCGTGAGGGCCTGAGGCTGCTCCAAAGGAAGAGCAGGGAGCCAAGTACCTTCTAAAGTGGGAAGGCAGTAGGGGGCTGAGCCAGCTTGTGTTCCCCACTGAGCATCCAACACACTTGGGCAGCTTGGTCCATGTGGTCCCTGTGCCTTGGAGATAGTCAAGGTTCCCTGCCAGGAGAGAGGTTCTGTTCAAGCAGCAGCTATACCCACCTCACCTGCTTTCCATCCCCACTCCAAGTCTGTATCATCTTAGCTGAGTGGAAGGACAAGATACAAGGTGCAGAGTCCCCAGCTAGAAATGCCCACCTGACCTACAGGCCAAGGGAACTCCATGACAGTCTGAAAAACTGGAGCCTGTACCTTGCCCAACTGCCTAGGGGTTAGGGCTTTCCTCTTTCTCACTGCAAAAGTCCTATAAACCATTTGGAAACCAAAGGGTTTGATTCATTTAAAACAAACAGATTGGTGGACAGACAGCTTGATAATGGAGTTTTCAACAGGGTTTCCGACTGAGTTGAGCCCCAGGACTTCAAAGACCCTCTCTAGGACCTCCTTCCCAACCTCATTATCCAACCTGAACCCAGTTTCCGTTTTTAAAAAGCCATGGGAAAGTGCTTCAACCACTGGACTGGCTCCTGGGAAAAGACATCTCTTGGCTTTTGGGTCACCAAAGTCCACAAGAGGAATAGCAAAACTACATCATTTTGAAACACAGAGGACAAAGACGCAAACAACTGATTGGGGAGAAAAAAAAGTGTGTTCTGCCTACCTGGGAAACAGAGAAGTGGAACTCCTCTCCCTCCATGGCACAAGTGCATGTGTGTGTATGACGGCACAGGTGTGCTCTGTGACTTCATGGACTCATCATTTGGGGTGATGCCAACCCAAACTGAGTCCATACCCTGGCTCTTTAGAAGCAGAGGGGCAGAAACTTGTGTACCTTAGGCTCCTCTTCTGTCAAGTAGGATGGGCAGCAGTATAGCAGCTGTTGAGGGCTCATGACAGTGCCTGGTACTGAGGAGGGTGCTGGTGTCAAGCCCCAGTGGTTGGCCAAGTCACCCCACATATCCTCCTTGGTTGTGCTGCTTGTGTCAGGAGGCCCATTCATCTGCCTGCAATGGCACCCCATCCTGTCCTTGCACTGCATGCCAGCAGCTGAGGTCATGGAGGTCTGCCCTCTGTTCCCCATCAAAGGTGGCCTGCTGTGACCATCTGAACATCTCCTATGTGTGGGTCCTGGAGGGCCGCAGTGTGGACAATACCCAGGCAGCTGGCCGTGGACATAGACCCTTGTGGCTTTTAGTTGCACCACCCAGAGGAGCAGGCAGCATGTGAGAAACACAGGTCCCCTTGTTCTCTCCAAGTGGGACCCTGGCTTCAAGCAGGCACAGCTGTTTGTCTCTCAGATCCTAGTAATACAGTGGGAGGCTGCCAGGGTCCAGCAACCTGGTCTTAGCAGGAGAAAGGCCACAAGGGTGGGGGTGGGGGCTACCATAGTGACCCCCCAGGGGCAGGGAGACAGCTGGTTGAAAGTTGGCTGGCTCATGTCAGGACTGTTTCAACAAAGCTATTTGTAGACAAGACACAGGGAGGTACAAGAGAAAGTAACTGTGTAAAGCTGGAGACAGAAACAAGATGCGCCAGAAAGGCTCTTCCTAAATCTGTTGACTTTAACCAGAGACGCACCAGGAGCAGGGGGAGGTGGGAGCATCAACCCAGCTCAGAGCTGTAAGAGTCTCCTTGACCTGTCCAGGTCGCGACGCCTGCTGCTGGCCTGAGTCTCCAGTTCCCTGCTAGCCCCAGCAGCCCGGCATCCTTGCCCTGACACTTGTCACAGATTTCCCTAAAACCCAGACAAGTAAGGAGAGGCCGCTGGATCAGACAGGACCTACGCAGGAGCTGGGTGCCCTCCACCGCCCTGGGAGATGGGCGCAGCCTCGGGGTCGGGGCATCCAGGGTCTGGCGGGGCCCCAGTGGCCTAGGGGGCTGAGGGGCACATGCGGGGCTGCGGAGACGGGAGGCGCAGGGGAACCCAGGGGTGCGCGGTGGGGTGGGGTGGGGAGGATGCGCCGAGGCTCAGGGTCAGGTGGATGTCATGCGGAACGGCTGGGAACACGGCGCCGGGCGTCGAATGCAATAGAGTCTGTACACAGAGTTTGTGACTCGACTGACCCAACCCCAATCCATGCGGACAGAACTGCCGTCGGGGGAGGGGCGGGGGAATCTGTGCGCACGCGCATCCCTGCGCGTTCCCGCGGTCGGGGCGGGGACGCCCTGGGGGCGCGGACCTCACTTCCGGCGAGCGGTAATTGGGCGCGTGGCACGAGCGTGACCAATCGGTGGGGCAGCTCGGAGGGGGGCGGTGCTTCCCTGACACCACCCTCCAAAGCACCGCCTCCCCGGCCCGCCCGCCGGCCGTGGCCCCGGCGCCATGTGACCGCGCCGCACCCTCCCTCGCACCCGGCCCCGCCCGCCGCCGCTCGCCCGCCCGCCGCGCGCCAGCGGCCCGGCGCAGCCCCAGGCCGCCGAGGGACGGCGGGGCCGGCGCCATGGCCGAGCGGGGCCGCCTCGGCCTCCCCGGCGCGCCGGCCGCGCTCAACACGCCGGTGCCCATGAACCTGTTCGCCACCTGGGAGGTGGACGGCTCCAGCCCCAGCTGTGTGCCCAGGTACGCGCCCGCTCCCTGCGCTTTGTCCGCGCGCACCTGCCCCGCCGGGCCTGCGATTGCCCGTACCCGCGCCTGGAGCGCAGCCGGTGGGGCTCGAGTCAGGCTACCCTGGTCGGACGGGGCAGCCCGGATCTGATCGGGCTGAGGCTCCGGGTCGCAGTGCCTGGCCCGCGCCCAGCCTCCCCTTGACACCTGCCTCTGGTGCGCGCGGGGTTCCAGCCGGGTACCGCAGTTGCCCTCGCGTCCAGACACTGTCAAGCCTCGAGGCCTGGGAGTGACCCTCAGGCGCGGTGTAACAGGACAGCTACAGTCAGCGCAGGACCACCGTGTCCCTTGTCTGGAGGACTCCAGGCCGCCCCTTCGTCCAGCGGGCCGGGCCGGTCGGTCCCCTCCTTATGTTTAGCCCTGCCTGGCCCTGTGGAGACATCTTCTGAACCCCAGTGCATTTTGACTGGAGCTGCTGATTTTGACATTGCAAAGCCTCATCGCCCTGCACTGGGTAGGTGGCTGCCTACTAGTCCAGGGGCAAGGACTGGCCTGGCTTACCCTCAGGGCCAAGCGCTGGGCAGTTATGGTAGAGTGGCAGCTTCCCGGTTTCTCCCACACTGCTTGAAACTTGTGTGTGTGTGTGTGTGTGTGTGTGTGTTTGACTTGGTTCCTGTTCAGGGAGCTTTCAAGCGGGGGTGGGGGAGACGACACTGTCCTGGAGGATTCTGGCCAGGGAATTGGAGCCCTGTTGGGGTGGGGTGGGGAAACCTCCCACCTCCCACCTCCCACCTCCCAGCAGGGACTTCACTGTGGTCATGCAGCACAGGATGTCGCCCTGCGGGGCTGGGGAGAGCACATGGAACTCTGGCCTTCAATTTCCCTGCTGGGAGTACTTCACACTATTTCTAAGTGTGGTGTTGGGGAAGCAGAGGGCACCAGCCAGTGGGTTTGCCCTTCCTCAGCACAGGGATGGGAAAGGCAGGAGTGACGCTCAGCAGGACTGCCACTTCTAGTGTGGTCCCCAGGAGGACTCATTTTGCTGTTAGGGTCAACGTTTGCCTGGAAACCAATCCCAAAAGCATCTCCCAAGCCCCACATGCGGGGGACCATGCTGGAGCCTTCCATGTTTCCTGCCTCTCCTTCTTTGTATAACCAGCCCCTACAGCTCCTGGACCTTCTATTGCTAGCCTATCACCACCCATGAGAGCCTCAGAGCAGATTTGGACCTGACTGCCTTTGGCGGCGTGCCTGAGTGAGAACCAAAGATTTGAGACTAGGTCTCCTTGTGTTGCCCAGACTGGTCTCAAATTCTTGGGCTCAACTAGTTCTGCCTCAGCCTCCCAAATGGCAGAGAGTGAGGCACATGCCACGCAGCAGGCTAGAAGTGAGGTCTTTAACCTCAGGGAATTGGAGGAGTGTGGCCAGGAGCACTGTCACCCCATTGTGGAGCCAGGCTCTTTTCTTAGAAAGGAAAGCATGAGGACACAGCAGGCAGCAGGCAGGTTGGGAGTGCTGGATTGGATGGTGCTGGGTGCTGGGGTGATCTGGGCTGACAGGACAGTGGGCCAGCTCTGTGGTGTGGAGTGTGGCAGGGAATGCAGAGCTTCAGTTCTGAGCTTCCCTTCCCTGTTCTTCCCTGTGCTTGTCCAGGCTCTGCCATGTGCTTGCATCACAGGCATGCACACCTTAGGCAGTGACAACTCACTGCTCATCTGGGGACCTTCTGCCAGTGGCATTGTTTTCCCTATGTGTCCCTGTCTTTAGCTCTCTGTGCTGCATTTGTGAGTTGGCTGGTGACATGTTCACTGCTCTGTAGTATTCCCCAGGACAACACCACTGAGTCTGTTGGCACCAAGGGATGTTTGGTTTGTTTTCAGTTCTTGGCTAATTACAAACCTTCCATTAGACATCTTGGTCCCTGTCTCCTGCATGCATAGTAACAGGGCCTTGTGTTGCTGGTTGCTAGGATGTGGAGTGCAACCATGTGTAGCTCTGTGTGGCCACCTGACTGCTTCCCAGAGCAAGGTTGCTAGCCCTGGCCCCACTAGTAGAAGTGAGAGTCCCCATAGCTCCACATTATTGTCTACATGTGTGACTTAATTTTTTACCAGTCTGGTGGGTGTGAATTGTATTGTGGTTTTAACTTGAGTTTCCCTGATTGCTAATCTAGGCCATATATACTTCCTTGTCAATGAAATTCCTGTTTATTTCTTCTGCCAATTTTTATTTTTCTCTGTTTTCCTACTTGAGTCTCAGCAGCTTCTGTAGGGAAGAGTAATCCTTTATCAGCTATATGTGTTGAAAGCACCCTCCTCCAATTTCAGGTGTCTTTGCCCTCTTTCGTGCCTTTCTGTGGTCCCTTGGGTTACCCTGGGGCTTGTGTGCCCTTTGTGGTCTGTGGGTTCAGGTCATCTCTGCTGATTTTGGTGTTGGTTTGGTGTTGGTGCTGGCAGCAGAGTTCTCTGACCCCAAGGAGTTGTGCCAGCCGTTCTACCAGAGAGAGGACTGAGTCCTGGTGTCCCTCTATGTGCCTGGGTATAGCAGCACTGCCACCCTTGATGACCCTTTGCACCTTCTGCTGGGCATATAGTTGACACTGCCTTTGTCCCTCCTTCCCCTTTCCTCATATGTCCCCACCTGCTCATCAGCAACCTTCGCTGTTTTGGACCTGAAGCTCCTACTTGATCTTGTCTCTTACTGTGGTTCATGGGTTCCTTTATAAACTCTATGTAGTGCATTGTGCAGTCTTTACTACTGTAGTCTTCTGGCCCGTGTTCTCAGTGCACTGAGGAAAGCCCAGATTCATTCCATAGAGCAGGAGCCTGGAGCCTCAACATGTGCTGTTACTTGTGACAGATGTGTGGCTCTGGAGGCACAGAGTGTGTCTCTGTCACCAGAGAGGCTCTGTGTCCCTTCCAGTCAGCCCTGACGCTGCCATCCTCTTCCACAGGCAGTACCATCTATCTTCCAGAAGGCCATGTGTGTGCCCTTACCGACCAGTACCAGGCCATCACTGTATTCTGTCCTCTGATCATAGTGAGCCCTGCCCTGTGCACTCATGTGGGTAGCACCTGTGGGTGCTTTCCAGCCTGGGGCCTTGTGTTATGGAGTGCAGTCTCCTTGCTGCTGGCTGTTCCTTCATGTGTGGGGTTTAGGGCCAGTCTTCTTGCCTGCCTGCCTGCCTGCCTGCCTGCTTCCTTCCTTTCTTGATCTGCTTTTGCAGTACTGGCAACTGAACTACACATTTTATTTCTTGAGACAGGATATCATTTGTTTTTTGTTTTTGTTTTTAAAGCAGAATATATTTATTGAGAGAAAGGAAACTTCTGTCCCAGAGAGACAGAAGGGGTCCCGAGTGAGTTGCCAAAGACCTTGCCTTTTCTAGGAATTTTTGTAGAGCAAATCTACAAAGTAAGGTGGGTCTAAGTTGGGGGAAAATAGGAAACCACAAGGATATCATTTGTTACATCACTAAATTGCCCAGGCTGTGCTCAAACTTTGGATCCTCTTGCCTCAGCCTCCTGAGTGCTGAGTTTATAGGCATGAGCCACTGTGCCTGGGTAGTCTGTTTTTTTGTGTGGTTGGACTGAGTGAGTCCTTTGTCAGATACATAGACTGTGAATGTTTCTCCTTGTGTGTGGTTTGCCTCTTCATTTCTTCATGATGTTTTGTTTGTTTGGTTTTTGGTTTTTTTGAGACAGAGTCTCGTAGTTCAGGCTGTCCTCGAACTTACTGTGTAGTACAGGCTGGCCTCAAATTTATGGCAGACCTCCTGCCTCAGGCTCCCAAGTCCTGGGATTACAGGCATGCACCACACGCCTGGCATTCCTTTTGCTTAATGGAGATTGAACTCAGGGTATTGCTCACGCTAGGTCAACATTAAACACTTTATCACTAAGTGAAATCTCCACCCCCCCTACTCCCCTCCCCATTTAAAATTTGAGACTGAGGCCTAATGTTGACTTAGGCTTAAATAAATTGGATTTGAATTTGGGGTCCTTTTGACTTAGCTTCCTAAGTAGCTTGGATTACAAATGCGAGCCACTATGCTCAGCTCATGGTGTGTTTTGATGAGACGTTTGTAATTTTGGTGAGGTCCAGTGTTTTACTTTGTTGTTGTGTCTTCAAAGCTAAGCAATCTCAAGGTCACAAAGGTGTCTTTCCAGGAGTTTTACAGTTTTGGCTTCTGTGTGTAGTACAGTACTCATCCTAATTCAGCATGGCCGTAGTATGAGATTGGGTTTGCAGTGCCAGTGTGACCTCCAGAAGCATTTTCTCTGCTTCCATGCAGAGCCACACATGGTTCATAAGGGAATTTCATGACTCAGACCTGGTGCCAGAGTGGCCCCACTTCCTTGTGAATATGCCTGCAGTGACAGATCTCTGTGTTGTGCTTGCCTTGTTAGATGACTCCTAAATGCTTGTATCGTATGTCACACACTTCTATTGTCTGTTACTGATATATAGACATTTGGTTTATTTGTTTTGTTTTGTATTGGTACTGGAGGGAGAAAACAGCCCTTTGCCACCAGTCTGCACTGCCAGTGCCTAGTCTGGGGCTAGAACCACCATTTAGAATTTTTAGGTTTTTTTTTTTGAGGTCTCACTATGGTACCCAGAGTGGCTTGAATTCCAGGCCCCAGGGGCCTCTCTTGCCTCACTCTTCCAAATAGGTGGGACTGTAGCTGTGCACCACTGCCTCCAGCTTGAGCTGGTTTTGGAAACCAGTAATCTGGGTGCTTACCGATAGATTCCTTTGCATTTCAAGGGTATATGTTACTTCCTTTTCATGCCTCACCACTCTGTCCCTCACTATACAGCGCTGAATAGAAGTATTTGTGTATGTATCTTGTTGTATTCTGAGCTTGAAGTTTTAGTGTTTTTCCACTAAGAATGATGTCTGCTGTAACTTTGTGTTTTTATTTTTTATTTTTGACACAGGGTCTCACTGAATTGCTAAATTGCCGTGGCTGGGCTTGAATTTGGAATCCTCCTGCCTCAGCCTCCCAGGCTGGGATTATAGTCACCATGTCTGGATTACAGCCACCATGCCTGGCTCCTGCTAGAATTTTTCTGTAGATACCATTATGAGGTTACCTGCTTACCAGTCCAATTATTTAAATAGAGGATGACCAAATATTGCAATTTTTTCCATTAATTTTATAAGCTGATGTAACAGAAAATGTAAAAATGACAATTTTATCAAATTTATTCAATACAAGTATTGACTGTTTGAAATGACACCTTCCTAAGCTCAGGATAGTCAGTGTGTAAACAAATACAATGCTCAAGTAATGTTTGGGGTCACTGTTAAAAAAGAGTTCCAGCAGCTGATTTATAGATGAGTATCACTTTAAAAGAAAATATTGGGACTGGAGATGTAGCTCAGTGATAGAGTGCTTGCCTAGCACGCACAAGACTGAGTTCCATCCCTAGTACCACAAAAAAAAAAAAAAAAAATTGAGTGGATATGGAAGATAACAACTTACTTCTTTTGTGGTGCTGGAGATTGAACCCAGAGCCTCACACATACTAGACAAGTGCTCTACTCCTGAGTTACATCCATGACCCCCTTATTTCTGATTTAAAATAAATATATAATCAGTTATTTTTCTTCTTTATTTCCTTTCACAATAGCATTTGTAGCTATACATTATCTTCTAAAACGCATTAGCTGGAATTCACAGTTTTTACATACAGTATCCTTCGGGTTAACATATTTACAATTTTTTTTATAACCCCTTCCCCTGTTTGGTTTTTTTGGTTTTTTGAGTCTTGCTATATAGGCCCATGCTGGCCTGAAACTCATGGCAGTTCTGCCTTGGCCTCCTAAGTGCTGGGATTACAGGTGTGTGCCACTATGCCTGGCTTTAGTCTTACACAGTATTCAAAGTTTCTTAATATCCAGGCATATTCTCTCCAGTTATTTTTTAAATTCTTCTCTTTTTTTCTGTATTCATTTCTAATCTACTTTATGTTGTGATTAGAGAAGGTGGTCAGTATGACACCAAGTTCCTAAGATTATTTTGGAACTTGATTTATGACTTGGGGTGAGGTCCATTCTAGACATGTTCTGTTTGTAGGTGAAAGAAATGTGCATTTGGCAGGGGGGCGGCACAGGATTTGCTGTCAGTCTTTTAGCTTAAACTTGGTTTATTGTGGTCTACACCTGTTTCCTTTTTGTCTACTTGAGAAATATATTAAAAATCTTCAAGTCTAAGTGTAGCTTTTTCTGTGTTTCTTATAATTCTGTCAGTTTCTGCTTTGTATATTTTGGGGCTACATTGTTGGGTACATACATGTTTAGAATTATGGTACCTGCTAGGTGTTTTGAACTTTTTATTATTGCATGATTCTTTATATCTAGTGATGCTTTTTGTCTTATTGTTGACTTCAGTGGTATACCTGTGTAAACTTTGTTTTGGATGGTAGTATTTGTTTTGTTTTTGTTTTTTGTTTTACCTTTTTTCTTTAAACTTTTGTATAACCTTAGATGTGTCTTTGGTTATTCAGCATGTGTATAGATTTTTGTTTTCATCCAGTCTGATGCCTTTTTTTAACTGGAAGATCCAGTCCATTTACATTTGTCTAGATTGTTGCTACTTGGGTTCATGTCTACTGTTCTATTTTGTGCTTTTTAAAATTGTCCTGCACTTTTATTTTTTTTCTTTTGTCTTACCTTATTTTGCACTGATTTTTGTTATTTCATTTTCTTCCTGTATTGGTAGTGAAGTTTATCACTATTTCAGTTTCTTTTATTTTCCTTCCTTCTTTTCTTTCTCATTTTTTTCTTCCAGTACTGGGGTTGGATTCAGGGATTTGTGCATGCTAGGCAAGCACCCCCACTAAGCAACACTCCCAACCCTTTTTAAATTTTTTGAAGCAGGGTCTTACTAAGTTGCCCAAGTGACCTCCTGCTTCAGCATCTTAAATACCTGTGGTGATAGGTGTGTGCCACTGTGCCTGGCTACTACTTTGGTTTCATTTGTGGTTGCCTTGAAAACTTTAGTGCACATACTTGCTGTTGTATGGTAGAGCTAATTATGTCTTTATTCACTGGAGCAGCAGACCTGAGTGTACTTTCTGCTAACCAGGCCTTTTCATGTGTATAAGTGTATTATGGATATGTTGTATGTTTTGGTCTTTTTTTTTTTTTTTTAGATCTTGCCATGCAGCCCAGGCTGGTCTTGAACTTGGAATGATCCTCCTACCTCGGCCTCCCGAGAGCTGGGGTTACAGGAGTGTGCCACCACGCCTGACTCTGCTGTCTTCTTAAGGCTCCAAGACACTGTCATTATTGCTTCAGCAGTCAACTCTCAACGAAGTTGAAACTTACTGTTTTGTCTTTATCCTCTTTGCTCTCAGAACCTGGAGTTGTGTTCTTCCTCTTGCTGTGAACCTCCCTAGGTTTTCTTTGAGGAAAACCCATAACAGTGAGCTGCCCCTTCGTTTGTTGTGTTAATTCTGTACCCTTCATTTCCAAAGGATATGTGCTGGTGGCACACAAGACCAGGGTAGCCTCTCCCCTGTGAGGTGAGGTGCAGCATTCCTTTTGTCTCCTACTTTTTTTGGGGCGAGAAGACAGCCTCCTATGGCTGAAACTCACTGGAAGAGGTCTGGTGTGGTAGCTATGTGGTCCCCTCCCTGAATTACAGCCTAGCTGACAGTGGGTCCATGTGTGGGTTTCTCCTGGGATGCCTGAGCTAGGGTTATTGGACCTTAGACATTGTGGATGTGTAGTTTTGCTTAGTTCTGGGTGGTCCTCAGCTACTGTCCCTTTGGTCATTGCTCTGTCCTCTTCTCCCTCTTGTCCCTGGAGCACTAGGCGGACCCAAGAGTGGTGGCCTTTCCTGCTGGGTGCTTCAGCCTGCAGGTGAGGAGCGTGATGTGGAGAGTGGGCCTTTTGGCAGTACCCTTTTTTGTCCATGAATGGCCTCTGCCCTCTAGGACATGTTGATGTTGCTTGCTGGCTAAGTTGGTCTTGGTCAGAGTTGTGTCCAGCCCTCAGGGTCCATCTTTTGTGGCACCTTAGTGAGCATCTTTGTAATTGAATCCAAGGTATCATGCAGGATCTGTGGGTTTTGCTTGGAACTGTGGGGAGGCCTCTGGACCACTGAGGGGGTGATTGGGAGAATGGTGCTGGCTGAAGTGGCTGTGTTAGTAGAGCTAGTTGCAGTCTGAGAATATGTGGGGATGGTGGAAGAGGTGCTACAGGATTGAGTGGGCCCAGGGAGGAGCACTGCAAGAGGCAGACACTCTCAACCTGTGAACTCAGCACCTCTTGGCTAGTCCTAGCAGAGGATAATGGAGCCTACACCTTGCGAGGCCAGGATGCAGAGAAGCACTGGCCTTTTACTGTGACCATTGTGGTCCTGTCTACACTGCTGCCACCCTACCAAATCTCAGATATATGTTGGACAGGTGTTTGCTGTTAGGACACAGGCCTAAGAAGCTCATATGGTCCTGCCCTGTCCTTCCTGAGGGCATCAGGTAGACACTACAGCCAAATGTTCTGCAGCTGTCTTTGACCACTGTGCCTTGAGCATCCTTGCTTTCCTGGACAGCTTTTGTGCAGCAGCCATGGCCCACAGTGCCCTGGGCAGGTTCCTCTTGAACTCTGATGACCTGAGGACTTCGTGGGCATGGGGGAAGCCCTGTGTGTGCTCTTCTCCCTTAGCCTAGAGAGCATTGCAGGGCAGGGCATTATGGGGCACACAACAGTAGGATCTTTCTGAACCCTGAGATGACCATGTGGGAGTTCATGGCCATGTCTGACCAAGAGGGAAGGGATAGGGTGGGAAGGCCCAGGCACTGGCCCCTACTGGCCCTGACACCCAGCCCATCTTGCCCAGGCCTGTGGGTTGGATGTGGCTTGCTCCTTGGAGACTGGAGACCCAGGCTGGCTGGTCTCCTCAGGGACCCTGAGCCCCACCACATGGTGTTTCCACAATGAGTGTGTGTGAGCTGCTGGCTGTGCCCAGTGACTGCCTGGGTGGCTATCATGGGTGGCTCAACAGTGGCACTGGGAAACGGCCCTAAAAATAGCATATGAGCCAGTTGAGAAGCCAAGATCCCCTCTGGCTGGAGGTGGGTTGGATGTGTTACATGTTTCCAGACAAAAATGACCCCACACAGGGCTGCAAGGTGAGCGCTGGTTCCTTAGGAACTCAGTTTCCAGTAATCACACCATGTACTTCTTAGCCACTTTGCCAGGCCCTGCAGCCCACGTGGTGAGACAGTGCCCAAATGTGCCCATTATGGATAGAAGGGCAGATGCCCAGAAGCCTCACATGTGGCTCAGCCATTGTTCAGCCTCGTGGAGTTGCAACCTGTGACCCTGGGCTAGGGACAGAGCCTGTCCTTTAGGTGGCCTACAGTGTCTTAAGAAGGCATCCTACTGTGCTGCCCTGCCCTCAGGGGAGTGCCTGGTAGCCGGGGTCTTCCTGGCATTTCCTGCTGGAATCTTGGAGTTCTCTATCATGGAGCCATGGACAGGAGGAAGGGGAGCTTTGGCTGTGAAGACCTGCCCTGGTCCAGGTGCTTTCAACCTGTATTTCTAGAGGGACCACAAATGTGTGTGCTATGGCTATGGTGCTGCCATCTGCCCCTTTTTGGGGTCATTGTGGCCCAGACTCTTGTGTCCTTTTGCCCTACTCCTCCTATTCCCTTGACCCAGTGGTTTCTAGTCTAGTCCTTGATTTAACTTCTTAGCTATCCAACACTTGCCGTGACGTGACCTGAGGGTTATCATGCCTTGGAAAGTTAAATGGGAATGACGCCAGAGCCTGCACATTTTCTAGCCCTCTATCCCTGGCAGGGACATGAAGAGAGTAGTGGTGTTTGAAATAGATCCGTTCTAGATGCAGCCTGGGCAAGGTGAGGATGAGAAACAGCCAGGGGCTGAAGTGCTGGTTTGAGGGGCAGGCAGGCATCGCATCTCAAGAGGTAGGATCCCTAGTAAGCAGGATGGGCAGGTGAGTGCTGGCCACAGACTGTCCCATGGAGTGGCACAAGGATGGATGTGGAAGGCTGTTGTCACTGTGAGGATGGACCTGGCAAGGCGGGTGGGAGGTACAGTCCCTGGGCGGCTCCTTCATCAGCTCCTGATCTCGCAGGCTACCCTAGTAGTGGCACAAGTGGTCCTGTTTGATTGTGCTGGGTGGGAGTCAGGGCAGGGGTTGGGCCTGGCCATATTTAGCTGGGTTCCCAGCTGTCCCTAGTTGTCCTGATCTGGGCTGGGTGGGGGAAGAAATGTCACATGTCTGGTCAGTTTCCACTTGCACCTTACTGCTGTTTCTTGAATTGATGACAAGATATATAGAGATTGGCTGGCCCACACCATAGGGTGTGCTGGGGCCTCCTTGGTTTGGGTTTCAGCAGCAGAAAAGCCTGTTCTGGGAGCCCAGCCTTCAGAAGGGCTAGGCTCTAGGCGATTCTGCAGGCCATTCTTGAGTTTTTTGGCTATTTGGTGACTCTCTGGCTATGGGACATGCCTGGGCAGGAGGTGTGGAGGAGAGTGTGACAAGGAGTCCCTTCCTGTGCGCACAGAAGTTTCCAAGGCTGGAGAGCTAAGGGGACTGCACTCTCAGCTCTTCCTGAGCATCTGGCTTCCTGTGCCCGGGACTGGTGTCCGATCTCACTTCTGTCTTCACACCTGCATATTTTTCCTGTTTGGGAACACAGGTCCTCCAGAAAGGGCAGTGACAACCTTGTCACAACACCTGCTGCCTTCCCAGGGCCTTCTGGGAGTCTGCAAGGCTGGGGCTATGGTGAGATTTGCAGTGGGTAGGGTTCATGGCAGGGCTTCTGACAGCTCTGTGGTTTCCTGGGGAAAATGAGCTGCCCCCAGGTACCCTGAATAACAGCATAATTAGGTTTTTCGAGTGGAGCTGTTTATGTTAAAGGAAAAAAAGAAAAACATGCTCTATTTGACCCACTTAAGAATGAGTTCCTAGCCAGGGATTTAGCTCAGCGGCCTAAGTGCCTGCCTGGCAAACATGAGGTCGTGAGTTCGATCCCCAGCACCAAAAAAAAAAAAAAAAAAAAAGAATTCCTAGGGGCTGGAGATTTAGCTTAGCAGCATTAAGTGCCATCCTGTCAAGAGCAAGGTTGTGAGTTCAATCCCTGGTACGAAACAAAAAAACGAGTTCCTCAAACTAAAAAGAAAAAAAAGAAAAGAAAAAGAAACGAGTTCCTAATAAATTTCCTCCTTGCATCTTCTAGTTATTTTGCTGGTAGAGAGCATCTTTCAGTTAAACAGCCACACTGGCCTGACCCTGATGTGGACCCAGAGCCCTATAGGCAGGAGTTCCTAGTAACAGAGTCAGAGTCTGTTGTTCATTTGATTTGCCCCACGTTGCTGTGGAGTGGTGGGGTGGCAGTGGCCCTGAGCATGGCTGGCTTTGAATGGCACTCAGCATTGCATCTTCAGGAGGCAGTGGGGTACTAGGTGCATGTGTGTGTGCAGAAGGAAGGGAAGGAAGGGCCTTGGACAGGATGAACTGGGTGTGTAGGGGCCCTTTGGATAGCTGGCTGTCCTGAGTGCAGGTGCCCCGTGTCCCCTACATAGCCCTATCCCCATCTACTCTTGGCCTCTCTCCCGTGCACCAGACATGGCACTGCCCTGGAACTAGGGTCATCTCACTCCCCACCTGCTGCCCCTATTCAAGGACCAGACTGCCTGATGGTTGAGCACAGATGTCCAGCACATGGTGTGGTAGACAGGGCCAAGGTCGAGCATCTTGGCTATTTGGTGTTAGCTGAAGGGTGGGAATGTTCTGCTCTCAGTGATGAGGCTGTAGAGGCTGGAACCACCAGAGGGCCTCTCACTAGGGTTTAGTGGGGTTGACACAGCCCCTTTGCTTACGGTGCAAAAGACAGCAGGAATGGCACCTAGGTGAGGCCACTGTGATCCTCGTGGTTACACACAGTCGCATGTGTGAGGGAGAGCCAGACCCCTCCCAGTCACCCCAACTGCGTGCGTGCATGCATGCATGTGTGTGTGTGCATGTATATTGTGGGTGTACCTGGGCCTGTGGCATCCTCCACTCCAGCTCCAGCCTTCCTTCCCCATGTTCCAGGGGAGGGTGGTACCACCTATGTCCATCTTCCCTGTTATTAGGCTAGGACTGGCCAGGTAGAAGGTGGACTTGTGGAGACCCTATGGCTGGATGGTGCTAGGCCAGGGCTCCAGGCTGTACATGAAGTGCCTAGCAGTCTTCATTGTCTACAACAGCTTCCTGGCCCTGTGCAGTGGCTGGCAGGGACACTGAGAAGGCACCTCTGACCTTCTCTCCTCATTAGCACGGAGCACTTCTGTCCAGATATGACATGGACACTGGAGAAAACTGAGCTCGGCCAATGAGAGCTGGCAGCCACCCCAGGTCATGAAGGTGCAGCTTGGGCCCTAGGAGTGTGACAGGTACCAAGATGTAGGCAGCACTCCGACCTCTGTAGCACTAGCTTCCCCTCACTGTGCTTGGCCATTGCTGGGATATCACAGGAAGCCTCTGGGATATCACAGTTGCCCACCGGCCAGGGGGCTGCTAGCCATGTGGACAGCTTGTGGGCACGGGCCTGGGCCTGGATGGGCAGGGCACTGACTGTGGCATTCCTCTCTCACAGTCCTGGGGATGGCTGGCCAGCTGCCACTGCAGGCCTGGCTCCTACGCAGTAGACATGTGTGGAAGGACAGTGCCTAGGGACAAAAGATCCCTTGGTTTACATCCTGATGAAATGCATACTGGCATTTGGGGCCCATGGGTTGAATGTTGCACAAGGCTGAGGCTTAGTGTCTGGTTCTGCTCCCCATGTGGCCTTCTGCATCCGAGAGTAGTGGTGGACATCACTGTTCCCTGGGGCCAGCCAGCATGCTGATGTACGTTTGGAAATCCATAAAATGCCTTCCTGTCTGCCTCAGGTTCACAGTGCTGCTGGGGATGGCTACATCATGCACTTCAAAGAAGACATCTCCACAGCAACATTTCCTGGATGTGGCTTGAGGGGCCTGTCCAGGGCTGTGTCATGGAGGAGGGGCCTGTGGATGTGCTGGGTCTTGGAAGGAGAGGGTGAGGTCTGGGTACAGATGGCTGGGGCACCTGGTAGGGTGGTGGCTTGCAGAGCAGCGTGAAGGCTTTAGATGTTGTCACCAGACTGTTCACGAGAGCCTGTCATGGGGGTGTGGTGTGAAACCTCAGCCTACCATCATGGTGGCTGCTCCAGCTCCTCCATTGGTCCAAGTATCTCTTTCCAATCTCAGATGTGAATGTGGGCTTTCCCAATGAAGTCCGCGCATTTAACTGATACGCAACCTTGGGGGCTACTGTTGGTCTTGGTGGAATGTTTGGAGCCCACTAGCTGGAGCAGTGTCCACCTGTCACCCTGAGTTGACCTGCAGCCTTGCAGTGACTGCCCCTCCTCCCTTTCTTCCAGTTTCTCAGCTTTCCTTCCTTTAGCTGGCTCTGCTAAGTCTGGCCCCCCATTACCCAGCCTGTAGGCAAGTGCTGTGGGAGCCCAGGGGACCAAGGCACTGGCCTCTGCCCCCTTGGAGGTCACCCTGCTCTGCCTCTCACTTTGCCCCCATGAGGATTGTTGGGGTACTCACTCATTCCAACCAGTGCTATGGCCCAAGTGGCCTGGATCCCTGTGTTGTTGTACTCACTGACCTCCTTAGTGTATCTGGGCTTCTTCCACACCCCTGAACCAGGCCCTGTTTAAGTCTGTCATCATCTGTTGTTGGTGCCTTGTAGATAGAGTCTGACTGGAAAGAATGATGAGGAACCCAAGGACCTGGACCCCAGTCTCAGGCTGGGTTGGGAACAAAGAGCCTGAGATCAGCCCAAGGAGATCTGGCCAGGCTTTGGAGAGGCCTGGAATTTTTCTTCGTAGAGTGAAAATGCCTGGAGCATTTTCATAGAGATGACATAGAGATAGTTTGCGCACACACAGGCTCCTCTGCAGGCACTGGGCAGAGTGACAGCCCAGGAGGTACAAGTATAGCTTGCCAGTTTTTATGGGCTGGATTACATAGGGAGACCCCATGTCCAGGCACTGTCATGCAGAGGGCATCTGGCAGATGCTTTTTCTGGCAGCAGCAGCACTTGTCCAGCAGGGGACGAGGAGAGAGGAGAGGGATCAGAGGCACATGTGGAGACAAGAGCTCAGTAGCAGGCTGGGGGTGGCCATTGTCACTGCTCTTGGGCCCACAGGCTCTTGGGCCCAGCACTCCCAGGCTTGTTGTGTCAGTCCCTCCCACCAGTGATGTCCTGCACTGGAAAAGGGTCCTGTCAGCCCTATCTGCTGGTGGCTGGAGGTACTTCTCTGACAGTCTGGATCTCTCCCTAGCCCTGCTCCTCATACTGTTTTGTCCCCTGTTGGTGCGTGATCCAGAGAATTGAAGGCCAGGACAGAAATGAGATTTGCACATCCATGTGGCAGCTGGTTCACAGTGGCTGGGAGGTGGACAGCCACATGTCTCTGGGCAGATGCAAGATGCACACAATGGAGCATTATTCAGCCTCTCGGGAGGACATTTGGACCATGCTGTGTTGTGGATGGCCTGAGGATATAGGCTGAGTGGACACAGCCAGCCACAGAGGACAGATGCTGGGTGGTTCCAGTCCCATGAGACCCTTGAATAGTCAGATTTGAAAGGTCAGGAAGTAGGTCATGAGCCGCAGGGCAAATGGGAGGTATTGTTCCATGGGTGCAAGATTTTGGGTCTGCGCAGTGAGTAGAGCTGGTTGGGGATAGGTGACTGCACAGCAGTGGGTGTGCTGACCTCTGTTGTATGCCCCAATAGCTGGAATAGTCAGTTCTGTGTGACCTGTATTTTATCTGTATACAAAAGGGACCTTTGCTAGGTCTGACTGAGCTCTGATGTGACCCAGGCCAGCTGCCTATGAGCTCCCTCCGTCTTCCCTCCATATGAGTCTCCTCAGGCTGTGTGTTGAAAGTCAGCCCTGCCTATGGGTGAGGACAACTCAAGGAGTCCCACAGGCCTGGGCTTTCAGGATGTGAGCACATGGATGGCAGAGGGACACGTGAACCGCATGGCCCGGAGCAGCAGAGCCCAGTTTCTGGTTCTGGCATTGCTGCCTCATCCTGTCCACCCTGTTGACATGGGCACTGAGGGTTGTGTTCTGGGGACCACTGGCCTGGTTTCCCTGAGCAGGAGAGTGATGGGGATGGGTCCCTGCCCCATCCTGCAGTCCAGAGTGTTGCCTGCAGATGCTTCTGTAGAAATGGAAGGTCTCACAGGGCCTGTGCTTAGGAAGTTTCTGAGATCTTTCTGGAATGGCACTTGTTCCACAACTCACAGCAGCCAAGGACCAGTGTGGTACAGAGACTCCTCCTCTGTTGGTCATCTGCAGTCCCCACAGCTGCCACTTGTCCACAGGGCTCATGTAATACCTGTGGTATGTGGTCAGAGTGACCCTGGAGGAAAGGCTCTAGTCCCACCCTCTTTGTTGGTCCAGGTTTGCCCCCTGCACCAAAGTGATACCCATCCCCCTAGCACTACTGTGCCTAGCCTCTTCCCTTGCTGCCAGCCCAAGTGAAACCTGGGGACCCTCAGAGCTCCCCTCTTCCTGCCTCTTTCTGTGCACTCTGAGCCAAGCACTTCTTCCTTCTCTGACTCTCCTGCCTCAGTTTGCCACAGTCCAGCTTTTGGGAGTGGGCACTGCTGAGCAGGCTGATCTCAGCTTCCCATAGCTTTGTGGGTACATGTAGCTATCACTTTACTCCCTGATATGTACAGGGGTCCCTGTAACTGAGTTAGTGCTACTAGAGGGGAAAAAGGTAGTCACAGCACCCATGTGCACACACAGCCACCAGCCACTTTGGAAAGACCACCAGAGATACCAGGAAAGGCAGGGGCAGCCCTTGGCTTATGCTGCAGCACGAAGAGTGAGCTCCTTTGGATGAAGAAAAAGCTAGAGCTGGAAAGGCACCCCAGTGTGACTGTGATTCAGGGAGACTTTAGGGTCTTGCAAGATGAATGCCAGGCTGAGGCTGCAGCACCCTTTTCCAGTCCAGGGTCAGAAGACTCAGGAGTCCAAGGACTCTACTGCTTGGTGGGGAGCAGGTTGCAGGCAGCATGGGGAAGATGCATACTTGGGAGACAAAGCTACATATTGGTGTCACACATGAGTGTAGATTCTGCATATTGCAACTTCTCTTTTTGTTTTTGGTTTTATTATTTTTTTTTTTTAGGGGTCCTGTGGTATTACCTAGGCTGGCTTCAGACTCTCTCAGGTAGCTGACACCACAGGTGTGTACCACCACATCTAGGGAAGAACTTATCGTTTTAAATGTAAGATTTTATCACTCAATCGTGGAGCATCCAGTTCAAGTTATGTGAAGCACAGAGAGACTTTTTTCAAGTTAAGTAACTGTCTTAGTTACTTTTCTCTCATTGCTGGTACAAAATACTTGACACCCAAAATTAAGGAAGGAAAGGTTTATTTAGCTCACAGTTTGTCAATCCATAATCAGCTGGCTTCAAGGCAGTGTGGCATGGCACAGTTGCAGCCACTCATGGTGGCAGGTACCAAAGGTGATGAGCTAAAAAGGGAAGAGCTTGCCTCTTTCCTTCCCTTATATGCTGGTTACCCACCCCTGAGCAAGTACAGCACTCACATCACCAATCCTAGTGCTAGACAAGGAACCTATCACAATTGCTAGACTCAGCTGCCTTCAAAGACTCCCCTACACCCCATGAGTGAATGAGGCTTTGGGGGGACATCCAGACACAAACTATAACAGGAATGGAGAGGATAAAGAACAAGTCTTAATGGAATATTAGTAAAAGCCAGAAGCCAGTCCTTTAATAATGTGTCAAACCTTTAACGAAAGTTACCAAGAGGCAAAGAGAAAGCATTCACATAATTTTAGGAATGAAATGAAACAGATGCAGCTTAAAAACCGGAAAACATTAAACATTGTTATCAATAAATATGAAAAACTTAGATAAATAATTTTCTAGAAAAAGTATGAATTACCAGATGAGCATTCCCGAATCCAAAATTCTCCAAAATCCAAAACTGTTTGAGTGTTGTTATCTCGAGGTGACCTCACACATGACTTCAGGTGACAGGTGAAAGTCACAGTGGGAATACACTAAAAATCCTATATCCTGTCACCTCAGGCCTGCATTAAAGTGTGTAAGACTTGAATGAGTTTCTGCCTAGATTTTTGTCCCATCCCAAGATATCCTATTGTATTTATTCAAATATTCCAAGATCTGAGAATTGAATCATTTCTATCCCCAGGAACTACCTAGAGAAACCCCTTTCCCTTCAGAAAATGGCTGGAATCAAACCCTTCCTATCCCCAGAGGCACCAGTGTTTTTACTGGTGAGTTTGCCAAATCTTCAAGAAATGAATCCTGTCTCATGGTGTTTTTCAAATGGGGCATAGCTGTCTACTTTCCACAGCAGTGGTATCAAGAAAACCCACAGGGCCCCACGGGTGAGAAGTGCAGGTGGGTCTCATGGACCTGTGTGTATGCAAATACTGTGTTGATGGACTGAACCTGACAGTATAGCATGGTCACCTCAGGTATATGTTGGTGACTGATTTCACATTTGAGGATTTGTTCCTGGAGTGCAGCTGTAGACTGAAAGGAAAATGATGTGATATATTGAGAAAAGGTATTTGATGAAATTTACATGTATTTTTAGGAATATAGAAATAAGTAGGAACTTCCTTAATTTGTAGGGCTCCTACTAAAGTCCATAGAGCATCACTATCCAGTGTAGTAACACATGCAAGACTATTTGTTGACCTTCATGGTCAGTTCTGTGAGTGCCAGCTGCCAGCTCCCCACTGGCTGGCTGGAGGGCCTTCCCATCACCGCAGCAGGTTTTGGATGGTGCTGCCTGGGCATACCAACCTTGACAGCCAGTGTCAGAAACATTCTCTTTGGGGTCAGGAAAAGGAACATACTATCCCAGCGTCACTCTTGGGATGGTAGTGCAACAACTTCCTTCTTGGAAGGAAAAATTGCCATTTAAAGATGGCATTATTGTCCACAGAGGCCCTATAAATGAGCCGCTGTGCTATTAGAACCAGTTCTAGAAGACTGTCACAAGATCCACACATGGACTTAATAGTATGGAGAAACCTGCACCATCACTTTGAAAATAAAATGCTACACATAGCAACTAGTGGCTGGCTAGAAATATATTGGACACAGAGTATTATACCAAAGACTTCTATAGGAGAAATCCCTGACTGAGGAAGCTGCTCTAAGAATGTGAAGTGCTGAGTAAACAGAAGCCAGGCATGAGGGCACAGACTATCAGCCATGATTCTACTTCATAAATTCTATGTGGAGTTTTTTATGCTCTTTTTTTTTTTTTTTTTAAGAAGGAAGTTCTATTTAACTCACTGTTTGTAGAGGTTACATAATCAGCTGACTCCATGACAGGGTGGTACATAGCAGAGGGACAGCAGTTCATGGCAGTGGAAGACAGCAGAAGCAACAAGAGAGTGTGAAGACTTTTTCTGTCCCTTAAATTTTATGTTGCTACCCGCCCTAGGGTGGGTGTAGCATTCACACTCATAATCCCAGCATTGGACCATGAATCAGTCACAAAGTCTGGATTCAACTACCTCAAAAAGCCTGCCTTCCTCATGACTGTATGAAGTATTGGGGGAACATTAAACCATAACATTCATTCCCTGGTACCTGCAAAGATTCATGTACATTCCTTCACACAAAAGGCATAGTCCATCTCTAAAAGTTGCCAGAGTCCTAACAGTTTCAGCATTGCTGAAAAGTCCAAGTCCAAGTCCCAAGTCTCCTCTGAGATTTAAGGCAAACTGTTTAACTGTGAGACCCTGTATAAATGAAAAGAAAGTCAAACACTTCCAACTTTCAATGGAACAAGATGGATGTTTCCATACCAAAAGTTACAAATGGGGATACAAAGGAGTGGGACCAAAGAAAATCCAAAATCCAGCAGGGCAAACATTAAGTCCTGTAGTTCCATGTGCAGCTCTGAGGCAATCTGTGGCAAGGTGTAAACTTCAAAGGGCTTAGGTGGCTTTGCCTCTATAGCAGTTCCAGTGGTTGTAGCTCCATGGCTTCTCTTTTGGGCTCACTCTGCTCCCTCCTTGCAGTTTTTCTCAGATGATCCATGTACCTGGCTTCTCCACACTTCTGGGGTCTCCACTGCACCTTTGGCTTCACACTCACAGCTTCACACATTGCCCTCTTGGGCACACTGCCTGGCCTCCCAGGCCTTCTTCTGAACTGAGTAGGAGCCTTCTTGACCCCACAACTCTTGTATTTTTCATGCACCTAAAACCAGCACATCATGGATGATGCAAAAGTCTGCTGCCAGCTGGATCAGTAGCCAGGTTTCTTTCTCTCTTGGCTGTAGGGGATTTCTGAGCACTCTAAATCTAATTCTGAGGAACAAATTCTCTAGGCTGCTGCCATTCTGGAACATGGTGCTCTGGGGCTTTTCTTTCAAAGCAAAATCTTTCACTTTCAAATTTGAGGCTGTGATAGGTGGAGACCTGCTGTCTCAGGCCATATTTTCTATTCCTCTGTCCATCCTTAGCAATCAAGATCTCCCCTGCTTGGGCTGGGGATTTAGCTCAGTGGCATAAGTACCTGCCTGCCAAGTACTAGGTCATGAGTTCAATCCCCATACAAAAAAAAAAAAAAGAAAAAGAAAAAGTCTCCCCTGCTCTATCTTTGCAGTCCACATGTTTACTAGAGCTTCTTTCCGGCCAAACTCAAAATGTTTTAAATCATTCTGCTTGGCTCTTTGCTCTTTATTCTCGGCATAAATCAGGCTAAAAGCCCCCAACAATAGCCATGCTACCACCTCAACATTTGACTGCTTTGAAACTTCTTCTACCAGTTTAATTAGCCCACTGCTCTTAATCTCAGTCTGAAGCATAGTCTTTAGACATGAGCAAAATATGGACAAACTTTCTGGCAAACCATAACACACATTATCTGGAGTCCACCCACCAGAGCAGTCCTTCCCATCAGAAACCTGAGCCTGGTCTTTACCTGCTGGATTTCTGTCAGTCTCCTGGTCTTCTGAGCTCTGACCAGAATCTCCCATACACTACAGCCTAAGGCGTTCCAGTACTGTTTTTTCAGCCAGCATCTCTAAATCTTTCCAAACTCTTCCCACAAGCCATTCCTGAAGTCTCCTGAACTACATGGAAAGGTACAGCCACGGCAATAGCAATGACCTCACTTCTCTGGTGCCAAATTCTGTCTTAGTTACTTTGTCTTAGTTATTTGCTGAGATAAATACCCGACCCCCAAAGTTAAAGGGCAGAAAGTTTATTTAGCTCACAGTTTGTAGAAATCTCAGTCCATAATCGGTTGGCTCGAAAGCAGGTTGGCACATGGCAGAGGGGCAACAGTTCATGGTGGTGGAAGACAGCAAAAGCAGCAAGAGATTTTTGTGATCTTGGCAAACTAAAGTGCCTACAGAATGGACAACAACTTAAAGGAAAAGTGGAGTATGTATGGGTTGAGGAGTTTTAGGGTGTTGGGGGCTATATCAGAATACCACAGCCTGGGGCTTAAACAGCAGGCATTTATTCTCAGGTTCTGCGAATAGATGTGCAAGGTCAGGGTCCTGCTGGCAGTCCAGAGAGCCACTTCCAAGTTCATAGACAACCATCTTTATACTGTTTCTTTGGGGAGGGAGTAGCAGCAACTCTATGGGTCCCTTTTTTTTTCTCCTCCTTTTTTCTTCACTCCTTTCTCCTCTCCCTTCTCTTCTTACCTTCCTCTTCTCTGTTTGTAGTACTGAAGATTGAACCCAGGGCCTTTGCGTTGAGCTGCACCACACCTCTCCTTCCCTGAGTCTCACTAAGTTGCCTACGCTGAGGTTGAGTTTGCAGTCCTCCTGCCTCAGTCTCCAGGGTGCTGAGATTACAGGGATGTGTGTATGCCATGCCCACTCCTGTGATCCCTCCTTAAAGCCAGTAATCCCATCATGAAGCCCCACCTTCATATCCTGATTGGCTTCCAAAGCCCTGTCTCTTTATCCTATCACCATGGGGGTTCAGATTTCAGGGTGAATTTGGAAAAAACAAAGATATTCAGTTTTCAGCAGAGAGTAATTTCCCTAGCAGATGCAAATTTATTTAAAGGAGCTATTCAGATTAAAATTATATGGAGTTGGCAGAAGCATGACAAATTGATCCGTGGGATGTAATAGTCACAATGTGCTTCAGAGATAGCATTCATCCCCAAAAGGAGTGTATGTGCAGTTGAGGGCATGGCATGGGGACACTGGATATCCATGTAGGAAGTAATAAAATCAGGTCCTTGCCCCATGTCATATACAAGACAGCACCAGCTTGGTAAATTATCTTGTTATGGAACAGAGGAAGTAGAACAATGAGGAGGGGTTAATTAAAGAGTAGAATTTCTGGGAAGCATATACAAAGGGCATGTTTGATTGTGCAAAAAGGGATTAAGAACCTATCTGCATGACAGCCACAGCTAGGAGGTGATGATTGCAGTGTACACTGGTTAATGATTAATATCTGGAGTGAAGAGTTCCTAAACACCTGGAGGGAAAGACAACCCAGTGGGCAACAGACAAAGGACCACAAGGCAGTTCACAGGAAGTGCTCACAGCCAAGGAGTACTGCCAGGCTGTACAGGCAGTCAGGTGTCTGCTCTTTAGGATGTAGACCACATTGGACCCAGGGTACCCTGTCAGATGGTATGGACTATGTGTGCTATATGTGTAGTAACTGTCACATGCTATCCTTGGTTGTCTTGGGTGCACAGAATATCTGCAGCAGTGAGCCAGAAATGAGGCACTAACTCAGGTGCACCTGCTGCTGCCTATGTCACTCAGGTACCATGGCCTGGGTGGGAAGCTGCCACCCAGTTAGCATACAAGGCTTGCTACTAAAGGAAGCTGGGAGTGGAGATAATGAACAGTTGGCAGTCTCAGCCACTTCCTGGCATAATGGTAGAGGGGCCCCAGGCAGCCTGTGGGCTTCTGTGGCTTTTTCTTTGTTTCTTCAAGAAAACTCCATCATATAGAGAACCTCTACCAACCCGTTAATGGGTGATTTGATGCTATTCTGAGACCATGGCTGCCACCTGGTGTCCTCACTGAGGAGGCAGCAGTTGACTCTGCTCTGCAAGTCAGCCCTGTGCTGGGTCTTCTGTTCCCCACTGCAGGCAGGCACAGTGTGAGGAGGCATGAGCACCCCAGACACTCTGCAGGCTGCCTTTGAGTGTGGACACTGGGGCCCAGTGGTCTGTAGGCTGTGTCTTATGGGACATTGTCTTTAAAATGCACTTTGTTTTGTGTCTGTGACTTGAGTCCACACTGTTGCAGGAATATGGAGTTGCACTCACAGATGTGAGACGCAGCCTAATCTCTGGCTACCGTGTGTGTCCAGACCACACACTCTGGTTTCCTTCAAGGTCATGTGTTGTGGAGCAGCTCTTGTCCTTGCTATCAGTCAACTCTGAGGTCCTTCTTAGAGCCAACCTTGGGTTAAAGACACGTTCTGTACATCTGGCTCAGTTTCTATGTGTAAATGATTCTTCTTGTCCCTTGAATATTGTTTGCATGAATAGTGCCAGCAAAACAGACCTTAGAGTGCCAGAATATCTAGAGATTACAAGCTCCGAGCATGAGTGGGTATGTGTGTTGACGGAGGAGTTCGAAGATGAGCTCCATAAGGCCTCCTGTTGCTGCAGCATGGGGTCCTCAGGTCAGACTGATGTCTCCACACCCAGGACTGTCACAGAAATTCCAGGGAATGCAGACTCCTACAGGTAGGATTTGTGAGAGCACTGAGCATAAAAAATTTAGCTCTTGGAACTCCATCCCCAAATAAGCATCATGGATGTGTGTACATAACTATGTATAAGTTTGTGAATATATGTAAATACTATATATACTTAGTATTTGTAATTACTTTATCCAAAGTGGGGTCCAAATTGGGTTTTGGGGGGCTGGGGATTTGGCTCAGCAGCATAAGGACCTGCCTCACAAGCGCAAGGTTGTGAATTTGATCCCCAGTACTACAAAAAAATAAAAATAAAAATTGGGTTTTGGTTTGAGGTTGGTCATATATCTCTTAGATTTGCCTTAAAAAAAAAAAACTTTAAAAGTTGTATAGGAAAATCTTATTCTGTGTCCACACTCATAGGCAGCCTGTAGAGTGCTGGGGTGCTCATGCCCCCTCTCACTGTGCCTGCCTGCAGTGGGAAACAGAAGACCCAACTCAGGACTGACTTGCAGAGCAGAGCCAACTGCTGCCTCCTCAGTGAGGATGCCAGGTGGCAGCCGTAGTCTCAGAATAGCATCAAATCACCCACCAACTTGGGTCAGTAGAGGTTCTCTGCATGGTGGGGTCTTACTCTGGATTCAAGACCCCACCAGTTGCCACCTCCTTCCAGCCGTGTCACTGTGAAGACCAAGCATGTCACCTCTGGGGGGTCACTCCTGCAAACTATAGTATTTCCTGTGGTTTATTTATTTTCTTAGCTTGTTGATATGGTGAGTTACTTGATTTTCTTTCTTTCCCTTTTTTTTTTTTTTTTTTTTTTTGGAACCAGGGATCGAACTCATGCTTGCCAAGCAGACGCTTATGCCACTGAGCTAAATCCCCAGCCCTGAGTTACTTGATTTTCAGATCTAACTAGCTTTGCTTTCCTGAGACAAGCCCTCTACTTACTTGGTCATTGAATATTAATAGTTATGATTTTTACTTACTGCTAGATTTGGTTTGCTAATATTTTGTTGGAGAACTTGCAGCTATGTTCATGAGATATTGGTCTGCAGTTCCTTCTATTTTTGTCTCATGTTGATTGCAGAGTAATGCTAATTCAGTATGATGCTCTGGAAGAAGTGTTGCTTCCAGTGTTTTGTTATCTGCAGGGCATTGGTGCAGGGCTTTGAGCACACCAGGCAAGCATTCTACTGTGAGCTATGCCCACCGCTGTTCTTTTAATATCTGGTTGAATATTAAGTTTTCTTCTTCAGAGTGCTTCAAACTATTAATTCAATTTATTTAGCAGAGTTCTATTCTTGTTCTCTGTTTTATCTTGGTGAGTTTTAGTACTTGATGGCTTTCAAGAAATTTTTACATTTCTTCTACGTTATAATTTATGTCCCTGTAGTTTATGGTGCTTTCTGATCTTTTTTTTTTTTTTTAACCTATTATCTCTCCCCTAGACAGAACTTTTTTTTTTCCTTTTCTAGTACCAGGGATCGAACTCATGCTTGAAAGGCAGGCGCTTATGCTGCTGAGCTAAATCCCCAGCCCCTGAGCTTACTTTTATTTTTTATTTTATTTTTTGGTGCCGGGGATTGAACTCACGACCTCGCGTTTGCCAGGCAGGCGCCTATGCCGCTGAGCTAAATCCCCAGCCCCTGATCTTACTTTTAAATATTTGTGGTCTGTAATTCTTTCATTAATTTCTGATAACTAAAATTTTTGTCTGCTCTCTTTTTTTTTTTGGCTGAGAGGTTTTATGAATTTTGTTGGTCCTCCAAGAAACTGGCATTTGGTTGTATTTTCTCAATTGTTTTTGAATTTTCAGTTCAATTGTTTCTATTTTTTTCATTATCTCCTTTCTTATATTTCCTTTGAGTTTAATATTTGTTTGTTTGTCTGTCTGTTTTGTCTTTTTGAGACAGGGTCTCATTCAGGCTGGCCTTGAGCTCACTTAGTAGCCCAGGCTGGTCTTGAACTCACAACAATCCTCCTGCCTCAGCCTCCGAGTGTTGGGATTACATGCGTGCACTACCACATGAGGCTCTAATTTGTTCTTTTTTATTCCTGTTTTTCTAAAGTAGAAGCTTGGATTTGTTATCTGAAGGCTTTTTTGTGTGTGTGTGCTGGGGATTGAACTCATGACCTCGTGCTTGCCAGGCAGGCACTCATGCTGCTGAGCTAAACCCCCTGCCCTGAAGCCTTTTCTAATATATGTTTAATGCTGTGATCTCCCCTGTTGGCACATCTTTAGCTGTTTCCCACAAATACTGGCATGTTGTGTATCATCTTTATTTAGTTAGTGTCTCTCCTGTTTTCCTTTGAAATGTCCTCTCTGACTGGTTATTTAGGAATGTGCTGCTCAGTTTCCCAAGCCATTGGGACTTTCTAGCTGTCTTCCTATCATTGTAGTCACTCTTACCTTCAGTGTCACACTCCATGGTTTTAGAGCCTCAAGTTCTATCATAGTCCAAAAATATTAAATGAAAAAAAAAAAAAAAACGGTTCCCAAATTTTAAACTGCCAGACTGAAGTCACCCTTGTTCAGCCCAAACACATGAATGAGATTGGCACTGTCCTTGGTGTGAGGCATCCCCAGCATCCAGTGGATCTGTGCTTTCCTGGTAGGCCAGACTGACCAGGCCCTACTGGAAAGATGCCATGCCTCATTCCCTACATAGTCACACAGCACAGCTTCTGCCTTTAGGGGCCCCACTGGGACCCGCTTGTGCCCACATTGTCTCACTCAGGTGTAAGGTGCATCCTGCCTCCCGCTGTGGCCCTCCCCTGCCCTGCTCACTCCCAGATGGTCCCTGATGATGCCACATACCTGCTCCCACCTGCTGTCCTGCTGTAGGCTCAGGGCACACCCTGCAGGAAGCCCCATCCCTGTCCTCACCTCTTGAGCTCAGTGGAGCTACTGGGCTCACTGAGATTGGGTTCATGGGCTGGCAGGTGCCCGAGAGCCCACAGCACTCCCTGAGGCCACACAGCTGGAGCTCACCTAACTCCCTCCATCCCTGCAGCTGAATGGGAAGGATGAATTGCTGGCCCTGTGGCCCTGCACACAGTCTTCGGGCCCCTAGGCAGAAGTGCTAGTGTTTGTTCTGATGGCAGAGAGCTGTGCCCTGGGAAGAATTGTGCCTGGCACCTGCCAGCTCAGGTACATTTTGTGGCCGGCAGCTCAGGAGATCTCCCTGTGGGACCCAGCACACACAGCTGGGGATGTTTGTCCTGGAACTTGGAGCTGTAGAGCAGGCATACACAGTAGGCCTTATTTCAGAGGAATGGACATTTGTCCCATGCTGCCGCGTGGGTTGTTTGACTAGATAGGTGAGGAAGCTGCAGAGAGAGCCAGAAGCCCTGCCTGCCATGTGCAGGGGGCCCCAGGGATGCTGCAGAGGCTGGGCCTGCAGAGGGCCTCCTTAGAGTGAGAAGGCACTGGGGTGGTACTCCAGGGAGCCCCCAAGGGCTGAGCTATGTGTGCTTTGTAGGTTGTGCAGCCTCACCCTGAAGAAGCTGGCAGTTCTCAGAGAGCTGGAAAAGGAGCTGATATCCGTGGTGATTGCAGTCAAGATGCAGGTGAGCCCCCAACTCCACCCTGTAGTAGATGTGACAGCACAAGGCTGTGTGGCCTCTGCACTCCAGTCCCTCCTGCCACCTGTCACTAAAACCTTCCACAGGGTGAGGGCTGTTGTTGTAGGAAGAACTGGAGTCAGGTGGGTCCAGGTTCCTAGCAGGTCCTTATGTTGGGCTTTAGTTTGGTTTCATGCCAGGCTTCAGATGAAGGGAAGAGCTGTCTCCTGCCCTGGCCATCTCTCCAGGGGACAATAGCTAGCAGCTGGCCCAAATAGTGTCCCACTAGCCCCGTGGAGCTACAAAATTCTGGGCTGCTCCCCAGAGACAAGATGTGGCTTTCAATCCCTGGCTGCCCAGGTGCCATCTCTTGGTGATGCTGCTCAGGGCCATGGCCCTGTGTATGCCCCTGGCAGTGTGGCTGTGGCTGACTGTTGCTGACTCCACACCTTGGCCCTGTGAGCCTAGGATCCTGCTGGGGGCGGGGGTTGTGTGAATAGCCTAATGTTCCCTGGACCCACAGGGCAGCATATAGAACCTTGGGACGCAGCATGGCCATGGACCACCATGCCGGTCCATCCTCCACACTAAGGCATGGGCTTTGGGGCTGCAGCCTGTCTTGATTTTTCCTCAGTTGTGTACACCTAAAAAATATGGTGCTGCTGCTCTCCATCCCCCAGTATTGGGAGCTGAACCTGGGATGGTCAAACTAAGCTACATCTCCAGCCCTTTATTTTATTTTATTTTACTTTATTTTTTTGTGGTACCAAGAATTGAACTCACAACCTTGTGCTTGCCACACAGGCACTTACACTGCTGAGCTAAATTCCTTGCCCAAAATGCTAGAGGTCTTTTTCCTTTTTTTGGGACCAAGGATTGAACTCACAACCTTGCGCTTGCCAGGCAGGCGCTCATATCGCTAAGCTAAATCTCTGGCCCTAATTTTTTTAATTTTGAGACAAGATCTTACTAAGTCTCTAATTTGCCCAGGATGGGCTCAGATTCTCGACCTCCTGCTTCCTCAGAAGCTGGAATTATAGACATGTGCCACCTATTCCTGGCTAAGGATGTGCTTCTGATAAAGACCTGGAAAGTGCCAGATGGTATGGCACACACCTGCCATCCCAGCCACTCAGGCTGAGGCAGTAAGCCATGTAGACTGTGCTCCAAGACCCTGGCTAGGAGGGACCAAGGTCTTCCCAGGTCTATAGAACCATGCGAAAGTCACTGAGGTGAGACTTGGCTTATTGCAGGCATCTGAGTCTCGCACTGTGGACTATGACCTCTGCAGGGCTGGCCCTGCCTGTCTTTGTCCTATGTGCCCAGCCATCCCTTTCTGCGGTCTTCAGCAGTCTTCTTCACTGCAGAACTCCTAGCCCTCCTGCATGCCTTTGTGTCCTGGCCAATCTCCCCACCCCACAGTCCCCTGGTTCTTTGTTGCTTCTCAGCACCTTCGCTGGCACAGGTCAACTGTGTCCAGCAAGCTGGTGGAGCTGGAGGAAAACCATGGCCCTACCTCCTTTCTAAGGCTTCTCTAGATGCCAAGGCCCAAGCCTGAACCCCTAATCCCCAGCCTGGGACAAGGCTGGACTCCTGCTGGGGCCTGTCCTTACTTCCCATCGTAGCCTCTAGGTCAGTCCAGTGAAGCCAGAAGCTAAGACCTAACCCTAATCCTAACCCTAACCCTAATCCTAACCCTAACCCTGACCCTGACCCTGACCCTGACCCTAACCCTAACCCTGACCCTGACCCTAACCCTAACCCTAACCCTAACCCTGACCCTAACCCTAACCCTAACCCTAACCCTAACCCTAATCCTAACCCTAACCCTGACCCTAACCCTGACCCTGACCCTGACCCTGTTCTGGGATCACAGGAGCCCAGAGCAAAGGGAGGGCTGCATTGGAGTTGGGGAGCTGGATGGTGGAGGAGCCTCTGCCCCAAACCACCGGTACCCCATACCCAACAGCCTTCTCCTTTCCTATCCCATCTTTCTTCCTGCCCTGGAGCAGCCCATTCATGCACCCCTCCTATAACCCCATCTCTACCCACTTTCTGCGGACTCCTGGTGTCAGTCTCTTTGCTTGGCTGCCTGTCCTGGAGTCCTCAGGATTCCCCTGCTGGAACAGATCTCTTAAACAGTACTGTGATGACAGATCTGTAAAGTAGTAGGAGCCCAGTATGCTATAAAGCGGGGGCCGGGTCCTGCTGGATCTGAATGATGTATTATTTCCTGCTAAAGGTCCAAGTCTTCATCTGCATCCAGGTGCCTATGTCTCAAGTACTGTGCCTTGTAGTGTGGTCACTCTAAGGGTCCTTCGGTCACGTGGTATCCACGCTGCAGCCTCCTAGTTGCTGCAAACGGGCATTGTATCTTTAGACCTACGTCTGCTCTGATAGGCTGATCTTAGTTCCCCTCTCCCGTGCAGACCCTAAAGAACTGGTAGGCACAGGACGAGGACATTCTTGGGCTGCTAACTGACCCATAGCACCCCATCCTGGCCTATCTCACTGTATGATATCCTTTAATGCTATCTCCTCGCAGGGCTCCAAAAGGGTCTTACGGTCTCATGAGATTGTGCTGCCCCCCAGTGGACAAGTGGAGACCGACCTGGCCCTGACCTTCTCTCTTCAGGTAAGTGGTCTGTGCCCTTGGTGATAACATGGCCTCCTCATTACTCCCTTCATCCGTGTTACTTTTAATCTTCTCTTCCCATTTATTCTTTTTTTTTTTTTTTTTGGTACCGGGGATCGAACTCACGACCTTGTGCTTGCCAGGCAGGCGCTTAAGCCACTGAGCTAAATCCCCAGCCTCCCATTTATTCTTAAATGACTAGGATGTTTTCTTGGTTTATTGTGTTGTTTGTTTCATCCCTTTCCTATGATAAAGAAAATGGAATGATAAGGCAAAAACATCAGATCATCAAGTTGAAGCCATTTCATCCTCATAACTTAGGAAAGATGGGCAGAAATATGGGCTTTGGGTGTGTTATACATACTTTAGGGTGAGCTTAGTGAACACATGCCCCTGACCTCCCCACCAAGAGGAGATAGAGACCTCTTCCCCTACCTTCTCCAGATCCCTGCCCTGTAGGAAAAGCAGATCAGCCCATTCATTCCAAACACACTAAATCAGTTCATCCTAAGTCCCATCCTAAGTTTCTTCTGTCTTTTAAATGTGTGGAACTGTGCTGTGCTTCACAGATAACTTGAGCCCTGCCACACCACGCCCTCTTTCCCCTACTACCATGTCTGCAGCCTGTGGGAACCCAATTTACTGAAGCGCAGTTTGCCAGACATGGAATTTACCCACTTTCTTTATGTGCCCAGTACTGGGTTTCTAAGATGCATGTGCAGATGTGTAGCAGACAGCCCTGAAACTGGGGGGTGGACCCAGCTGCCACATTTCAAATCACTTTGTCTGTACATCTGAGAAAGGGCCGTGAGCTTCTGTCCTATGCATGTGCCTCTGTAGATGTAGGTGCTGGGTGCAGTTGTGTCTGGCTGCTCAACTGGGAGTGCACAGTGTCACAGACACATGTGGGCCTGTCTCATGTGTCTGCAAAGGCTTGGGCAGCACCAGGGTTGCCCCTTGCAGGGCTGGGTGTGCCTCAGGTAGCTCCCCATGCCTGCAGTACCCTCACTTCTTGAAGAGAGAAGGCAACAAGCTTCAGATCATGCTGCAGCGCAGGAAGCGGTACAAAAACCGGACAATCCTGGGCTACAAGACGCTGGCCGTAGGCTCCATCAACATGGCTGAGGTGAGTGCTGGGCCTGTGCAGCCCTTCTTGTACAGATTTCCCACACATGTTAGGATGCCCATTTCAGTGCAGCAGGAGCCTCTGTCAGGTCTGCACAGTGATCTCTGTGCACTACCCACATGAGTTGCTTCCCATCCCCACCACAGCCCCATACACACTCCACTTCCAGGCTCCCCCACAGTCTTTCTGGGGGGCCTCACTCAGCCCCCACCAGGCAGCAGGGACATTATGGGAGGACCTCAGCCTAGCACCCCATCTTGGAACAGGTGCTCAAAGAGGCCATGGGAGCCGTGGAGAAGCAGGAAGGATTTTGGGACAGAAAGCCCCAACTTTTCTCTTGCATCATGGCCACAGGAGCAGTTCTGAGAAAAGGGGCAACTGAGCCCTGTCCTATTTATCCCTCATGCTTCAGACTAGTGTTGTGGGGCTATGTTCAGGGTCTGTGGGCACCCACAGGTGGGGTGAATCCCTGACCCCACATCAGCTGCCCAGGTTACCGTACTGCCCCCATCATGTGCTAGTTCCTGGATCTGGCATATTCTATGTGGCTCCTGTCCCAAACCCTTCCTTGATTAGTGGGCCATACTGCATGGACCCCCCCCCCCTTCATGGCTGCCACCCCTGGACATGTCCCTGTATCCCTACCCCCATGACCATTACCCCCAGACTCCCTCACCCTGCACCTTGGGGCCACCCAGAGCAGGTTTCTTATGACTGATCCTTTGTCATCTCCAGCCACCTACCTCCTGCCTCTCCAGCCATGGCCTTTGTCCCTTAGTATAACTCGGCCTTCCATGTGTGGCTGGGTCAAGCTCAGCCTCCCACATACCCATAGGCGCTGGGGTCCATCCTTGCATGACTGTGTTTGTCCATCCATGTTGGCCTGGCTGTTCTTCCATAATAACTGTTGGCTTACTGAGTGCTGGCTGTGAGCGCTAGTGAATTTGAGTAGCTTGGGTCCTAACTTTGCAGTACACAGTAAGGGGTAGTGGGGGCTGTGTCTGGGGGCTTCTGTGCTGGTCATGTGAATATTAGTGGTGACCCAGTTCTTCAGGGTGGCACTTGGCTGTGGAGCAGGGTCCCTGAAAATAGAGTGAGGTTGGAGCCTATCCATAGACAGGAGACAGAATAGTGGGCATGGCCATCCTCCTCATGGGTACAGCCTTGAGCAGTAGGGACCACACCCTATACTCCTCCAGCTCTGACCCATTGAGTGCTCTGTCCAGGCACTTGGGAAGACAGAGGAGCCTGAACGGGAGGTATGTGGGAGAGTTGGGTGCACAGTCAGAGAGGTGACATGAGAGTGGCAGTCTCTGGGACTTGGTAGCTGCACAGGAGGGTACTACCCAGAACCTCAAGGGGAAGACAGGAAGAATCCAAAAGGTAGGCTTAGTCTTCCTGCACCAGGTGGACTGGCAGGTAGAGGTCCACAGGAGCCTGAAGTTCTGCCTACAGGAGTCCCATTCCACACTTAGGAGATGGAGCAGCAGAATGGCAGGGTGGTAGGGGTGTGGGGGGTCCTTTTCACTTAGGTGCAAGGTAGTTTTGAATTGTGGATTGACCCAGGATGTGCATGTTCCTGACTGAGGCTGCAGAAAGTCTAGGGCTCTGGCCAGCACAGACAGCTGTCTGTATCTCAGACAGCTCCCAGGTCCTTGGTGGCTGCTGGGCAGTAGGAGTACAGTAGACTGACACGGAGGGTCTGTGTGTCCCCTGGGGTCCTGTTGGGGGAGGCATCTGTACCTGAAGAGGGGAGGGGCTGGGCATGAGTAGAGGGTCTCATGCTGTCTGAGGATGGTGCTTGCAGGTTCTGTGTGTCACTTCTGAAAAGCTATAAGCACCTGGGCTAGTCTGAATCACTGGTGCCAGGGGGTGGTTAAGGGCTGCACTCTCCTTCCCCAACTGGCCTCAGGCTGTGCTGTCTGCTCTGTCCATGGATACCAGGAATCAGGCACCTGGCAGGGTGGCTTATGGAGGGAAGCTTGGAAGATCCACGGTGAGGCTACTGGGTACCTGCCACTGTCAGGTTCCTATGTCCCTGTGAGTGTATGTATTGGTTTCTGGCATTGCTTTTCCTGTTTTTCATTGCTTGGGATACAACCCAGGGCCTCTGCTTCCCCTAAATTTGGATGCTGTCTACACACACAAGCCTGGCTCCCTAGCAGTTTCTCATGCATTAATGTTTTTTAAAATAAAAAGGAGGCCTATGGAAGTGAAGAGAAGGCCACTTCTGACTGAATCATTTCCAGCCCTCTGCTACAGACACTCAGTGTCACCAGCATCTGGTGGGCCAGCCTAGATGTGAGCTACTTTGGTAGCTGTGCAGGGTGGCTACTGTCAGGCCTGGAGTAGGAGCAGTGTGTGGCCACCAGCACTACCCCAGGAAGACTCCCCCTCAGGACTGCAGGACCCTACTTGGGAGGCTGAGCCAGCACTAAGGAGCCCTGGTCTGGGGCCTGGCGGGAGCAGGTCTCCGTGGTCTCAGGGCTAGGAGGCCAAAGGAAATGTGCAGCAAAGGGGTGGTGTAAGGGGGTGAGGGGCTCCGGCTTATGGGCAGGGCCTTGGCTCAGCTGCACAGGAAGAAGTCAACACACCTTTGACAGAGGCCATGTTCTCTCTAACCTCCTACCTGGGAGCAGTATGTGACCATACCTTGCCATTCACCATACTCTATGACTGCTACCTGCCCATCGGCTCCTGGATGCTGCAGGGTATCGACTTCTACAGCTGGCACTGATTTCTGAGCCAATCAGAGGTCACTCTAGGGAGGTCATGAGTGCTTGGAGTTCTACCACAGAGGTGGGCACAGGAGGTGGCATCCACGGTGCAAGGCTCTGTGCACTCAGGCACATGATACCTGCATGAAGGCACTGGGAATGAGGGGAATATTGGCACAGAGCTGCCCAAAGACCTTTTGATTTGGTTTCTGAGTTAGCACCCCAAATTAGGCCCCAAAACTAAAAACAAAAATACTCCTAGCCTATAAAATCCTAACATCTAGATTTGATCAGATGGTTCCAGAGGAAACTTGAAAAGTACAGAGGCCAATCGGGTGTGATGGCACACACCTGTAATCTCAGCACAATCAGAGGCAAGAGGTAGAGCTGAGGCAGGAGAATGGAAAGTTCAAGGCCAGACTGGGAAACTTAGCAAGACCCTTTCCTGAAATAAAAACTAAAAAGGTCTGGAGATATGGCTCAGTGCTCCCTGGCCCAGTAGCCCACACCCACACAGCACAAAAGCCTGTCTGCAAGATCTTCAGATGCCCTGTGTGTTTCTGAGGCTGGTGTGGCCAGAGTGGTAGCTGCCGTTGCCAGGTGATGGCTGGGCTTGCTCTGCCCTAACACTTGTGACACAAGTAGCCCCAGGCTTGACGTTTCTATGGGCCAGGCCTGGTGCTTCTCTAACACTGTTGTAGACCTGAACTGCAGTGGTGGTTGCTTTTCCTTGGTCCCCACTGACATGAGTTCTTGAACTTCAGGCTCAAGAGTCAGTGGCCATGTTGTGCTGCTGGCTGGCCCTTATCCCTGATGTCACATACGCCTGGCTGCTGCAGTCCCAGGCAAGTGACTTCTCAGGAACAGCAGGTGTGGCAGGGACCAGTGGCTGTGGATACTGTCTACTCACTTTTAGCTCCTACTTAGCTGGTAGCCTCTGCCTGGATTCCTTTGACCTTCACTGCAGCCAGGCTCTTGCATGTTGGGTGTCCTGCACTTGGACCAGGCTCTGGGGTGAGGGCCGTTCTTAATTGGGGTGCTTCCTAGAGCTCTTTGCACCCACAGGTGATGCAGCATCCCTCAGAGGGTAGCCAAGTGCTGAGCCTCTGCAGCAGCATCAAGGAGGCCTCTGTCAAGGTGGCTGAGATCTGGATTGTCTCCCTGTCCAGTCAACCCATTGACCACGAGGATAGTGCCATGCAGGCTGGCCCCAAGGCCAAGTCCACAGGTGCGTGAGGCCAGCTTGGGCCCTTTCTTCCTCTACGTGAGAGTGCTACCTCCTGCCCTGGCATGTCAGGTGACACAGCCACCCGGTGGTTGGAGAAGTAGGGTGGGTGTGAAGCATTGACAATGGTTCCCTCAGCTGAAAACCCTGGAGCAAGGTCATATGTGTGGTTGTGGATCTGGGCCCTGGCTCCTCAGTCATCACGCCCAATTCCTACATACCCTCTGTAGAGAATGATTATGAAGCTAATCTGTCACTGCCTCTGAGGTCAGGGCCTGGCATAGGGTGGTGCTTTGTGACCATTAGGTGCTACTGCCATCTCCATTGGGGTGGCTGTCTCTCCTTCACCTGCCAAAGTGAGGGAGGTTGTGTCTAGGCTAACCCCCATGGCCCCTACTTTCAACCCTTCTGGACACTTCTACCAGTCCTGTACTATGTGGTCCATTGATCTCAGTCTTGAGGCTCAGGGTCTCCGCCAGCACCTGGGCCCCTTGCTACATGCCCTCTTTGTGTCCAAGGGGCCTTGGGTTTGGTGGCCATGTAGCTGCAAAAGTAGTGTGATCCAGGCATCTGCCTCTCCCTCTACAGATAACTACTCTGAGGAGGAGTACGAAAGCTTCTCCTCTGAGCAGGAGGCCAGCGATGATGCCGTGCAAGGGCAGGTAATGGGCTCTGGGCATGTGTGGCCAAGTGCTGTGGGGTGGGGAGAATTGGAGGGTAGGACAGGGAGCCTGGATGTCCTTGTCCCAGCAGTGGACAGGCCACCAGGGCAGACAGGGCTGCAGCCTCAGGAACTGCTGTGTCTCCACAGGATTTGGATGAGGATGACTTCGATGTGGGGAAGCCTGAGAAGCAGCGGAGATCGATTGTAAGAACGACGTCCATGACCAGGGTCGGTGGAAGCTGGTTTTACTAGCACTGGGGTTGGGCATGGGTGGTTGAGTGGGATAGATGCAGTGGACATATGGCCTGCGAGCCCTTGGGGGGATGCTGTGGGCAAGAAGCTTCTTGGGGGATGTATACTCTACACCATGGCCTTGCTCTCAGATGAGTCAGCCATGTTACCTTCTGCCCACTGTCTGAAAGTAGACATAAACTAGGCAGGAGACGTCCTGTGGCAGTATCTGGCCATGAGCTTCCTGAATGCCACCCTGTCCTCACTCCATGCCATATTGTCATGAGAGGCTGAGGAGTTGGAATGAGACTGGGATGGTTTGCTTCCCAGGGTCCCACTGAGAGGAAGTTGGGTACATATCTCTCCCCTTGGCTCAGCACCCAAACAACCTGATCATGGCAGTTCCACTTTCTCAGGGCCTGCTGACCACCTGTAGGCATGTGCAGGAGTGAGGCTCCAGAGGAGAGTTAGGGCAGCTCCACCTCTCCTAGCTGCAGTGTTCCTTCTGGGGCCCCAAAGCCCCACACTGGGTTGTGCCCACAAGATTGCTGCATAGATGGCCAGGGAAGCCCCAGCCCAACCAAGGGGACAATGGCATCCCCACTTTGGCAAGGAGTGAGATGGAAGCCATGGTCAACTCTTATCTCAGGAAGCTGGGTTCTAGCCCTACAGGGCATAGAGAATCCCTATAAGTTGGCACTGTGTGCATGACTGAGGGCTGTGACCCCATTTGGTTGCCAGTGACAGGATCAAAGGTCCAGGGCAGCCAGGGAACAGTTAGAGCAGCTGGACCACCCACATGCCACATGGGCCTATAGCAGCTTTTCTGAGATGTGGTGCTGCAGAGACTTCTGGAGGGACTGACGAACCAGTGTACCCTTGCACTGTTCCCCTTCTCTGGGCCTGGGCTGTCAGCCCATCCCAAGCATCCCCAAGTGGGCCCAGCTCAGATGCCGTGAACATGTGTTGTTAAGTCTGTAAGAGCCATGTCTTGCAGCTGTCTCTCAGCATGTTTGAGCCACACTCATCTCATGGCTTTCACATTGCTTCTGACACTGACCTCTTGTTGTGCAGCAACAGAACTTCAAGCAGAAGGTTGTGGCCCTGTTGCGGAGATTCAAAGTGTCAGACGAGGTAAGTGAGCTGCTCTGAGTTCAAACTCTGGCCAGCGCTGGCTCTGCGCCTACTCTCTGGGACATTGCCCTTTGCTTGCCAGACTGGGCAACAGTGATGTCACCTCTTGGGGCCATGAGGGGTTCAGCTAAATTCCAAGTTGCGCTGTACCCAGAGGAAGATGGATGTAGGGCTGTGTGTTTGCCAGCTTTGTAGCTAGATTTTACCTTGGAAAGAGTTTTAGGTCTACAGAAGAATTTCACAGGAAGTACAGAAAGGCCCAATGCACACCTCGGGCCCAGTCTTCTTGCTGCCTTAAATTTTAAATTCTTTCAGCCTTAGGCTCCAAATCTTCTACAGTGAGCTTGTGTTACTTTTTTTTTTTTTTTTTTTTTTGTACCAGGGATCAAACTCATGACCTCACACTTGCCAGGCAGATGCTGTGCCACGGAGCTCTATCCCAGGCCCCATTGTATTACTTTTTATAATCAAAAGAAAAAACACTTCGATTTATTGCAGAATACGGCATGGTCTGGATCCACAGTGGTGAGGAGGCACCCCCTGCATCATGGGTCTGTGTCCATGCGTACAAGGCCATGCCTAGGGCAGTGTGCAAGCTCAACCATGCTCAGTGCTCTTCTCTGACACTGTGAGGAAAAGGGCATATCCTGCCATGCCAGGGCCAGCATGTTTCTGGAAACATCACTGCTTGCTGCTAGTGGGGTGACCAGGCCATCCATGTCTTTTGGCTTGTTCCTTGCAGTGGGCAGTTCCCAGGTCCAGCTGGAGGTGGGACACAGCAAGGCAGGGTCATTGCCTGAGGCCTTGCTGTCCCTCCTGAGCACCAGGGTAAAACGTAGGTAGGTACTTTTGGCCGCAGCTTGCTTGCCCAGCAACTAGGTTGTCACAGAACGTGCCTGACCTGAACAGACTTGGTTCTGATTGCTGGGACTCTGCCCAGCATACCATGCACTAACTTTCCATTATTATAGGAATCATCTCCCAGGTGTGTGTATGAGATTCACAGTTTATCTGGCCCTTGATCTCATCTTCCACACTACTCCCTTTTGTACAGAGATAGCAGGGAGCAGTCTGTCTCAACACAGCTCTGTTGCCATGTCTGAGAACCCCTGCCTCTGCACAAGGCACCGTCCCCAGCTCATGATCATCACAGCAGCTCTGGGGTGAGCTGGAAAAGTGCAGTAAGGTGTGGTCACCCACCTGGGCCATGGGCTGTCTTACACCTTTACTGTTCCTGTGACTGAACACCTTAGACTGGATAGCTAAGACATGGCCAGCACTTACTACTAACAGTTCTGGGGGAAGTAGTCTCAGAGTAAGGTGCTAACGGTTGGTCCTGTCTTTTTTTGTTTGTTTGTTTTTTGTTTTTTGGTACCTAGCACTTGCCAGGCAGGCGCTTATGTCACTGAGCTAAATCCCCAGCCCCCTGGTCCTGTCCTTCTTACTGTCAGTGGCAAACAGGAGCATACTCTCCCTGGCCTTTTGCACTAATCACCTCCCAGAGCCACCCTACCCCACCCCAGTACATCACCTCTGGTTAGGCTTCAGCATATGAATTGTAGGGAGACACAAATGTTCAGACCAAAACATTCTGCCACTTGCTTCCAGAATTCATGTCCTTCTCACATACAAAATATGTTCATTCCATTCCAACAGCCTCGAAGCATTAATTCATTCCAGCATCACTCAGAAGTTTAGAGACCAAAGTCTCAGCTGGACATGGTGGCACACACCTATAATCCTAGCACTTAGGAGGCTGAGGCAAAGGGATTGAAAGTTCAAGGCCTGGACCACATGGCAAGAACCTATCTCAAACCAGACATGGTGGCACATGCTTGTAATCCCAGCACTTGGAAAGCTGAGGCAGAAGGATCATTGTGAGTTCAAGACCAGTCTGGGCTGCAAAGTGAGTTCAAAGCTAGCCTGAACTGCATAGCAAGACCCTGTCTGAAAAAGACCAACAAAACAAAACAAAACCCTATCTCAAACAAACAAACAAAAACAAACCAAAATTTTTGCTTATTGTCCACATCAGGTAGGGGTGAAAGTCACTGGAGAGGATTTATTCTAAGACAGATTCCTTTCCAGCTGTGAGCTCATGAAACCAAACAAGTTTTGTGCTTTATAAATATGATGATGAGACCAGCATAGGCTAAATAAGTCCCTTTTTGAAAGAAGTAGAAAGGAAGGAAAACTTAAGTAAGTTCTAAACGCAACTGGGCAAACACTGGATCTTAAGGCTGAAGAAACATCTTTGACTCCATGCTTTGTCTTCTGTACACACTAGACTGGAAGAGAGTCAGGCCCTCAAGACCAGACAGCAGCCCCACGGCTCTCCCCAGGTGGCAGTGCGGGCTGGAGACTATGGTTCTACTATCTTGAGTATCCCAGTTCCATGAAGAATTCCCAACAAAAAACACAGTTTAAAGATGCACAGAATTCTTGCAGTGAAACTGGAAAACATTGTGGAGAGAAACCAAAGAAGATATGAATAGATCTGGGGTGTAGCTCAGTGGTAGAGCACTTGTGTAAAAATATGTGTGTACATAAATGTACAGATCTACAGATCCACACAATCCCTATGCAATCCCCAGCTGCCTTTTCGCAAAAATCCATGAGTTGGTCCCGAAATAAATACCATGTTTCCCTGAAAATAATACCTAACTGGAGCTGCCTAACTGGAACCAGCCTTGGCAGGTTGTTACCGTAGTGATGGCAGTGTCATGCAAAAGATTATACTTCACTGTGCTCTTGCTAAATGGTGGTTTGTGTGTGTGTGTGTGTGTGTTTTAATTTAAAGAGAAAAAAACAGGAAAAAGGTAGAAATATTACAGAATTTCAAGAAAAGATAAACAGTAAGAAATCACTAGTTGATACATTACATATTGTTCTTTTAGAAATAGTTATTCAAGTTACACAATTAAAGCACACAAAGTGGACACTAAAGCAGTAAGAGTGCAAACAGATCTGTTCAGCAGTCCAACAAAAATCTAGTTTTTTTTTTTTTTGTATCAGTGATCAAACTCATGACTTTGTGCTTGCCAGGAAGGCGCTTATGCCACTGAGCTAAATCCCCTGCACTAGGTGGCTACTTTATAATGGCAGAGAAGGGACAAATAGACTGATTGGGGCTGGCTTTTTTTTTTTTTAAGGTTTTACATTTGGGGAAACACAGTATATAAATACAAGGGACCCATAGACAAAACAGTCTTGAAAAGGGAGTAATTGGAAGATTTATACTTTGCTGCAAAACTTAGCCAGGCATTGTGGTACATGCCAATAAATCCAACACTTGGGAGGCTGAGGCAGGAGGAGTGCCTTGAATTCAAGGCCCGCCTGGACTACATGTGAGTTCAAGACCAACATGAACTACAAAGTAAGATGCTGACTCAAAACAAAATCCAACTGCAGAACTTAGTACAATTCCACAATGATCAAAACTGTGCTGGAACAAAGACAGCTGCAGAGATGAGTGGAATGGTGTTCAGCATCCAGAAGCAGATATCTGCTCGAGTGAACTGATTTTCAGCAAGAATGTCAAGACTATGCCTTGAGGAACAAACAGTCTTCTCAACAAATGCTGCTGGGAGAACGGGACATCTGTAGGTACAAGAATGAAGTTGAGCCCTTTCTCATACCTTACCAAGTTGACCTCTTCCTCACACCATATTAAAAAACTACTTCTCTGGTCAGAGCCCCACATAGGTGAGCTACTGCTGTAGAACACGTAGAAAACAGCAGGTAAACTGCAATGATCTGGGCTAAGCAGTAGTTCCTTACATTTGACACCAAAAGCACAGGTGACAAAATAAAAATACAAACATTTCAATCAGCAACATGTGTTTCAAACAGTATCATCAAGGAGAGGAAATGACAGCCCATAGAACACTTTACAAGTTATATACTCGTAAAAGGATGTGTCCATAATATATAAGAAATGTTATAACTCAGAGATAATTAAAAATAGATTATCCATCTTTCTGTGAACTACATGGTCATGGCTTCTGTGAAACTTAGGTTCACTGCTCCTGGCTCAGTACAACTGTTCACCCAGGAACAAGTCAGGAAGCTGTGCCCGAGCTTTTAGAGTTATTTGAGAGACACCCTGGGAGCTAGGCATGGCAGCTGACCACGTTAGAGTTACTGCTGCCAGCTACAAGGCAAAGCCCAGAAGAGGTGCATGCAGACTTGACCACAGGTACAGAAGACCCAAAGTGAAGCCCATGTTATCTGAGCCTCTGAGAGTCATGGCAGCACATTGAGCTACAGCCCTCCCACAGCCGCCCAGTAGATTCTTTCCTCTACACTGAGCTGAGAGAGGAGGTTAAAGTTACCCCTACAGGTCCCTACGTCAGCTGTTTTAATACATTATCATTTGTTTAAAACAACAGGCCAGATGTGGTGGTGGCACATGCCCATAATCCCAGCACTCAGAAGGCTAAGGCAGAAAGATCATGAGTTTGAGGTCAACCTGGGTTTCATAGCGAGATGCTATCTCAGAAAACAAATCATGCTGGGGGTGCATCTCAGTGGCAGAGTGCCCTGGGTCCAATCCCCAATAATGAAAAGAAAGGTCCAATTAAAGAATGGGCCAAGACTCTGGAGAAAGACAACTGTGATCTTCACTGGGATGGTTGTTATCTAAAGGGAAGTTGTATGTGGATGTGTGATAGACAAAGTGCCCATTCAGGCAAGGGTAGGTGTAGGTGGGAGTATGCCAAGGAGGGTCTCCAGCAGTTTCACGCCCACTATGCCCTGAGGGGAAAAGGCTACATCCCCAAAGCAACTCATGCTGGTGATGGTACCAACTTCTTATATGGGGAAGTTGTTAGCTGGTGGCTGCTAAGCCAGGCTGGGGTCCTATTCAGAATAGAACAGGCTGAGCTGGAGAAAACCAGACCCAAGAGGCTCCACTTTGCATGCTTCTATTCTGTGATGACTGAGGGGGATCAGATCATGCCTGCCTGGGGTGGGGAGTTGGGACTGTAGGTCAAGAGGTCTTTGGGGGAGAGCAGCATTTTGTATCCTAGTACAGGAGGGGCACAGCTTCCAGGCACTTTCAGGTTTGTTTTGAGTCACAACAGCCCATAGTGGGATGTCAAGGGGAGGACTCACCAGGTTAAGAGCCCACACATTGTCTCAGTACCTGGTTCCTAAATTAGAATAGGAAGAATTAAAATGAAATGTGCTGGGAGCTCAAGGTACTTAGTGGTGCTGGGTACTTGTCTTCCTGTGTACCTTTCTTTGTAAGCTTTGAACAGCCTGGCATGTGGGTGGTATAGGCCTTTAGAGAGCCCCCTCACTTGTCTGGCATTACCGCAGGTCCTGGACTCGGAGCAGGATCCCACAGAGCATGTCCCTGAAGCAGAGGAGGACCTAGACCTCCTGTATGACACACTGGATATGGAGAACCCCAGTGACAGTGGTCCTGACATGGAAGATGATGACAGCGTCCTCAGCACTCCCAAACCCAAGCTCAGGTGAGTGCATCAGGCCTAGACAAGCACTGCTGCTATATCCTGGCAGTTGGCCCTCCTTGCAGCCCCACGAATGCCCTTCTATCCACGTATCAGCAGACCCTGCCTGACTTAAGGCACCAAGGCTTAAAAGTTTTCCAAGTACAGCTTGGGAGGAGGGAAACGTGTTGGTCAGTCCAAGGCTACTGTGGTAGACTGAGGCAGGGAGCTTTCCTTAATGGGAGCAGATGGGAGGTAGCTGGTTGAGGGAGGGGGAGATCCTGAAGGCTGTCCCAGCGAGGCAGCATGATCCTCAAGGTAGAAGTAGCAATGTGATGAGACCACTGGGCCTGCACCTTGATTCTACTAGGCTAAAACACAGGCAGAGCATTGAGAGACAAGAGCCTGGGGAATGGGGGGTGGGTGGGATGTGGGCAGCATGGAGGACTGAGGGGTCCCCTAGGCATGGCATCCTATTACAGGAGAGGAGCAGGGACCCTGGGAGCTGCAAAGGGCTTCCTGCTATGCCCACTGGGCGCCATTCTGTGGCTCAGTGTGCAGTTGACTGAGCCTGCCTTGGGCCAGAGGAGTGGACATGGGAAGTCCATGCATGAGTTCGGATATTTGGAAGCCCTGGTCTGTGTGCTGGGGGAGGCACAGCCCCTGGACTCAGAAGTGCTGGCCACTATCCTTCATGGAGCTCAGGGGCACCCTCTAGACCCATTGAGATCGTAGTGGAATAGAGTTCTAGGCCTCTTCAGGTCCAGTTACCTTGGAACCTGTCAGCTACCTGTCATCTTTGCCACCTGATGGCTACTGCTACGTTTTGGCTTCTGCCCCTTCTGGTCAGTTCCCTCTGACATGTAGGGTCTGACCCCTCCTACTTAAACTCCCTGCCCTCAGCCTGAGTGAATTCTCTGCTTAAAGTGATTCCGGGATCACATCAAGTCCTTCTCTATTGCAATCTCTGTGATGCTGACTGCGTTGGCAGTCCCTGGCCAGCTAGTGCCCATGATTCTGGGATGAAGTGTGGGCAACTCAGCACTGTGACCCTGGTTTGTCACACACAGCGGAGCACCCCACATTCCCAGGGTTCTTCATGGCTTCATAATCCAAAGGGCATACCAACTGTTTAAAGTGTATTTTACATCTCTCAGGTCTGTCTTTTCCTTCCTCTTTTTCATTTGCAGCATACTTTATCTCCTAAAGAAAAATGTGTTTGGTCTTTTTGGTCTGGACTGATGTGATCATTCTGGATTGGTCTAGAATGGTCTCCTGTTTCTGGATTTGCTGAGGATGGTCTGGATTGACCTAGAATGGTCTGGTAGATCTGGATTAGTCTAGAATGGTTTGGTGGACCTAGAAGGGCAGGGGGAGTCTAGATTAGTTTAGAAGGGTCTAGTGGGTCTGGATTGATCTAGAAGGGTCTCATGGGTCTAGATAGGTCTAGGTCAGTCTGGTTATCTGGTTGACCTGAATTCTGGATCTGCTAATGGGCCTTCCTTGTGCTGTTGAGAGTGCTGTTGAGAATGTTGTTTCCAACTAGTTGGTTGTTGCAGTCTTGAGGTTCCCAGGTTGGATGGACATCCTCCCACAGGATTGTTAGAATAGAGCTGTCTCTTGACTTTCTGTGTTGCTGGCCCTGCTCTGGGTCAAGACTGCAAATGACAGTTTTAGGGGACATGTTTTCTGCAGCTGATCTCACAGCAAACTGACGAACTGAGCTGACTGGATGTTCAGTTACATCTGAATTCCATGATGTCGTGCCCACCAGGGTGGATATGCATCCACAAGTTCTTCAAGATGCCAGTTCCTCTGGATGCAGCTTTGCTCTGCCATGGGGCTCCCTGCCAGTGCCTACTTCCTTCCCTCTGTGGGTTGGGGGCTTAACTTTTGGTTTTTGGCTGTCTTAAACGGTGATGCCTGCCGTTTTCCCCAAGCCAGGCCGTACTTTGAGGGCCTGTCGCACTCCAGCTCGCAGACAGAGATCGGGAGCATCCACAGTGTTCGGAGCCACAAGGAGCCTCCAAGCCCGGTGAGTGCAGTGACAGGTGACCTAGGGCAGTGATGGCAGACCTTTTAGTGCTCTCAAAGATGACAAAGAGCTAGCTGTAGCACATGTGCCATACGTTTGCCATCCCTGTCCTAGGGCAATGGTTGAGGGAACCCTCTTGTCTGTGAGTTCTCAGGGATGTGATAGACAAACATCAGTGACCATGCCCCTGGTTGGGCTCTGATATATCTTGGGCTCAGGCCCAACAGTAGGGGACCATCCTGGGGCAATCCAGAGCCCATGGTCCAGGAGTTTCCTACCTAGTCTCCCATGGGCTCTTCCTGCCTAAAGCAAGACATCTTAGCACCTGCTCCAGCACAGCCTGACTCCTGTCTCCACCCCAGGCCGATGTGCCTGAGAAGATGCGGTCCCTGGGAGCCAAGCAGCTGAGTGACAGCATCTCAGACACGGTGGCCCTGGTAAGCAAGTGCTAGCAGCACCCACACAGTCACATATGCCAGGCATCTGATGTGCAGTGGGTACCACTCAGAAGTCTTGGTAACAACACCACTTGGAGCATGTGGTATGCCAAGGCAAGTCACCCTTCAAAAGCCAGGCTGCTGAGCACTCAGGCACTCTGACCTTATCCCCACGGTTGATCAGAACCCTGAGGGGTGGTGATGACCCAGTGTTGCTGCCACATGTAGCCCTGGAGCAGCAGCAGGTTTGTTCCTGGTGCCCTTGGGAAGAGTCTTCTTAGGGACAGTGTGTCGTTGTAGCGCTGGACCAGGAACTCTGGCTGGAGGATGAGGCCTCTGGGGCAGTGCATGGCCACATGTCGTGGCACAGGGGTGCTCCAGCAAGTTAGCATTTCCTGGCCAGACTTGTGCATGCAGCTCCCTTCTCTGTGCATCAGAGCACACCAGCCCCACGGGAGGCAGCAGAGCCACCTGAGGACAGCCCTGAGACTGAGACCTCCACCCTGGATGTGTTTACTGAGAAGCTGCCACCCAGTGGGAGGATCACCAAGACAGAGTCACTTGTCATCTCATCCACCAGGTGAGGACCTGCAAGGGGCGTCAGATGGATGAGCACCATTAGGGCAGGGCCCACACTAGAAAGCCCATGCCTCTACCCAGTTTTCTGTTGGTCTGTACCCCTGCAGATCAGTACATCTGAGATGAGCTACCTGTCCCGTGCTACCATCCCTAGGGTGCTGTGGTGGATGGGGAAGGGCACAGGACCCATGAGAAGGCTGTCCTTGCAGGGGTCTGCTGGATAGGGCTGGAGGCAGTAGCAGGCAAGAGGTGAGGGCCTGAGCCCTGGTCAGCCTGTGGCCAGGATAGTCCCAGGGCCACACCTGTGTCTGGTTTAAGCCTGGAGATACAGGAGATTGGGAGTGAGTTTGGGTCCCATAGGTGGAGGTGTCTTGTAATAGCCAGAGCCTGTCCCTGCATGCCTTGGTTAGACCAGGGGCACAGTCTCCAACTGTACAGGCTGGGGAATGCCAAGAGCCTGAGGCCCTCTCTTCAGTCTTGTTCCCTAGGGGTATATGGCATCTCCTGCATCTGTTGACTCTTCTGGCTTAGGTTTTTCCCAGTCAAGCTCTCTATCTTGCCTCCAAGCCTGTTCTGAGGCAAAAGCCTTTTAGAGCTAATGCTTGTATCTCAGCTCCTGGCCTCCCACCCCGGAGGGACAGCAGACCCTATCCTTCTCTGCCACTGTCTGAGGCTCTGGCTTCTCTAGCCATAACCTCAATGCCCCTACTTTACTGCATTGGGACACCCACCTGGTCTCACAGCACATGTGTGAAGGGTCTTGGGGTGACTGTTTAACCTGACCAAGACCCAGGCACCCTCTTATCTTGGCCTCCACATCAGGCTTGCTGCGGCTCACCAGCCTTCTCATCACCCTGTGCAGATCCATTCACAGAAGCCCTGCTACCTGGCATCAGACCCATGGCCCTAGACCCCCCAGTAGGAACTGTTCCCACTGGTGTTGTAAAAGGTACTGGGTCAGAGGTACCACCCTCGCTACTTAGGCTCGTGTGCACATTTCTGCGATATCTGTTCTTTCCCAGAGCAGAGTCTAGGGAATTGGCATTTATCCATCAGGATTGCACATGTAGGCCTAGAGGAGCACATGGCTCCACTCCTACCATTCCTCAAGGTCCCTTGCCAGGTCACAGATAAGGAAATGGAACTGAGCTCCAGGTCCTACATAGATGCCCAGTCTTGGTCCTATGCCACTGCCTGTGACCTTCATAGAGTTGGGAGTCTATCAGGTGACACTGGGTGGCTCTCTTTTCTGGTGTGCATGTGTACAACCCATATGAGCTTGTGGTTTGCCCTGGCCATAGGTCTGAGACAAAGCCAGCTGGCCGCCGGGGCCGGAGCACATCCCTGAAGGAGCGGCAGCCAGCACGACCACAGAATGAGCGGGCCAACAGCCTGGACAATGAGCGCTGCCCAGACACAAGGAGCCAGCTGCAGGTGTAGTGGAGGCAGGGCCCCTGGAACACATCTGGAGGTCCCGTCGAAAGTGCCTACTGTAGGTGGGATGGGTCACCATATGGGGTGGTGTAAGTGCATGGTGGGCAGCTATACACCTACTCCCCGGCCTCCACGACTGCTGATGCAGAGGCTCCAGCCTAGGGGAAGAGGATTGGGCATTTGCAGCCTCCTTGTGTGGACGGGCTTGGTGTTTGCAGATCCCCAGGAAGACTGTGTATGACCAGTTGAATCACATCCTTATCTCCGATGACCAGCTCCCAGAGAACATCATTCTTGTCAACACTTCTGACTGGCAGGGGCAGGTAGGAGCAGCCTCTGGAGTTGGGGTCATGCAGCACAGCTGAGTGGGGCCCCATCATGCATCCCTTCCTGGGTGCAGTGCTGGAGCAGGGACGGTGGCAACCAGGTTTGCCTGGGCATGTGTGGATCTACTTGGACTCCGTGGGACCCACGGCACAGTGGACAGAGGCACCAGGCACTGTGCTGAGGCCATATCTGCCTGTCCCGCCCAGTTCCTTTCTGACGTCCTGCAGAGGCACACACTCCCTGTGGTGTGCACGTGCTCCGCCGCTGATGTACAGGCAGCCTTCAGTACCATTGTTTCGCGGATACAGAGATAGTGAGTCTGTGGCCACTTCCCTGGGGTCCACTGGAGCTGGAGTGCCCAGCACTGCCTGCTTCCTAGATGGAGAATGTTCCCTGTCCTGGGAGCTGCAATGGTACTCCACAGCCTGGCCTTGCCTCGGTTCTGGGTGGGTGTCTTGGAACTCGGGTGAAGCAGGGAAGAAGCAGCTTCTAGTGGTCACTGTCCTCTGACTTCAGGCAAATTCAGGCAGTCACCACCCCCCTTAGATGTCTGGGGTAGAGGGTCCAAAGTTTGGTGGCTTCCTGGGGTTGTCACTGCAGAAGCAGCTGCAGCCAGAGATCCAGGCTTCCCTGGGGCTTAGCAGGGTGGTCCTTGGGCAGGGGGTGCCTCCCCTGAGGCATCTGTCCCCTCTCTACCTCACCCCCCCCCGGGGGTTGCAGCTGCAACTGCAATTCCCAGCCCCCAACTCCCGTGAAGATTGCAGTGGCAGGAGCGCAGCATTACCTCAGCGCCATCCTGCGGCTCTTCGTGGAGCAGCTGTCCCACAAGACACCTGACTGGCTCGGCTACATGCGCTTTCTCATCATCCCGCTGGGTGAGGCTAACACCTGACCACTGAGCACACCAGCTTAAATGGTTCAGCTGCTGTGGTTGGGGTCAAGGTGCCAATGTGGTGTGTCTCTGTTATTTTAAAAAACTTTATGTGATTCAGTGTACTTTTTAGTCATTTTATTTAAATGAAAAGTGACATGATTATCCTTTGTGTAAGAGGACAAAGCCATTACCCCTGCAGTGCCTGTGCTGAGCTTCTGTCCCCTTAGTCTCTGAGATTGTGGATGCTGGATTTAGTCTCCATCATCAAAAATGCAAAGGAGGGTCTGATTAACCCTTTCAGTTACTGGGCCTGTGGTAGTTGAGCTCCCTGTGATCTGTGCAAGTGCCCATTGCTGCAAAGCAGGCATGGCCAGTCTGTTGACAAGTGAGACACTGGCATCCTGGGGGCCTCTAGTGGAGCTGCAGGAGGTGGAATTTGTCACAGCTCCTCTGATGAGCATGACAGTGTAGTATTTAGGGCCTGGGACCACATAGCTGGGAGGTGGCAGCCCAGCCATGCAGTGATGGCTCCCCTGGCACACAGGTTCCCACCCCGTGGCCAGGTACCTGGGCTCCGTGGACTACCGCTACCACAACTTCTTCCAGGACCTGGCCTGGAGAGACCTGTTCAACAAACTGGAGGCCCAGAGTGCAGGTGAGGCTGGATGCAGTGCTAGGTTGGGGAGGGAACACCCCTAGTATCCATAGCCCCCGGCACTGGAGGAAGGGCCCTTTGTTGCTGAGACCCTTCCTAAGAGAGCTTCACAAGTGCCTTGCCCTTCTAAGGCTCAGACAGCAGGCAGGGTTGAGTCCCAGTCTTGTTGGGAAGGCCACAGGCCCCAGGGAGCAGGTCTGCTGCATTGGGTAGAAGGCCTTGCACCCCTCGTCCTGGGACCATGGGTGAAACACTGCTCCCCACAACCTGGATCTCATCTGGCCGCCACATGCCAACCCAGTACCACCTCCTCGTGCAGTGCAGGACACACCAGACATCGTGTCACGCATCACCCAGTACATCGCAGGGGCCAACTGTGCCCACCAGCTGCCCATTGCTGAGGCCATGCTGACCTACAAACAGAAGAGGTAATGCGGTGGGCCCACCTCACAGCTGCCACCAGCCACTGTCCCTTTGTGGTCTCCCACCCACACTGGCATAATGGGCCAGACTGGACTGTGGGAGCTTCTGCTGACCCCAAGTCAGACCAGGATTGGGGGAAGGGTTTAAGCACCTCTGTCTTTACGCATGCTGGTCTTTCTCCAATATAGTGCTCTATTCCTGGGCTTTATGGGTCCTGGCCTTGCTGCTTGGTGAATAGTCAGGATATATCCTCACTTGCCCCAAATAGAAGCCTGGGGTAGGTGAGGTCCTGCTGGGCTCCCACCACCACCAAGTGCTGGGCATCTTACAGTTTTAGACCCTCTGTGGGCTCAGCCTCTAGACAAGCCTGCAAGCTACCCACTTGCAGACAAGGGAGATAGAGGCTGAGTCTCTGGTGAAAGGCTCCCATCTAGAAAGGTGCAGCCCTGCATTCCATGAGGGCAGACAGCAGCATGCTGCTGATTTCTAAGCAACATTCAACACCTGCTCTAGACTTAAAGACCTGTGAGGTCCATAGGGATGGCCAGTACTCTCCTGGCCAGAGCCTGTGCACCCAAACTGCTTGTGGAGGAGCAGTGGTGTCTCTGCATGGAACCCTCTTTGAGCTCAGCTCTTGGCTCACTCAGCTGTGACACAGGCAGAGAGTTACCCAGAGAATTGCCCATGCTGCAGAGCTCTCACCACCCTGAGGTGCCTTAACGTGTCTGTGTTTTCTCTTTGGTGGCTTTCTGCAAAGGAAAAGGCATTTTCACTTTGACTTTACCCTAAGGTACAGCTATCTGGCCTGTGCTCCCCTTTCTGTCCCAGGCTGGTCTTCAGGGCTTGTTTAGCAGTCGCTGTCCAAATCTCTCTCCCCTGACACCCCAGGTGGCAGGAGGTGCCCTCAGGCAGGGTCCCTGGACACTGGAGAGCAGGTGGGATGCCTCCTCTGCCAGTCTTGTGTAAGGTGGGAGCTGCAGGCGGCCTTGCTGTCCCTGGGGCTTTTGTGGCCTAGGCGGGGCTTTGCTGAGAGAGATGCAAACCTCTGAAAGTCTGTGATTCTGAGGCCAGGATGGCGTTGCTCCAGCTAAACCAGAGGTAGGCATCAGGGTCATGCTGACCTCTGGCCATTGCTGCTAGGATCTTCCTGGGCTCTGCCCTAAGCACTTTACGTTGGTGGGCCTGACCACCTGCATGCAGCCCCAAGAGGGAGGCATTGGTACTGGTCTCCAGTGTGCAGGGACATCATGGTGGGAGGTCACAGAGCTGGTACAGGATGCCCCTCATCAAGCCACTGTCTTTTCAGCCTTATCTGGCTCCAGGGTTGGCAGAGGGAAGTTTTGGTATCTTCTGAAGTTTTCCTGGGGACACAGCCATACCACAGAAACCCCCTTGGAGTAAAGCATATTTATCCTCAAGATCAGCTGCACCCTGTGGAAACTTGGGAGTGTCAGGCTGCTAAAACCAGGCACCCCCACAGCTGCCCTTTCCTGGGCCAGGTGGGTTCCATGCTGTGTCTTCTGCCCCACCTCAGGTCCTCAGTTCTCCTAGGGAAGCTGCCCTCACCCCAGCACAAGGAGTGTGAGGGACTAGACACACCACCTTCCAGCCAACCCAGCTATGGGCAGGCTCTGAGCACCCACACTGTCCTGCTAAACAAGCCCCGAAAGTCAGAGAAAGACCAGCCATTGCGTACCCCTGCCCTGTGCCTTGGCCGCCTAGTTGTATAGCCACTGATCTCTGGAATCTGTAGCATGTCCCCTCCCAGCAGCTGCAGCTTCTGTCAGGGTTGGCCCGGCAGATGAGGCTTGAGGAGATCCTGTTATACTCCCACCCAACCTTCCTACCCTGCCTTACAGAGGTGACACCGACACATGGTGGAGACAGGTACGAGTGAAGCCCAGCATTCTGGGCAGGAGGCAAAAGCCCTGCCCAATACCACTCAATCTTGTCAAGGTGCTCTTGCTGACCCTGCATACACAGTGTCTCCTAACCAGGAGCAGGGCTTATCCTTCAAGGGTGGTTGGGTTGAGGTCTGACTGCCTACCTTTGGTCACCCTCAATACTGAAGCCAGTCTCAGGAGCTTAACTGGCCTAACTCCTCAAAAGCCTGTGTGTGACACTGCAGGAACCCCTCTACATCTGGGATTGGGTCCTTGTGGCAGTCCGGTGTCACCCCTGTCATGCCTGTGCTGGTGTCTGCATGGCCCAGGACACAGCTTGGCTTTGAGTTCCAGCTGCTTCCTCATGCCGTAGCGTCTCCTGTCTCAGCCACATGTGGCTTTGGTCAGCCATGCTCTGCCTCCTCATATCTCAGTACAGTTTGTTTGTTTGTTTATTTATTTATTTTTTGTACCGGGGATTGAACTCACAATCTTAATGCTTGCCAGGCAGGTGCTTATACCACTGAGCTAAATCCTCGGCCCTCCTCATATCTCAGAGACAAGAGTGTGGACAAGAGTCTGTCCTGCCACCATTACCAGGCCCTGCAGAGGGCAAATGGCCTTGGGAATTGGAGTTCCCCACTTGCTGGGGAGTGGTACCACCTGCCTGCCATTTTGAACTTCTGGGTCCAAAGGGTTTTCAGCTGTCATTGAGATTTCCAAGCACCAACCTACCCCAAGGGACAGGAGATACCCTATGTAGATGGCTACCTAATGAGTTACCCATTATACTTAAGGCCATGAGTTGGAGCAGGCTGGGCCCAGGTTGCAGACTATTTGGATTTTGTTTGTTTGTTTGTCTTTTTGACAGAGTCTTCTTATGCAGTTCAGGCTGGCCTTGAACTTGCCATGATCCTCCTGCCTCAGCCTCCTGAGTGCTGGAATTACAGGCACACACCACTTTGCCTGGCCTGTTTGTTTTTTGAGATAGATCAGGCCTCAATGCTACTTTCTGTAGAGAAAGAATGAAGCCTGGGAATTTGGTTGTTATCTTTAGTGGTACAGACAGAATCTGTAAGCATTCCATTGCAAGGCTTCTGCCAGTTCTTCAGGGCGGAGATGGAAGACAGAGGGAGGCTTCCCTGTGAGAACCTGCCTCAGCTGGCAACAGCTAGGTATGCATTCTTGGTGGGCTCACACCAATGCTGCTGACCCAGCTCGGCACCCCATGCATCTGAGTCCTCTGCCTCTACCAGGCTCTGAGGAGATAAAGATGCAGTTGGTGCTCAGGGTGGGCAGCTGTCTGGCCATGGTCCTTGCCAGGCCTGCTCTCTCCAGAGACTATGCCCTAGAGGCCCATGTACTGGAAGGTACCCACCACAGGGCTGTCTCTGAGCAGTGCCCCAGACCTGAGCAGTTGGAAATTCCCAGACCATCAGGAGGAAACCTCTACACACTGACTATGGGGCCGCCACCCCCAATCGATGAAGAAGACTCAGACCACTCTCCACAAAGTCTGAGGTCTATGGGGCATGTGTGGCTCCAGGTCCAGGAGGGAACCAATTTGTTGGGTGCCATTAGCAGACAGGACTGGGCTGAACTAGCTGGTACCTGTGTGACAGGGAGTCCGTGAGCTCTGTGCTCTGGCCTTTGTTCCCCAATTTTGGGCCTGTCCTGGCTGCCTAGGTGTAAAGATCCCTCTCCCTGCATGCAGCTTGTCAGAGGGATCCACATGTCAAGCTGGGCAGAGGCCAGGATGAACTGGGGCTGGGGCTTGGGGCTGGACCCCTGGGCCTGGGGCTGCTGCTAAGGTACAGGGCTAGGAGTAAGGTGGTGTCAGTGTGAGGGCAAATATGACCATGGGTTTTTCTTGCTCTTAGCCCTGACGAAGAGTCCTCCCAGAGGTTCATTCCCTTCGTTGGGGTAAGTACCACCACTGGCCCTGCTGGATGCTGGGCCCAGGATGCCTTTCCTAAGTGTTTTTCATTGCATACATACACCACAACCTCTTCCCCATGTGAGCCCAGGACTGCCTCAGATTCTCCCCACAAAACCGGCTGCTTCCTTCACATGTTTGAGGGTGTGAGACACAGGAGGGGCCTGTGTCCATTTTTCCAGACTTCCCTAGGCATTGGCATAGGGCCAGATAGTACTGGCCTGGCATCACAGCTCAGGAGAATAGTGAGGGGTGGGAGGGCCTTGTCAGTTTGCTCTGCCTGGGTTGAGGTTGTAGCCCTTCCTTCTGCTGGAAACTAAGGGCACTCCATGTTTTCTCCCAGCCCCATCTAAATGGCCTGCACCCTGCCATCATACATCCTACAGCTGAGGGTCTACTGGGAGACCCTATAGTGGTGGGCCAGTGGCTTCCAGGCAAGTGAGGGGTATGGGTGAATTCACATAGAGCAGCCTTTCCCAGGGGCCTTTGTATGGTAACAAGTACATCCTGTGCTCTTGGGCACTTGGCCTATCACCACATGTGGCTAAGAACCTGAATCAGTATCATAGTTCACTCAAGTGACACAGCCTCGAGGTGAGGGGCCACCACACTGATAGTGAAGATCTAGTGCAGTTCTTGTCATCCCACACAAATTTCCGACTGCACTTGGGTAGTGTGTCCTTCACACCAGCTTCCTGGTCTTGCCAACCAGTCCCATGGGCTTCTCCTATGTCCTCGGCATGGTATTCTGGCAGCATTAGGCACCAGGCAGGGTGGGGAACCAGCCAACATCCCATGGCGTCCAGCAATACCTGTTGCTTTCCAGGTTGTGAAGGTTGGGATTGTGGAACCTTCCTCGGCCACATCAGGTAACCATCCCAACGTGAGGCCCATGTGAATGGTCCTTGAGACAGGTGGTCCCACAGCTTAGTAGTACTTTGAGCCTGGGGGCCTGGTGCAGCCCTGCCACTTCTGCTCAGAGTTGGACCATGCAAAACTCCTGGACAAGAAAGAACACCCTGCCATCCTTGGCCTGGACCTCTCTGCCTGTAAAGTCCCCCCCCCCCCCCGCCATAGCAGCCATGGCCATCTTCTTAGATCTTGGTCCCTAGGCCTGGCCACAGCCTCATTGCTGGCCTGCAACTCTTCTCAAAGGTGACTCGGACGATGCAGCCCCCTCAGGCCCCAGTGTGCTCTCCTCCACCCCACCATCCACATCGCCCGCAGCCAAGGAGGCCTCACCCACCCCGCCATCCTCCCCATCAGTGAGCGGAGGCCTGTCTTCCCCCAGGTAAATGGCATGTCCTCACCTTGCTTGTTCTGTACCCACCTTCATGTACTCTCAGTTCATCAGAACCCTGTGATAGAGGTCCTGGCTCACCACCTGCAACCAGAATGGAGCAGGCCCAGCTTTTCTGTTGTGTGCTATGGAGGGCAGAAGTCACCATGTTGCAAATGCACATGGGCTGTTTGGATCCTGCCTGCAGCTCTGTTCATGGGGGTCTTTTCCTGAGGCCAAAGGATGTGGCACAGCTTCAAACCTCCTACGGGGGGCAGCTTCCAGGCCACCTGGGTCTGGCTCTCTGCTCACCCAGACAGAGCCAGGCTTCATTGGGGGTTTGCCCCCCACTCAGGCCTCAAGGTCCAGGGAATGCCAGCTCCTCATCCAAGTTCCCCCAGCCAGTCTGCTGTGGTGACATTGCCAGGGCCACAGGCGTCCCAGCCAACCTGCATGTAGATGGCTCTACAGAGTATCCTGCAGTCCACAGCCAGCAAGTTGAGACAGGTGCTGGCCACACCTTTGCCTATGACAGCAGTACTGCTATCTCCAGAATAGCAGCTGTGGACGTGAGCACCTCCCTCTGCCTTTCACAGCCAAGGTGTCGGCGCTGAGCTTATGGGGCTCCAGGTGGACTACTGGACAGCAGCACCTCCTTCAGACAGGAAGAGGGATGCCGAGAAGAAGGACCTGCCCACCACCAAAAACACGCTCAAGTGCACTTTCCGGTCCCTCCAGGTCAGCAGGCTGCCCAGCAGTGGCGATGCCACAGCCACACCCACCATGTCCATGACCGTGGTCACCAAGGAGAAGAACAAGAAGGGTGAGGTGGGGGTAGGCTGAGCAGGGCTGGACTGTGGGAGGGGGAGCCCCTTGTGACTGTTGGGAAGAGGGAGATGTTACCCACCAGCACACCTATGTGTGGTTCCCAGTAAACTCAAGGGGCCTAGAGCAAATGTCATAGAAGGAACTGGCAAAACATGCTGGACAGGACAGCCCCCTTGGGCCTGCACACACGGAGGGTCTGGGCAGCCCTCCTGTCCTGCTTGCCTTGAGGAGTTCTGGCCAGCCAGGCTTGGGGGAGCAATAGGACACAGTAGGGCCCTTTTCCTCCCAGTGATGTTTTTACCCAAGAAAACGAAAGACAAGGACATGGAATCCAAAAGCCAGTGTATCGAGGGCATCAGCCGCCTGATCTGCACAGCCAAGCATCAGCAGAACATGCTGCGGGGTGAGCATGCAGCTGGGCATTTGGGGGTCTGCTCTATGACTTGTGGTCTCAGTTGGTTCCAGCTATAAAACAAAAGCAGAGCAGAGGGGCGGCTCTTGGGGTGACTTTAAATCTAGCACAAAAACTGCTTGTTTTGCTGCGAAACACACATTATGCAAGTTCATACTCAGAACACACTCCAATGAGGCTCATATTTGAGTGCATCAAATAGCTTTTTGAATTCAAGTAATTTTTTAATCCTTTCTGTATTTTTCAAAAACTGGTTTGTACATTTCAAAATATTTGACAGAGAGTTCTCCCAAGGAACTGATCTAGAGTGTGGAGGTCCTGGGTTTTATTTTTTGTGAGTCAAGTCTGATGGCCTCCAGATGGTAGTCATCCTGGTCTGGCCACAGCAACTTCCAGATGGAAGTGTTTCCAGTGGGTTTGCAGGTCTCACACGTGACCCCTTGGGGGAGGAGAATTTGAACAGCAGCTTCTGGATGAGCTTCTACAGGCTGGGGTTTTAGCTCAGTGGTATAAGCGCCTGCCTGGCAAGTGTGAGGTTAGGAGTACCAGTACCCAGTACCAAAAAAAAAAAAAATCAGCACACTGGATGAGCTGCTGACTAAAGTCCTCTGGTCCTGGGAGGCCACATAGCAAAAAGGGCCTAGTAAGTAAGGCTCCCAGGCAGTCTGTGCCTCCAGCTTTGGGCTCCATGTACTTCTAGCTCAAAGACAGTGGTGGGCTGGGTAGGCTGGGTGGGCAGGCAGTCAGGCAGCCCTCTCCCACAGTCCTCATCGACGGCGTGGAATGCAGTGATGTGAAGTTCTTCCAGCTGGCTGCGCAGTGGTCCTCGCATGTGAAGCACTTCCCCATCTGCATCTTCGGACACTCCAAGGCCACCTTCTAGCCCCACTCAGAGAGGGGCCACCACAGGACCGTGGAGAGGCTCACGTTTCTGTTAACATTTCAGTTTACTACAAAGACAGATCCTTAAAAACACAAAGAAACAGTCTTAAGTACAAATGTGCTCGCAGCTGGAAACTAAGGTCAGCTCCCTGCTGGGTGCTGAGTAATTGCTCTGCTTATTAACCAGGCATTTGGCCCAGCAAATGCAAGGCTGTGGGACCCAGGGAGGTTCATTCCAGCCACAGGAGCCCCCAGAGCCTACAGCAAGGAGGGTTCTGCCTGCGTCATGCCCTTTCCAGAAGCCAGGACACTGCTTCCTCCAGGAGCTCTGAGCATGGTGGTGAGAGGTCATAGGTTGCAGGCATGCTCAGCTTCCTGGCAGAGGACACCCCAGAGCCCAGCTCTACCGATGCGGGACTCCCAATAAACTCCAGCCTCCAGGCAGAGGTTTTATAGTAGCAAATCTTTCTAATGCTCTCAAATACACATTACCATATAGCTGCCAAACAGCTGTTGCTCTCCTGAAGTCTCCAGCAGGTCCTGCCCAACCCCATCCCCTCACTGGTCTGAGACTGAGGCTGCCCAGACTTAGCCTGTCAGTCTCAGGGGTTCCCTGCAAATGTCCCAGTGACCAGGCTGCTCTGCTGCACCATCCATCCACCCCTACTTGCCTGCTGTCCAGGAGTGTCCAGGACTGGTCATGTGGGTATCTGGGTTGAGATTCGAGGTTTGTGGTCAACTGATGAGCAGGTGCATATGTAGGATATTCAGCAACTATGTGGCCAGCAAAAGATCAGGCAAGCTGGCCTGTCACAGAGCCTAGGTACACCTGCAGAGTTGGAGGCCCTCCTGGCCATACTCCTGAGAGCAGCATGTTGCATTAGGATCCTATCCTGGGGAGAAGCCCTACCCCCATCCACCCATGCATAAGAAGGTTGTCCACCTGACTGACAGCCTCAGCAGGCTGACAGGGTAGGGGAAGCAGCTCAGTGCTGCTTTTCCCCACAAAGTCCACACCTGGGGTCTCCTAGGAAAAGCCACCTGGCCCCATCCTTGGACATGCTATCCCTGCTGTGAACACTGATGGCCCTCCCAGAAACTCTGGGCCTGGTGTCTTGAGAGCTGCACAAGCTGTGCTCAGAAAACAGTGCCAAACTGTAGGACTGGTCAAGTCACAGAGGAGTCCCCATCTTGGAGAGAAGATGACCCATTTCCTTGCCTGTCACCTATCTGCTAGCCTGCTTCCTTTCCAGGTGGCTGAACAGAGTCCATTTTGTCGGGGAGCGGGGTGCTAGCAACTAGGTCGGGTTCTGCCCCTGTGCCCTGGGTGCAAACTTTGGTCAGCCTGAGAATGTCCTTCCCATGAACCCTGTGGCTCCCCCTTCACCTAGGACCAGATCCAGAGGCACTACCTAGCAGACAGCCTCTGCAAAGGGCCAGAAAGGGATCTGGCTAGCTCAGTGTCAAGTGCTGGGAACGTTGGCCTTTGGGTTTCGGAGCCTGTTTTTATCTTCCTAACCAGTTTCTTCCTAAAAATCACCATTGGTAGGAAAGGGATATGGCTTGGCTTTCTAGCCTGCAGGGCACAGGAGCTGCCCAGCTTCCTGCGGTGGGCAGCCCCTTCTTGGAGACCATCTCCCCTGTGACCGACCCCTCAGCCCCACCCTTGCTTAGGTAAAGAGAAGGCCTGGGCAGAGCCCCCATCCAGCACCTGGCTCGTGGCCAGGTCTTTACAGTAAGAGCCTGTCAGTTCTGCACTGAGTGCTCTGTAGTCCCCACTGCAGCAGGCCATGTTAAATGTGTTGGTGGAGACCTGGGCTGCACGCCCCACACACAGTTTCCTATCAGTTGGAAGGATAGTCGCATTTCCCCTCCCTACCTCATGGAGCTGTTCTACGGATTCATGGAAAAGCACTTTGACCTCTGGAGGAGAAGCCAAAGCCATCTGACAGCTGATGTGACCGGGCAGTGGAGAGTGGGTGTGGGGATTCCCTGCTGGCAGTGGGCTGCCCTGCTCCACCAGTCACGGTGGGGCTGGGCAGGTGCCGCCGTCCCCGCCAAGTGCTCGTCGCTCCTGGCGCCGCGGCTCCCCGCTCGGCAGAAGGGCTGCGGGACGCCCCCGGCTCGCGGTGACTGGTGTCTGTGGTGTATGTGTTGCTAATTTTTTTTAACGGGAAGCAGGATTAATGTAAATAGCAGACGCTAATCTGTCCCATGGGGACGACTCTAAGGTGCTGAAGCGACATTAATAAACTGAGGGCACTCTTGCCGCTCCTGCTCTGACTCTGCCTCAGCGCTGGGACCTGGGTGGGCGCGCGCAGCGGCCTGGGAGCGGGAGCGCGGGCGGGGCAGTGGGCGGAAGTTCCGAGGGAGGCCCCGCCCCGGCCGGTAGGGCTGCGTCTCCTGCACTTTCCGTTTAGTTGGCTCCCAAGGTGCTCTCTTCGCGGACCCTGTAGGCCTCGCGCTCCTCCTCCCGTCCCACAGACCCAGCTCTGTACAAGACCCCCACAGACTCCGCCCCTCTCTCGCCGACCCCTCTCCATTCCCGGGGCCCCATCCCCGCCTCCGTGAGTCCCCCGGGCACTCCTTAGCTCCCTAGTGGAACCCTCCTGCTGAGAAACCTCGGGAGTGGATGGGAAGGAGGGCTTGGGGCCCAGGTCATAGGTGTGTGGGTTTGGAGGCGAGATCACAGGAGGGAGACGGCTGAGCGCTGGCGTCCTGGGGAGGGAACCTGGGATCCTAGTCGGTGTCCGTGGGAGATCGTGCAAAGTTGATCAGGTTGTGTATTGGCAGGACTGAGGCAAAGAAAGGCAGCATCAGCTTCCACCTGGACTGCAAGAGCCGTGGGAGCAGGTCACTCGGAGACCCCCGAGGGGCAAGGGTCTGGTCGGGCTGGAAGGTGACTTCAGCAGAGAGCTTCACCTTGCTGCCCCCGCGATATGCTGCTCCACGCCCCCCCCCCAGTCCTAAGGTGCAGATCCACCCGCAGAGAGCAGAGATGGTCGGCAGGCAGCTGTGTCCCGCAGGGAGGACCTGGCAGTCGCAGCACCCTGAGGAGTGCAGGCAGACTCCTCACCCACACAGCCCAGTGGCGGCCTGGGGCCAACCTAGAGCCCAGAGCAGCGCTCAGGAAGAACTTCAGACACAGGACTGGGTAAGCAGGAGGCTTTTCTGGAAGACCAGGGCAGGGGGCCTGGTTTTAGGGCATAGAGAAGGGGCCCTTATGGCCCAAGAGACACCTGAAGGATACTGTGATGATGGGTGAGGGGCTCTCTCCCCATCGCTGGATAGGCAGGTAGTTCGAACCTCTTTTGCCCCTCCTTGCTGGGCACAGTGGAGCAGCCACCTGAGGCCAGAAAGAGGGCACAAGACAAACCTGTCTCATCCCTCACCAGAGCCTGTCAGTACCCAGTATCCCACTCCATTGCTAGCAGAGAAGGAGTCTTGAAATGGCAGAGAGAATGAGTTCCCTATAGCAGACAGCACCCTCCTGACCAGGTAGGCAGCTGTCACTGAAACACATGGCAGCACTGCCTGTAACAATGCCAAGCTGGAAGCAAATCTCCTCCTCCCCCACTGGATAGCAAGCAGTGAATGTAGTTTACACATAGTAGTAGTGGACAGAGGGACAGGAACAGCTGTGCAGAACTGGGGACTTGCCATAAGCAGAGGAAGCCAGACCACCTGTGTGGTTCTATCTAGGGAGGGGGTTCCAGCCCAGCCAGATGGCCTAGGCTGTGAGCAGACAAGTGCACAGGCCACCGTAGGGAGCCAGCCAGGTCATGCACTGCCGTGCATGTGTTTGCACATATGCTCACTGGGTCAGCGGTAGAGGGGAGAGAAGACAGCTCCGAACTGTGTGGCTATGTTGTGCCCTCCTACACGTTTCTGCTAGGACCCAGCATCCCTGAAAGAGTGTTCAGTGCAATAACCAGCCAGGAAATGCCTCAGCTTTTGTGAGGCCAACACTGTGTGACAGGCATTCTAGACCATAGGTGCCGGCATGGTCACCTGGTAAGGACTGCTCAGAGGAAGATGGAGTGGCACGGAGGAACCACAAGGCCTTCTGGCAGAAGAGGCAGGGATATAAGGAGACACTGGGTCTATATTAGGTTCCTACCCAGGGACAGGGAGTTGCTGCAGTGTCTGTGACACCCTAGCCCCTCTTTGGGATTGGCTCCTATGCAGTGCTCATGGGCCTCTTCCTGTCTGTGTTCTCTGGCCCTGCTGCTGGTCGTGGCCCTGAGGGATGCCCACACTGCACTCTCTGACTTTGTTCTGCAAGATGTCTTATCTCAGACGCCCAGGTATAGAGTGCTTTTCTTCTGGGTCTTCCCACAACTATCCCCCTCCCAATTGTCACCTCCTCAGGGTACACTAGCCATCTATTGCTAAGTCCTTTGTTCCTCCCCCTTCCAAGTCTGAGCCCCCAGAGCCATCTCTGCTGTACTTGACATGGGCCCCAGTGCCACACACACAGCTGGACACATGTTCACAGAAGACAGAAACCTATGGCTGAGGCCATAGACTAACAAGACCACCCCCAGCAGAGGGTCCCCAGCTATCCATCCCAGAGCAGTGGGCAGAGTTCCAGACACAGCACTCCTGTTTCCTGACAATCCAGCAATGTAACTGCAGAGGGCTTAAAGGGAAGTGGGAGCCACAATACAGAAAACAGACAGGGCTTGGGGTGAGAGGCAGCACAAGCAGGACAGCTCCCTTCACCCATATGGTGAATGAGTAGCCAACAAGTGCTGATACCATGAAGCCACCCCACTTGAAGACTGACTGTACTGGTCAGTCTGCAAGAATTGAGTGGGATCCATGCACAGTCCAAGTGTTCATAAGGAGGGAACAGGCATCAGTAGTTCAGAGGCCGAGACAGGATCATTGCAAGTTTGAGACTGGGCTACATAGCAAGATCTTGTCTCAAAAAGACAAAAAAAAGTCCATATAGATACAATGGCAGGCTTAAGGAGATTAGTGACGAAGGTCTTCTTACATTGGACAGCAGGAATAACATTAAAAAATATGCAAAGGAACTTTGAAACACTGCAGAAGAGTCAGAGACCTGACCAATGGGAAAAGACATTGCATTCATGAAGAGGAATGCTTACCAGCATAGGATTCTGTATATCACCATAAAAATGCTAAACACTTATTTCCTCTTTTGATCCCACAAACCAGCCAAAGTTCCTATGAAAAATAATATCCAGCATAGCTTTAACCCAGCAGACAGGAATTCATGTCACAAAGCTTCGATTGCCACAGTCATGAAAACTAAAGTAGTATAAAAATCTAGATAGGAAAGACTAAATGGTCACTGTTTGCAGAAATTTATTGTCCACCAAGAAAATCTCAAGTCAGTTTAAAAATATATACACACAAACAAAAGAGGAATTATGTGACTACCATTTGAAACTTACTCGTTTCAACACACCAAAAATAAGCAACCAGAAAATGCAATGGGAAAGGTTCCCATTTACTGTAGCAACATGCCAATTAAATTAAATTTAAGTTAAATCTGTTTTTATGCCAGCACAGTGGTGCTCAACTATATTCCCAGTTACTTGGATAGCTGAGACAGCAGGACTGGGTCTAAGTCATTAAACCGCCCAAGTTGGGCTTGAACTTGTGATCCTTTTGGGATTACAGGTGTGTGCTACCACAGCTGGCTATATTTAATTTTTTTTAACTTAATGTTTTATTTATTTATTGAGACAAAGTCTCACTGTGTAGTCCAGGCTGGCCTTGAACTCACAGCAATCCTCCTGCCCCAGCCTTGTAGGATTACAGGTATGTACCCCTATACCTAGCTTTTATTTAATGTTTTAAACCTACTAAGTTTCCCAAAATAATTCAGTGCAATATGTATTAAATTTTTTTCATGAATCTTGAAAATTTTACTCAAAATGCACATAACATTTCTGTCTTTTGCTACATAACAAACTGCTTGCAAAACTTAGCACTTGCGACAATAATAAGTATTTTTGCCTCGGTTTCTATAGGCCAGGAATTTGGGAGCTGCTTAACTAGGTGGCTTTGGTTTGGTCTGTCAGGACATTATAATCATGATATCAGCCCAAGCCACAGTAATCTGAAAGCTTCAGTATGGTCAGAGGCTGCTTTTATGGTGGCTCCCTCCAGGGGTGGTCTGTGTGGGTTACAGCCTGGCAGTCCCTGGGCATCCTCATAGAAACCCAAGATGAGATTGGGACAGACACGAGGTGGACCTTCGATGCAGCCACAGGGCTTGGAGCCCCTGGTATCACTTGAGAGCAGGATGGAGCTGTCTGTCAGTGTGAGGCCCTGATGAACTTGGCTGCACACTGTGCTTGCATCAGAGAACAGAATGAGACACGTCCCAACAAGGTGAAGGGAGGACAGAATAGAAATAACACATAGTAGAGCCAGAAAAAACCAAGAGAAGAAAGAGAAACATAAAACAACAAAATAGATGTACAAGATATATAGTAGATATGATTACTGATTTAGTAAATGAAAACAGACTAAAGACCTACTTTAGCAGTACAGTGTCGATGTGGGTGAAGGAAGCAGATGTATTCCAGCTCACGGCCATGAAGATGTGCTGTGAACACCCTCACATCTGTTCATACTGTGTTTTAGTGTCCAATGCAGAAAACTTAACTTCAAAAATGTGGACCCTCTCACCGTACTCAATGGCAGGAGTGGGTCCGTCAGATAGACATTTCTGTTTTTTTTTTTTTTTTTTTGGTGCCAGGGATCTAACCCACAACCATGTGCTTGCCAAGCAGGCACTTATGCCACTGAGCTAAATCTCCAGCCCTAGATAGACATTCTTGAGTGAAGAAAGCAAGTTGTAGAATTATCCATGTTGTGTGTTACCTTGTTTACTCAGTTCAAAAACATGCTAAGGTAAATAATGTATTTCTAATGTATTCATAATATATAACTTGGAAAAAATAAAAATGCTTTCAAAAGTCTTATGTAATGGAAAAAGATGGTGCAATGATTTTGAAAATAGAGCAAAGTCTTGTCTACTCTAAGCTCTAACAATTAAAATTATGTAGTAGCAGGACAGCCACAATCTAGGACAAATAGTTCAGAAGTCAGTATTCTGGGGACTTAATTTGTGCTTAGCATGGAGTTCAAACTAGTAGGAAACATTTTTCAATAGATGGTATTGGGGGTGATGAGCTCTCCATTTACAAGGTGATAGGGTATAGCCCCCACCTTACACTATCTGTACAATACATAACGTTAAACCCAAACAGCCAAAGCCTTGGGAAAGTGTATATGAGACAGGTTTAAAATCCCAGAAGCAAAAGATAGTTAAGGTAATTATACAACTGATTTCTCTGAGCTCATTGAAGAGAAAGGTTTGTGCTGGTATTATTTGGACAATCAAATGCAGATGTCTTGTGCTCTGAGACTGATTTGAAGATAACAATATGCAATGAATATACCACTGTTACCACCTAATTGTCGTGTTTCAAAATTTTGTTTTATTTAAAAACAAACAAACAAAAAGTGAGCCAGGCACGCGTATAATCACAGCACTTAGGAGGCTGAGGCAAGAGGATAGCCATAAGTTCAAGGCTAGCCTAGACTTCAGAGCCAAGACTCTGTCTCAGCAAAACCAAAAATAAATAAATAAACCAACAAACAAATAAATAAAAATCCTGAATGAGGAATGCATGTCTTAGGTCAAATATAAAATCCTTAAAGGAAAAGCCTGGCATATTTTTAAAGTGTACAATCAAGAACACACAGATTGTAAGGTGTGGTGGTATATGCCTATAATTCCAACACTCAGGAGAGTGAGGCAGGAGGATCGCTGTGATTTCAATGCCAGCCTGAGCTGCACAGTGAAACCCTGTCTCAGACCAAAAAAAAAAAAAAAAAAGCAGCACACAGATGTTAAAAGATACTCCACAAGAAAACACTTGTAGTATTTGTGATATTCACATATTTACCAACCAGGATCTATGAAGAGATGCTTGAGAGCAATGAAGAAAATGCTTTAAAAACTGAGCAGAGGATGTGTGGATGCAGCTCAGTGGTACAGCACTTGCACAGCATGCACCAGGCCATCTGTGATCTCAGTGTGGTGGGGAGAGGATAGAAAAACGGGTAAAAATTGGGGGTGGTGGCATATTCCTGTAATCCTAGTACTGGAGGCTGAGGCAGGAGGATCACCAGGCTAGCCTGGGCTACTATAATGAGTTCCAAGCTAACCTGGCTACACTGGGAGACCCTGTCCCAAAAAAAGAAAAAAAATGGGTAAAATCTGTGTCCCCCAAGAAGACACTGAAGGGTCACCAAACATGAAAGAGTTCACAAAAATGATAAAGATGAATATATGGGACCAGGGGTTGAGCTCAGTGGTGTAAGCACCTGCCTGGCAAGTACCAGGTCATGAGTTCAATCCCTGGTACTAAAACAAACAAAAAAGATGAATATATGTAAAGTTGATAAATGTAAGGAAAGAGTAATTCTATTTTATTGATTTTTCAAAGAACTCATTTTTGATCATTGTCCAGTATTTTTTTCTTAATATTTCCTAATTCCATCTTTAAACTTCCATGAATGTCTTTTGTTCCTTTTCTAGCTTGTCAAATGAGTTGTTTTGTCTGTTTGAGGTTTTTTTCCTAATGATGCATTTAAAGCTATTGAATGTCTTTGGAGGATGGCTTTGGCTATCCCTCATGGGTTTTGATATCCTGCTCTCATTGTTGTTCATTTTTGGTTTTTTTGTTTTGTTTTGTTTTGGTTACCAGGGACTGGACTCATGACATTGTGCTTGCCAGGCAGGCGCTTATGCTGCTGAGCTAAATCCCCAGCCCTGTTGTTCATTTTTGGATAAATTTGTATTTCAGTCTTGATTTTCTTTTTCACTCAGGAGTAGATTAGGTGCTGGGGATGTGACTCAGTGGTAGAGCTTTTGTCTTCCATGTACAGGGTCCTGGGTTCCATCTCCAGCACCACACACACACACACACACACAAAGGTAGATTAGAACGGTGTTTGGAAATGTCCGTGACAATGAGTATTTTATCCTTTTGTGGTAATTTCTATTTGCATTACTTTTTGGTCACAGAATTAATTATGGTTTCTGGGGCTCTCGTGCATGAGAGAATCTATTGGTTTGTGCCTTAGATCATGGCCACTTTGGGTGAATTTCTAATTTGCCTGTTAAGAACATGGGAGGCTGATGCAGGAGGATTGTTCTAAGTTCAAGACCAGCCGGACCTACAAAGGCAAGGGCTGCTAAAGCTCAAGGGCAACCTGAATCGCATAGTGAGACCCTGTCTCAAAAATATACCAAAAAAAAAAAGGACTGTTCTGGGTTGCAGAGTCTAAGTATGTTCTTCCGTGTTTGTTAGATCATTTATTAATTACTTAAATCTTTAATTTTTAATTTGTTTACTTTTATTAAAATACTCAAATAGAGCTGCAATCCTGAAGCCCCCCCCTCACTTTTGCTGGCTTTTCCCACAGGTGTTTCTACTGAATGCACAGCCAGGGGTGGTGGCTACTCCTATAATCTAGCTCCTGAGAGGCAGAAGCAGGAGGGTCACAAGTTCAAAGCGAGCTAGGGCAATGGAGACCCTGTCTCAAAGCAATAAATAAAAGGGATGGGGGTGTAACTCAGTAATGGAGTGCCCCTGGGTTTGATCTTCAGTACTGCAAAACTAAAAAAGAAAGAAAGAAAACAAAAAAAGAATGAATGTCCACATGTGCTTGACCTGCTCTCCTCCTCAGTTTCAGCTGTTCACTGGGCTGGGGATTTAGCTCAGCAGCATAAGCGCCTGCCTGGCAAGCATGTAGTCGTGAGTTCGATTCCTGGTACTGATAAATAACAAAAAACAAACAAACAAAGAAAACCCAGATGCTGTTCACTGCCTGCCAGAGACTGAGGACCCAACAGCCACTTCCCCTAACACACACTACACACTCCTCTCCCCTCCTCCTGAGCAGCAATAGCCTACACTCAGTGGAAGCCAGTCCTAGCCTTGGCTGTGGAGTGCCTGTGGTGGTGCACAGCTAAGGTAAACCCATGGCAGGATGAGAATTTCCTTCCTCATGTGGCCTTTTGTTTTTGGGGGGGTTTGGTACCAGGGATTGAACTCCCAACCTTGGACTTGCCAGGCAGGCGCTTATGCCACTGAGCTAAATCCTTAGCCCTGTGTGGCCTTTTGTTTTTCCTTGGATGCAAAAGTCTCTGTGGTGCCTCTTCTTCCCCACTTCTTCCTTCTTTTCTGTTTATTATTATCTTTTCCAAACTTTCTGACACATCTGTGACTCTCCTCTTACAGACAGCCATTCATACCAGGTCTCCTGGGACTCTTTCCTTGGCAGCAACCCTGTGGGGGCCCTGGCCTTCTTGCCCCAGCTGACCTGGCTGCCTTCAGGGCATTGTGCAACTCTTCCCTCTTTCTCTGTCTCAGTACCACCTACTTTCTGGGACTTTGGTTTTTCTATTTCTCTATTTACTCCCAGAGCACTCCATCCAGCAGCTTAATCCAAAAGGGTTCACAGAATGTTAATGTTTTTGAGACTTTAAAGACTTTACAAACCAGAGATTTGGCTCAGCAGTATAAGCACCTGCCTGGTGAGCATGAGGTTGTGAATTTGATCCCTAGTACCAAAAAAAAAAAAAAAAAAAAAAAGACTTTACAGTTGGGTGTAGTGACACAAGCCTGTAATCCTAGCACTTGGGAGACTGAAACAGGAGCATTGCTTCAAGTTTGAGGCCAGCCTGGGCTACAAAGTGATTGTAAGGCCAACCTGAATTAGAGTGAGACCCTGTTTCAAAAAAAAAACACAAATGGGGCTGGGAATTTAGCTCAGCCTTGCAAGCATGCGGTCGTGAGTTCGATCCCCAGTACTGATAAAAAAAATAATAAAATAAAGACTATACAGATATGAAAATATCTCTTTCTATCTCCATACTTGAACAATGCTTGGGCTGGAGCCCAGGGTCTTGTGTATGTTCTGGCACTGAGCTATACCTCCAAACCTTGTTCAGTAGTGCTAAGCCTGCTATAGTATAGTGCTAGATGCCTGTAATCCCAGCACTCTGGGAGGCTAACGCAGGAAGATTGTAAGTTTGAGCCCAGCCTGGGCAACACAGAGACTCAGCAAGACACTGTCTTAGCTCAGTATGGTCCCAATTTTGGTATATGTGCTGCCAAAGCAATCACTGTCTCAGCTCAGGATGAAGGCCCTGGGTTCAATCCTCAGTGTTTGAGGGGGGAGTAATACACACATGTTCATATATACATATAGAATGTATATGAAGTGTGTATGTCTTCACATTGTTGTGAAACAAACTTCTAGGATTTCTAATCCTGTGAATCTGAAGCTCTGCCCCCTTAAGCAGCTCTGGGCTTGACAGCTCTGTGGGGAGGTCAGTAACTGTCACAGTCTCTAGGACCTCATGCAGGTGGGATCCTGTCACTTGCACTCTCTAGTGAGGGCAGTCAGTAACTGTCACAGTCTCTAGGACCTCATGCAGGTGGGATCCTGTCACTTGCACTCTCTAGTGAGTACTTGTCTCACTGAGCATCCTGTCCTGTGGATCATCCGTGGTCCTTCACCCACATGTCTTGGGTTTCCACATGCTAATGGCTTTGAACTGTGCCACTAGAAACCAGGTGTGCACAAATCCATCACCTTCTCCACTTGCAGGGGTTCTGGGTGCATCCCAGGAAATGGGATTGTTGATCACAACATGATTCTGTTTTTGAACTTGAGTAAGGGAGGACTTCAGGTGCAGTTTGTCTCATCTGCTGGTTTGTTGTTGTTGTTGTTGTTTGTTTGTTTTTCTGCCATGGATGGAACTCATGACCTCTTGTTTGCCAAGCATGTGCTTACACAGCTGAGCTAAACCCCCAACCCCCGGCCTGCTGTTTTTAACATGGTACCCTCTTACCTTCCAGAAGGAGCTGGGCAATCTGGAGGACTCTCACAGCACACCTGGGAAATGCCCAGCTTCCTCCCTCTTCCCAGCTGAGGGCTCCAGTGCTGGCTTCTGGTCCTCCTCCACAGGAGCCTGCTGTTTTGTTGTTTGCAATCATGAGTGTTATCTTGTTTAGCCTTAATGTCATTATGATCATTTTCGAGGGAGCCTGGTGGGAAAGGACCATGGTCCCACCCAGACTGGCTATGCCCCTGGCCTAGCCTGCGCCCCCTAGGCACTGCCTGTGCACGACCCTGTTCTGTCCTCACAGATATACGAGCCCCAGGAGCGCAAGCGCCCTGGCTGCCACTGGAGTCTCAGCATCGAGGAGCGCAGGCAGCTGGCGATGCGGGGCGTAGAGCCGCAGGACTTGCACTGCGAGGTGCGCTAGAGGGCAGCGCCCTGGCAAGCGGGGACGTGGGATTGGGTCCCCTCTCTCCCTCCCCTGCGGCCCGCACCCGACCCTGACGCCACGGTGGCCCACAGGACATCACACAGGTAGTGGCCAAACTGGTGCCCGAGGATGTGGACAAGGACGTGCTCCTCCCCCAACCACCAAATTCCTCTGCTTTCAACAACGCCTTCCACGACTTCCTGGCCCGGAGCGCACCCTTCTGGCAGAATGCAGCTTTTCAGGCCCCATCCTCGAGGTCGCCCCGTTCCTAAGAGCCTGCTCAGCCCAGAGTCTGTCGTGTAGCGTCTTTTTCTTGACCTCCTGCGCTTGATGTCCCACAAGGGAGCGTGGCCCACCCATGGAGGGGAAAACAGATCTCTGGGACCTCGTTGAGGGGTGTTGGGAGAAGGGGAAAGGGAAGCCAGGCTGGGCAGCTCTGCACTGGCTGGAGAATCACCTAAGCTGCCTGGACCAGGGCTGCTCATCTGTTTGTGGGAGTGTATGGTGACAAGCACTTTTGGACACCTGGTGTTGGTCCATGCCATCAACTGCCTGTCTGACCATCAGGCACTGCTCTGGAGGCCAGGGAGTGTGGTGCAGCAGGTGGAGGGTCCAGAGAGGGGCCCTCACAGAGGAGGCTTCCTGGAGCGGGAGGAACCTCTGGGGCTGGAGCGGGACAAGGGCTGAGAGGGTCTGGAGCAGCCAAGAGATGCTGGCTGTAGAAGTGCTAGTGGCATGGTCTTAGGCTCCCACTGTCTTTGTCTCCTGATTCTGGAGCCTGCAGAGGGTTCAGAGCTGGGTGAGTACAGGCTGCATTTTGAGAGACCATGGTGGGGGGCACTGGGAAGAAGGAAAAGAGGGAGGTGACCCCATCCCTTGGCATAGGGAAAAGTGCCCTGGCCACAAGGACTGATTAGGGGGTCTCATTTGGCTCTCTGTGTGGTGGTAGAGACTGGCAGGCTTTGGGTTGAGAGGAGGTGATTGATCGCAGCCCCCAGTAGGAGTCCAGCCTCTCAGCTACCTTGACCTTGCGCATCCAACAAGCTGGCAATACTGTCCCTGAGCCACTGATGAGATGCAGACCTGGTCATGCTGGTACTTGCTGCCCATGGACTCTGGGTCTCTAGACCAACTCAAATCCTTTGTTCTTGCCTCTCTCTCCTTTGTGCTGTGGGACTGAAATTCTCTCCTCCAGGAGACCTGCCTGAATTACCTAGGTGGGCATTCTTCCCTGGTTCTGTTTGGAGTCCCTGAGTGCAATTTTGTCCTCCATAGGGGTCCTCTGCATTTGTAAGACCTCCAGAGTTGGGGAAGACAGGCCATGGAGCCACAGGGTCCTGGGAAACATGCCCGACTCCTACTCCTCCCAAGGTCTCTGACAGGATCCGGGAGTATTCTGCTTGAGTTCAGGCCCTCCAGGCCCTTGCTAGGCAGGAAGGTGCCTGTAGTCCTGTCTCAGTGCAGGGTAAGAGCTACTGGCAGCAGTCACACTGTGATAGCACATGCTGTGCAGTTCTTTGTTCTGAGTAACTTAGAAGGAATCGTACCCCTTTTTTGTTTTTGTTGTTTTGTTTTTTGTGTTTTGCTTTTTTGCAATGGGGTCTCACTATGTAGTTCAGGCTGGCTTTGAACTCATTAAGTGGCCCAGGCTGACTGTGAACTTAGTGTGATCCTCTTGTCTCGGCCTCCCGAGTGCTGGGATTACAGGGGTGTGCCACTATATCCAGGTCTATTGTTATTTTTGCTCCTGACTAGAGTCTGATTGGCCTCTTCTATAGTTCTGGCCTGGCCTAAGTCTGCTTAGGCTGCAGCCAGAAGGTAGGATACTGTGACCTTTAGCCCTGTCCTTTCCAGAGGGCTCCCTGCAAGGAACAGTGCCCATCGCAGCCGCACCGGGTTCTTAAGGCTGAGGCCCAGAGCCAGCCATGTCTATGTGCTTCTTCCTGGTGGTTACTGTGGCTACAGCAGCGTAGTTCAGCATGGAGTGGGAAGGTACAAATGCCACCTTTCAGTGGGAACCAACTCAGAGCACAGTAGCTCATGGTGCTGGGACAGGGGACAGTGCCTGGAGAAAGTTTGGTTGCCACAAATCCAGTTGCTGCTGTAACAAACGGCAATGTTTTTTTTTTTTTTTTTTTTTACCAGGGATCAAACTCATGACCTCACATTTGCCAGGCAGGCACTTATGCTGCTGAGCTAAATCCCTAGTCCAATGTTAGGTATTTTAAACCAACACAGGTTCATTCATTACCTAGGTTCTGTAGAATTCCCTGGCTGGTCTGGGACAAAGATGTGGACAAGGCTCTAGGAAGGAGCAGCCCTTGCTTTCTCCATCTTACCTGCTCTGTACCCATACTTCCTGTCCTGCTTCTCTTCTGCCTCCCTCTCCCATAGTTAAGGACCCTGTGACAACACTATTCACCCAGATAACCTGCATAAACTGCTTTAAGATCAGTAGTTACTAACTAAGTCCTCTCTGTACTGTCAGTTAGTTTGTCACAGGCTCTTTAGGGTGGGAGCAGGGGGAAAGTACTCCCACAGGAAGCTGTTAGCATCTAGTGGGTAGAGGCTGGTGATGCTGCCCATACTACCATGCGTGGGATGGATCCCCACAACCACAAGTGATCAGCCCTCCTGTCCACAGCCCAGTGTAGAAACCTTGCAGTAGAGGAAGCTCTTGGAGGGCTGGAAGCCCATGCAGGGGGACCTGCTTGGGGTAGCTAGGGGTCCACAGCATAGTCTTGGGAGGGTCATGCAAAGGTCTTGGAGAACTGGAGTCAGAGGGAGGCCAGAAGGGTTGTCTTATGTGTGGGAAGGAACCTGGGGATTGGTCTGGGTCATACCAAAGTCCTACCATAAGTGTGGCTAGGACAGACCCCCAGCCACTACAAGTAGACCCTACCCCCAAGACCTTAATTTTAGGCTCCCTTTATTTCTGCTTGGCCACCAGATCAGTCCTGGTCTCTCCTCAGGATCACAGGGCCCTAACCCCAGGCAGGTACCCCCCTCCTGTGGAAGTACCAGCCACTCCCTGCTCCTGGTCCAGGCCAAGCAAAGCTCAGGACCTGACAGTGCACTGACACAGCTAACCCCACCCCCCAACCTTGGTGCTAGCTTCGCAGTTTTTTTTTTCCTAGTCAGTTGAGGGAAACTTTATTTAGGCCCCAAGGCCACAGTACTTGGGCAAGTGGTGCCCTTCCAGAGGAGAGCTTTACTTGACCTTCTTCTTGGTGCAGGTTGTTGATGTGGCCACACTTCTTGCTGCAATTGACAGCATGGGGATGTGGGCAGGCATAGAACTTGCAGCAGATCATCTTGTCACAGTTGTCCTTCTGGGTGAGCTAGTTTGGGGACAGCTCAATAATCCCACCTCACAGACAAAGCCCCAGATGCATGGTGGACTCTTTTTGGGTGCTGTAGACAGAGTATGGCTGTCCTCTGTCTGTTTGCTAGCAAATATCAGATGCTGCCAGTCAGGTGGATGCCCTCCTTGTCTTGATACTGGCTTTGACATTCTTGATGGTGTCACTGAGCTCAACCTCGAGGGTAATGATCTTCCCTATCAGGGTCTTCATGAAAATCTGCATCTCTGCATCTGCCACTTGACTGCCTCATTGAAGAGAAAGAGCTGGCCACAAGGCTTTGTGAGTCCCAAAACTGTCCTCTGGTTACTGTAGCTCACATAGGGAACAAGTCCACTGAGCACCTGAAACAGAAGGGTGGTGTGTTGTGACAGCAAGGTGGCTGTAGACCTTGCTCTGTGCAGGACCAGCAGGGGTGCCTGGGAGATGTATTTTGAAGCCTCACCAAGTGCTGCCATCCAATGCACACATGGTGCACACACTGTCATTAGAAGAAATGACTTCTTTGGCTTTGCAGAAATATTTGCTCATGAGTAAACAATACAACAAGGAATATGGCTTCAAACCTCACCCATGTCTAATCCATGAAGTGACTCCTGTTCAGGTGGAGGCTATTGCAGCCATTTGTCAGATATGTATGGAAATACAGAGAAAGATAGAGCTATCACCCACACTTTATTTATTTATTCATTTATATTTTTTTGAGACAATGTCTCACTATGTAGTCCAAACTGGTCTTGAGCTCACTGTGTAGTCCAGGCTGGCCACAAACTCGCAGCAATCCTCCTCCTACCTCAGCCTCCAGAGTGCTGGAATTACAGATATGTATCACCATGCCTGGCATTACCTATACTTTTAGAAATAAGTTTTATCAGCTGAGTATGATGGTACATACCTATAATTTTAGCACCCAGAAGGCTGGGGCAGGAGGATCATCACGAGTTTGAGGCCAGCCTGGGCTACATAGTGAGTAGTTCAACTCAGCCTGAATTACAGTGAGACCATGTCTCAGAAACAAAACAAAACAAAACAAAAACAAGTTTTTAGAAAAACTTACTGGAATCAGATGAGTACTTCTCCCTCCTTGTTTGTGCATGTACACGTGTGTAGTGGAGGTGAAACCCAGGGCCTTTGCTGAACTACATCCCCCATCCAGATGGTCTTCCTCAGTTGTGCAGGCTGGGGTGAATTTTTGACCCTCCTGCCTCAGACTCCCAGAGGACTAGGATTCCAGGCATGTGCCACCATACCTGGTTCTCTCAAGTTTAAAAGATTCTCCTAAGGCCAGGTATGGTGGCACATGCCTATAATCCCAGCACGTGCGAGGCTGAGGAAGGAGGATCATTGCAAGTTTGAGGTCAGTCTGGGCTACATAGTCAGTTCAAGGCCAGCCTGAACTATATAGGGATACCCTGTTTTGAAAGAAAAAAAAATTTCTCCTAAGAAGCAGGATTATGACTGAGGCAGTCTGGACAATTTAGTGACTCAGTCAGACCCTACCTCAAAAAATAACAAAGGGCTGGGTGCTGGGGGGATGTTGCTCAGTGTAAAGGCTCTGGGTTCAATCCCTTGTATGGCCATACAGAAAAATTCTCCAAGTTTAGTTTTAGAAATTATAGGACACTAGGAGATAGTATCATTTGTTCTTCAGCAGCAGCTACAATTCAAGCAGGATGATTGCTGGCTTTGAGTGCTGAGGGCCAGGTGGAGACCCCATCACCTCTGCTAGACCTACTGTTTCATGTGTACAAGTGTGTGTGTGTGTGATACTAGGGATTTAACTAAGCTATATCCCAGCCTTCTGTTTTAGGCAAAGTTGTTCAGGCTAGCCTAGAACCTGGCCCAGCCTTCCATGTACTGGGCTCACAGCCTGTGCCATCAGTCCTAGCAAGATTCCAGAACATTTTCATCCTATGTTGAGCTTTTTAGCTTCTCTTACCAAGAGCTTGCTGTTGGAACCTGGGTCACCCAAATTCTTTGCTTTTAATTTTTTTATCTTTATTGGCTGGACTTAAGGCCAGGTTTTAAATGTTTAAAGAACTTTATTCCTCATATTCTTATGTTTGAAAATATTTCCCTGAGGCATTTATACATGCATGAGAATCTGATTGGATAAAAGATTCTTGGGTTACATTACTTTCCTTCAAGTTTTTAATACTGCTTGATAAATCAGAGACTATTTTTTCCCCCTGTACTGGGAATCACACCCAGGCTTTCATACTGAGCAACAGCACTGGCCTTTGTTTTTTATTTTGAAAAAGGGTTTTGGGGGCTGGGGATTTAGCTTAACAACATAAGCGCCTGCCTGGCAAGTGCGAGATCGTGAGTTCCATCCTTGGTACCAAAAAAAAACCAAACCAAACAAACAAACAAATAAAAACAAAAACAAAAACAAAGCAGTTTTGCTAAATTGCCCAGACTGGGCTTTCAAGAGTGCTGAGATTACAGATGTGTGCCGCTTTGCAGTCTTTATCTTTGTAATATGCTTTTTCTGGAAGATGGTTCCTTTAATCTTTAAAGTTCAGTAACAGGCAAGACAGTTCTTAGTATAGATCATGTCATACTGCACTGAATTTCTTTCTTTGGGGCTGGGGTACCAGGAACTGAACTCAGGACTTCCCACATGCCAGGCGGTCGCTGCACTGCTGAGCTAAATCCCCAACTCCATGCTGCATTGACTTTTTAGAGTGTGCTGTGGACCTTCTCTATGCAGGTGTTTTTTTTTTGTTTTTTTGTTTTTTTTTTGAGACAGGGTCTTGCTATGTTGTTCAGGCTGACCTGGAACTCACTATGTAGCCCAGGTTAGCCTGGAACTCATGGCAATTCTCCTGCTTCAGCCTCCAAAGTGCAGGGATTACAGGTGCACACCATCATGTCTGACCATGCTCTGTTCCAGGGAGCCTCTTCCTCTTGACTACTTCATCCTCTTCCTCACCTTTATGTTCCTCCTTCTCCACTCCTTTTTTCCCAAGACAGAATCTGAGTTGCTCAGCCTGGCCTCAAACTCCTGAGTCTCCTCTCTCAGGTTCTCACCTACCTGGGATTATTATAGGTGTGTATCACTGCCCACCCCCTCCAAGGAGCTTTTGATGCAACCTATCTGAATCTTTCTCATCTCTGCCTCAGATCATCAGCACTCTCAGTGGCAAAGCCACAAGGTCCACAGGTTCCTGCAGGGGAAGGGGCCTCCTACAAGTCCTTCCCCTGCCTCTTGAGATAAGCAGTGCCCCACACTGTTGTGGCTTCTACTCTCACCATCTTGTATTGAAAATATGCAACATCACATAACATATATACCATTTATATCTCCGTTTCTTCTAGGTTGCAAACTCCTCAAGGAAGACATTGTGTCCTCACCTCCAGAATGGTCTGCAGCATGAAGTAGGTGTTCAGAAAACAGCTGAATGAGTCAACTGCTTTAGTGGCTTTGTCTTGTCCTGAAATGACCCCAAAACCTTTCTTCCCATAGCAATTTGATGTTCTGTTTTTTATTGTTTCTTAGTCCAGCAAAGGTGTGTTGTGGACCCTCAACAGAGTTTTTGGTGCTTATATCTTCCCTTCACAGAGCTGCTTTGTTTTTGAACAACTCATATACCTATGAGGGTCCCAGAAGCACAGGACTGTCGCAGCACCTGTCCTTGCACTTGCATTTTTTTCCTCTGTAGGGTTTTTCACCTGTCCTGCACTCTCCTTTCTCCAGGGTTGGATATGTGTGTGTGTGTGGGTGTGTGTCTGTGTGGTAGCGGGGATTGAACTCACAACCTGCTTGCCAGGCAGGTACTTATACCGCTGAGCTAAACCCCCTGGCCCCTCTCCAAAGTTTTTGTGGAATTACATGATGTGATCACTGCTCTACTTCCTAAGGCAGCATTCTTTCAAGCTCTGCTACCAGATGGCCAGTCTTCTTAGTCCTTTCTCAACTCACTTGAGAGCCTCTGATTCCCTGAGTTAGGTTAAGGGCAAGTAATGGATCTGGTCTAAAGAGGTAGGCGAAGTGCCCAGGCCACTTCTCAGTGAAGGGTACGTCCTCAGCACGGAGGAACACTTCTCTTAAAAGTTGGCTAGGATCCTTACCCACTGACAGCCACTTCTTGCCTCCCAACCCTGGCAGAAGAAAAAGGTATGTCCTTCAGCAGCCAAGGATTCTTGGGGTGTCTTCATGCTGGGGGATGTATCCCATTTCTGGTGGAGATAGATGCAGATGCTGCAGGGGAGTGTGTTCCCATGCTCCTGAAGGTCGCCTGGCAATGTCCAGCCATTCTGACCTACCTGCTGGCCAGTCTGTTGGGTAGTGGGAGGAGGTCTCATGCTGTGGATGAACTGAAGGACGGCCACCCCATTCTCTTCCCATGCTAGTCTTTTGCTTGTATATCATCACTGCACATCTGTACCTACCCTTCTCTTGCTCTTGGTGCTCCTTGGGATCCCAGCTGGCTCTGGTCCCGGTGCTGCCCCAGCTTCCTGTCTAGCTCACCAGGGTTGTGCAGGCACTGTATGTGCCAGTCACGCAGGACTCCTAACTACTTGCACAAAACATACACAGTGACCCAGGCTTGTTTCTGCTTTTTCAAAGAACTGAGGATTAAACCCACAGTTTTTGTACTGAGTGACATCCCCAGACCTTTTATTTTTCATTTTGAGACAAGGTCTCACTAAATTGGGCAAGCTGGGTTCAAAGCTGCCATCCTTCCACCTCACCCTCCCAGAGTACTGGGGTCATGGGTGTGTGCTCCAGGCTCTCTTCTGAGCTTCAGCTCCCAGGAATACCCTTTGGCATCCCATAGGGTTGACTAGGTGTCTCTGTAGCCACTAGGCAGCATCACAGGCTTGCTCAGAGCCAATATGGAACTCCCAAACACCTCCCCACACCAACCTGGAACCATGATCATCTCAACTATGAGGCCACCTCCAGTCCTCAGTTGAAGGGCTGCCTGGGTACCTCACTGTCCACAGACTTTAAAGAAGCACAAGACCAGACACATGGTCACAAATTCTGAGAGGTGTTGACAGGAAGTGCAGACTCCAATCCACAGGAGGAACTTCCCTCCATACTCCCACCTGGTGGGGCCAGGTTCTGCAGCCTCAAACCAGGCCACCAGCTGGGGAGGCCTTGCCAGCTCAGAATCCTGCCCAGGTGGGGAGGGGAGACCGCCATCCTGTCCAGGGACGACCATGGGGGCTAGGAGACCATGGGCAGACATGGGCAGCGGACACAGAAGACCTGGTGTTGGGTGGCAAAGGTCAGCAATAGGACTGGAGGTGTGGGACAAGAGCCTTGGGGCCAAGGCTGGGCTGTTCAGCTTTGGGGTGGGTAGGGGACCCAGCGGAGATAGCTGAGAAGGCTCAAGTGCCAGAGGTCCCTGGGGCTGGATGGAGGACCCCTACTTCGAAGGGGTGAGAGCCTCCTGAGGGTGTAGGAGGGGCTCACGCATATATGGTCTCAGAGATTCAGACGATCCTACCAGGGGCCCCAGGAGGGGCCCCAAGAGTGCAGGGAACGTCAGGAGGGTGACCCGCCAGGGGTGGAGAAGATGGCTCACAGGAGGGGCCCAGGGGACCCCACGGAGAAGAGCGCAGCTGCCTAGCTGCGGACGTCGAGTAGACTGGCTTGGGAGGGGTGCTGGTGATGCTGGGAGACCTGAGGCGGGGGAGGGGCACGGCCTGTCCGAGGCTCCCGGGAGACCCTCCTGGGAAGGGCGCCAGGCAGTCGCCGGGGGCGCAGAGGCCCGCAGGGCAGGGGCGGCGGAGGCGCGCGGGCCGCCGCGGCGCGGGGTCGAGTAACCGCCTGCGCGGTGGGCGGTGGCGCCCGAGGCCCCTCCCCGCCGCCCGCGGCCGCTCCTCCTCTTCCTCTCCCGCCCGCGCCGCGGCTCTCCCGTCCCTGCGCGGCCTCGGCGGCCTCGGAGGCGGCGGCGGCGGCGGCGGCGGAGCAGCGCGGCCCCTTTAAACCGCCCGCGGCGCCCCCGCGCCCGCGCCCGCCCCAGCCCGCGTCGCCCGCCGCCCGCGCCCGCGCCCCGCGGCCCCGCCGCCGCCGGCCCGGACATGGCCGCCAACATGTACAGGGTCGGAGGTAAGGCCCCGCCGCGGCCTTTATGCGCCGGCCCGACCCAGCCCGCCAGGCCCGCGCCCGCCAGGCCTCCGCCTCCGCCCCCGCCCCCGCCCTCGCCCGCGCCCCTCCCCCGCTCCATCTCCTCTCCGGGCGCCCCCCCCTCCCCACGCACCCCAGCTCAAGATGGCCCCTGGGGCCGCCCCAGCGGGAGCGGGGCGCGGCGGGGAGCCGGCACCGCGAGCGGGGGCTCTGCCCACCTGTTGGGGCCGGGGACAGCCAGAGTACAGCGGGGAGGCGGGGGCGGTGGCGGGGCCGGGAGCATCCCGGTGGCCGCTGCCGGTGGCCCCAAAGCCCGGCTGGCGCCGACAGAACCCCCAGCAGGAGCACGTGGCCTTGGCGGCGCTGCCTGCCAGCCTCGGAGCAGGAGTTTTGGGGTCTAGTGATGGGGGGGTCCCTTGTGGGCCATGCGGCCTGGCTACCAGCGCAGGGACCGCGACTCTATCGGAGTGGCCACATTCCTGCCCAGAGCCCTTTCTCTGCCAGGCCTGGGGCTTCCCTCCGCAGGCTTCCTGGGATGGGGAGCCCTCATCCCAACTGTGCCCTCGAGTCACTTCAAACTTTTCACTGCCTGCTGTTCACCCTAGTCCAGTGGGGAGGCACTTAGTAAACCCTGGGGAGAGTCCTAGCTTGTGTGTGAGTGCTGGGGGGGCTTCTGTGGTATTAGGGGGGCTGTGGCCTGTCTATTTTTGGCACTTTTCACAAGGACCTGGGATGGCCTTGAACTCGCCAGGCCCATCCACGCCCTCCCTCTTCATCTACTGGGTGTCCATCCTGTGGATCTCCCAGCTCGCTGTGGATAAGCCTACCAGGTCCCTGCCCTCCCCTTCCCCACTGGCAAAGTGGGCTCTGTTGTGCTACCATCACAGATGGGACAGCAGCAAGGATCAGAGTGTCCCCTCTCCAGGACCCAGGATACTCTGTCCAGTCAGGCCAGCTCTGTGACTGTATTCCATTCACTGGGTTGTACACCCCCAGCAGGAACTCTGGCCCACTCTCTCCTGCCCCAGACCTTTGCCCATGCTAAGTCTGGAGTGGCCCAGGGTGCCCACTGGAGCACACAAGCCACAGTACCCAGCATCTCCTGGCTGTCCTGTAGCCCCTCCTGGTACTATAACCCTGGGGGCACCCTTGCCCTGTAGATGCTTGGCCAGCATGAGGCCCTTGTGGCTCCTGACTCTATGACTTCTCTTCGGGGTTTGCCTGACTGCACCCCCACTTGTGGTATGGTCTTCTCTCGCCTGTAAAGGGCCCCCGTTGTTCTGGTCCCCAGACTCCACTGCCATCCCCACTGTGAGTCCCACGGTATTTTGCTGTGGGTTATAGCCAGGGATTGTACCACCGTGTGCTGAAGAAATGTGAAGAGGAGTGGCACCAGTTCTTGGACCCAGACACCAATCAAAGAAGGCACTTCTGACCTATTCTCCTTGTCCAAGATTGTGTCCTTGTCCACCTGACACCTGTGCCTGAGGGGCTGGGGCTGGGAGAGGTCTGGACCCTAACTCGGTTCTCCCCATTCTGGCTCCCTTGACCTTTGGGCCTAGCCCCCTCAGACCTTCCTATATCTCAGTTTCCCTCTGATGTGGATGAGAACTTGTCCTTGCACTCTTATATTCTGTGGCACTTCCTACAGGGGATGCCTGGTACCCGTGTGGACATCCTATGATGGACCAAAGCCAGATGCCTGGCTTGCCTTGGGCTGTCTTGCACCTATTCCCTGCCTGTCTTGGCCTCACTGATCCAGGCTGAGCCTGGGGTGCTGTGGGGTGGGCGGCTGGAACCCAAGCTGCAGAGGTTGGTGGAAGCTGTCCTTCCTTTGTCTTGTTTTTGTGGGTAAGGAGTGGGAAAAGGTCAGGATTCTTGTCCCTTAGGGCACATGCAGTCCTGGCTCCACTTCACTGCTTGGTGTGCTGAGGGTGTACCTGGGCAAGCTCAGTGTGCCCTAAGGGTGTCACGTTGGCAGGTGTGGCAGCACTCCCCTGTAGAAGGCCCACTTCTCTCCATACCACCTGTGGGTCCTGAGGGCCCTGTGGTTATGGTGGCTGGGTGTTGACAGGTTGGGCTCCTGCCCTGGTACTGCTTGCTGGAGTCTCAGGTCTTGGACAGGAAGCTGCATCTGCTCCCCAGGCTGGGTCTCTTGCTGTGCCAGCTACTGCCTGGGGTTTGGCTTCCTTGGCAGCCTGCTGTGGTAGACTGAGCCTGGGAAGAGGCTCACTCTGGGTGTTTTCTCAGGGCCTGGACTTAGGATATCCAAGCTGATGAACACCCATGTCCTATGTATGTCCCTGCTATGTGACAGGTCTGAGATGTGTCTGGGAGTCCCCAGGCCCTGCTAGGGAATGCTATGGGGAGAAGGTGAGGTGACTGCTATGTGTGCCAGGTGACTAGCTAGGTAAGGTGGTCAGCTGAGACTCAGTGTGGCCTGGTTCTTCCCTGTACAGTGGCCTGGCATGGACAAGGCAGTAGAAGAATGAGGCTCAGGCTTTGCTCCCTGGAGCCTTGCGGCTGGTGATTCTAAAAGCTGTCTCACCACCTGTGACATCAAGACTGGCCTGGACCCTCTGGTCTTGGTGTGACGTTTTAAATGGTTGAGAGAAGTCTCTTGTGTTTTTCATTTGCATTGTAAGTATTTTGTTATTTTGAGCCCAGGACTTTGTGTGTGCTAGACAGGTGCTTTGTCACTGACCTCCATTCCCAGCCCTTTTAATTTTTTTAGACAGTGTCTCATTATGTTGCCAAGGCTGGCCTTGAACTTGATTTTCCTACCTTGGCACCTTTTACAGCTGGGATGATAGGTGTGCGTGTCCATGTCCAGCTTCTTTTTCTTTTTTTTTTGGTGGTGCTGGGGATGGAGCCCAGTGTGTTACATATTCTAGGCAAGTGCCCTGTCGTGGCCAGCCTGAGTATCTTTTCTTTTTTTATTTATACTTCCCAGCACAGAGTTCCTGTGGCGCTACACTCATGTCCTGAGGTCTGTGTTCTCTCACTGCATGCAGAGGCTCTGGGATCTGTTGGGACTGAGTCGCTCAGTTTCTTTTGCAATAGCATAGCTTCGGGGTGACCTGAGAAGGTGTGACCCTCAGCCTCCACAAGCATGTCATGGTAGCAAGAGTTGTAGAAGCAGGATGGGGTTGGGGCTGGGGCATAGACTGTCCCTGGAAAGGGTGAGGAGCTTGGGCCATACAGGCTGGACCTCTGCCTGTCTGGCATCAGCCTGCTGCTGATGGGGTGGGAGTTCTTGAATCCTGCTCCTCCAGGTGTGGCAGACCCCATAACCTGCTGGTGCTCTTGGGGTGGGCTTGATGCCTGTTTTTCACCTTCATTGTTTTGAGAAAAATTTGACCATTCACATCTTTCATTTAAAAAGAAAAGCAGGAGCCAGTGTTGCAAGAAGTTGGAGTAATGGTCCTGAGAAGCTGCTCTCCCCTGTGGCTTGGGATGATGCTATGTCTGCCCTGTGTGTGGTGGGCTCTGGTCTGGGACCTGACTGTGCTGACCCCTAAGCTCATCCTGCTGAGCATGGTGGGCTGTGCTGGGTCAGCTGGGGTCACAGTGTCACTTGGCCTGGGGAGGTCCTGGTGTATGGGAGGGTCTGGGTGAGGATGGGCACAGTCCCCTCCTCAAATTGCTTCTTGCTGAATTTGGAGTGCTTCCAACAGGGTTCAGGGCCCAGTCCTGTCTGGTCTTTTGCTCCCACTCAACAGACGTACCTGTTTGACAGACCTTGGCTGGGCTTGCCACAGGCCCTACATAATAGCTAGTCTCTGGAATGTTAAAACCCTAGGGAAGGTCTCCACTTGCTTTCCCATGTAGGGCTTTTCCTAGATCCTAGATTTCTCTTGGTGTCTCCAGGTGTTTGCACCTGAGTGCCACCACATAGTAGGCACAGCCCACTGAGTGCTGAGGCTGTCCCCACTCTGGGTCCCAGGAGGGACCTGTGACCAGGTGTTGCCACTGACCTATGACAGATGATGTCAGTTGTGGCCCACACTCTTGGTCTGGGGCCCCTCGTAGGCCTTGCACATGGGACTCCCTGCAGTCTGCACAGCCTGCAGTCTGCACAGCCCGTGATGACTGTCTGGGAGATAATCCTCCTGAGGAGCAGATCCGCTCTGCTCGCATTGCCTGGCTTAGATGGCTTAGCAGCTCGCACTGTGTGGGAGCCCCATGGCACCCTAGGGCCCCATAATCTGTAATCTGTCGCGTGCTCTTGGTCGAAGTGTGCTCTCAAGCCCTGCTGGCCTCTCTACCTGGATAGCCACTACAGCCTGGTGCAGTTGGGCATACATCACAGCCTGAGACAGTGCTGCTTGAGCCCCAAAGTCCTCTGTGGTATGCAGAGCTGGGCACTGCCCCGAGTGGTCCCTGATGGCTCTGGGGCATGCAGGTTAGTGCATATGAACCCAGTGGGGTCCCAGGAGCCCATAGGAGGACATCTAGAGATAGGTCTGTGCCTCCTGGGCTCCAGGCACTGCTGGAGAGAGGCAGGGACTGTGCTGTCACAGTGTCCTGCAAAGACAGGATCAGCAGCAGGGCCTGGTTGGCTCACTGGTAGGCTAGCTCCTGGTGAGAACATCCCTTGGAAGTGAGCCCTGAAGCCTTCCTGGGGCGGGAGTGGTGGTGGTGGTATTGGCATCCCACACTGCTTCTGAGGAAGGCCAGGGCAATGCCAGTGGCCCTCTTGGACGGCACTCTGTCCTTTGGGGGCAGCCATTGGACCTTGCCTTGAGGAAGCCTTGTTGACCACGTGTTCCTCTGTGGTGTCAGGTCCTTGTCCCTTCTTAGATCTATATGGGATCTATATGGGATCAGGGATGGCAAGATGGCCCTGGCATCCTGGTGAGGGAGACAAGTCAGTTGTGAGGACAGAGGTGGAGGAAGATGCCTGAGTTAGGAGGTAATGGCCCGGATGCCTGTGTGAGACTGGGACATGTCTCAGTCACTGTCTCATCACTGTCAGGTATAGTGTATACCCGATACCCACAGTTCAAAGGAGGAGAGGTTTATTTTGGCTTACATTTCAGTCAGTGGTCAGTCTGCTCCAAAGAAAAAGTAATATGGCAGAGGTGGCTGGTGGAGGAGAGCTGGTCACCTCACAGGGTGAAGTGAGCTGCAAAAGGCAACTAACTACACCCTTCCTCTTTCAACTAGAGTCCACTTTCCAGCAGCAAGCTGGCTCTAAGCTCCTTAATCCAGTCTCCTCCCAAAGGTCCTGCCTGTTAGCACATAATGCTTTAGAGCAGTGATAGCAACCCTTTTAGAGCTTTCAGTGATAACAAACAGCCTGTTGCAACATGCATGCCATAGATTCACCACTCCTGATTTAGGGGAACGTTTAGATCTAAACCATAAAACATGTCATATGGAAAGGGCTCAGGAGTGGGATCCTGGCTCTTCGTCCTGGCACTTTGTTCCCAAGCTGCAGACAAGGGATGCTTTCCTGCCTCTGGTGGCCTTGGTATGGGAGTGAGTCCTAGAGAGGTTGGAAAGTGTGTGGCTCCCACTGCTCAAGGAGCCTGTGGTCCTGGGGTTATTTCATTATTCCCTTTATTCTGTGCCCCCCCCCTGCTAAAATGGATCTGTAATCTCAAATCCATACTTGGGGGCACTTCTGCAGACATGCATGCAGTTGTCCCCCTGAGGTGGCACGAGCATCTTTTCCTGGCCTGTTCAAGGCTATGTGTTCTGTATTCCTTGCTGTTTGTGGGTAACATCTAAAGTGGTCCCCATGTGCAGTGCTGAGGTCTTCTAGAGTCTTAATCCTAAGGAAGAGCACTGAGGGACTGGGTGATAGCACTGTGGCAGAGGTCAGTGTCTAGGAATCGGGATATGGTTCTGAGTGGGTTGCTTGACCAAAGATGACTAGGTGCTTGATGGACCTGGCAGTGTCCCCTGGGAATGGAGGGCTTATATATGTGGGTCAGTGTCAGCAGGACTTGGTAGAATAGAGCTGTTGTGCATAACAGGTGTGGGCTTTGCTGTGAGCATTGATTCGTTTTTTGGAGTACTGGGAATTGAACCAAGGACCTTTGCACTGAGCTACAGTTCCTAGTCCTTGATTCTTATTTTAAGGCAGGGTCAAATTTGTGATCCTCTTGTTTCAGTCTCCCTGCTGAGATTACAGTGGTGTATCACCATGCCTGGCTTTTGTGTGTGTGTGTGTGTGTGTGTGTGTATTTGTATTAACTTGAAGTCAGGTATGTGTTGAAGTGTGTTACACACACTGACAGCTCTTTTATGCAGGAAGCTCTGTGGGTTTTTTGTTTCTGGTGAGAAGAGATCTTACTATGTTGTCCAGGCTGGTCTTGAATCCCCGGGCTCAAATGATCCTACCTCAGCCTCACAAATAGCTGGATCTGCATGTGTGTGTCACCGTGCCTGGCTCAGGTCTATGATTGTAATTTTAATTTTTTTATTTTTTTGTGGTACTGGGGATGGAACCCAGGGCCTCACACATGCTAGGCAAACTGAGCTGCATCTGTAGTCCCAGTCTGTGATCTTGGCAGTGTGTCCTGCTGGGTGGTCAGCCTGTGCCTTCGATATTCTCCACACCCCTCTTTCCTGTGTTGGTCGGCCATCAGTCTCCCCTCCCCCAACCCTCCCTCTAGTCTCTGTCCCTAGTGCGTTTGACTCAGCTTGGTCCCTGAGCATCCTGGACTGTCCTTGTGTCACCTGCTCAGTCCTTTGTCTTGCTGAATGGGATTCCATCCTGTGGATGTATGCCATTTGTCACTGGCACAGGGTCCTCTGGTCACCTGCAGTGTTGGTTCTGAGCGCAGCTGCTCTGAAGGTGTGTGCTGATGTGTGGATCTTGCTGAGGCTAGTGGTCCCTTCCTGCAGTGGCCTGGCAATCTCATTCTCCCCAGCTGTGAGTGCCAGCTCCAGCTCCTCTCTGCCTGCCTGGCACATGGTCACCTCAGCTTTCTGTTTTTGCATGGAGTTCAAATTGGTGTATGGAGTGCCTGCTTGGAGTTTCAGGTTTTTTGCCTCAGCACTTTTTGTTTTTTAAAGTGAAGTCTTAATAAATTGCCTTGTTTGGCCTTGAACTTATGATCCTCCTGCCTCAGCTTCCCAAGTAGGTGATCACAGGTGTGCATCACTATGCTTGGCTCATTAGAGTTTTGATTTGTATTCATCCCTTTTTGTGTATTTGTGTTTGTTGTACGTCTGCCTGGCCTGTTTTCTGAAGTTGGCCTGTTTTGTTTCTTTCAATCCTGTGATTGTAGCTCAGGCTTTGAGCATGCTAGGCAAGCACTCTATCACTGAGCTACACTCAGTCCCTTTTTTTTAAAATTTTGTTTTGAGACGGGATCTTTTTGAGTTGCCCATGTTGGTCATGAACTTTGAACCTTCATGCCTCAGCTTCCCAAGGAGCTGGGATTACAGGCCTAGACCACCAGGATTGGTTTTGTTTTTGTTTCTGTTTTGCAGGGTGGGCTGGAGCCCAGGGCCTTGAAGTGCTGCACTTTGGGCCACACCTCCAGCTTCTAGAGGCTTTTGCGGGAGCCAGACTAGAGATTAAACCCTGGGCCTTTCCAATGAACTATATTATCAGCTCCGTCCCCTCCCTTTTTTAAAATGATAATCAATGTCCCCCTTACATGTTAGTGCAATTCAATATTATATATTTTTATTTTTTCCCCTTTTTTTTTGTACCATGGATCGAACTCACAACCTTGTGCTTAGCAGGCAAGCGCTTGAGCCACTGAGCTAAATCCCTGGCCCCTTTTTTTTCTTTTTGAATTTTGAGAGAATGTCTTACTAAATTATAAATTATCCGGGTTGGGCTGTAAATTATGATACTCCTGCCTCAGCCTGCGAGAATGCTGAGATTACACGTGTGTACCTCTGGCAAGAGTTTGTTTTGTATTCCTTTTTTCAGAAGACTGAGATTATGCATTTTGTGTGTCTTAAGAAATTTGCCTCACCAAAGTGACAGACTTCTGTAGTTCTGAATTTTATGATCCATTTCAGTTTGATTTTTGTATCAGGGCTAAGATTCATCCTGGTTTTGCACATGCCTGCCTGTTTGTCCTTCTCTGAAGGACATTCGTCTGTCGTCGTCCAGTCCCTGAGAGTTGCAGCTTGCTACGCACTGTAGGGCCTTTTGTTGGGGTGCATTTTCCTGGTGGCCTGTAGGTCTGTAGTCTGGTGATCCATGTTGTCTCCCTTGATGTAACTGTGTAGTGGTGCTATGTGGATCCTTCCATTAGTCTAGTTTCTTGTTTTTCCCTTAGAAAGTTTAGAATAAGCTTGTTGAATGCCAGGCATGGTGGCACATATCTGTAAGCCCACCACTTGGGAGGCTGAGGCAGGCAGAAGCCTGGGCTTCATAGTGCTTTCAAGGCCAGCCTGGAATATATAGTGAGACCCTGCCTTAAAAAAGAAAGAAAGGAAGAAAGCAAGCAAGCAAACTTGTTGATTTCTGTAGAACAAACAAGTGGGCTTGGGGTTGGTTGGTACTGTGGCTCTGTTTAGGGAGGGTGGACATCATGGCCATGCGAGGCTTTGCAACTGACAGGTTGCACTGCTGAGCCTGGTGACTCATGAGCTAAGAATGGCTTCCACATTTTTAAGTGGTCGAGAAAAAATAAAAGGAGAATGCTTCAGGAAATGTGAAAATGTTATGAAATTCAAATTTGAGTACCATAAATAAAGTTTTATTGGAACATGGCTGTGCCAATGCTAACATGTGGGTGGGATCCCCGACCACTGCTTAGCCATGGCCTCACTGCCCTTCCCTCGCACATGCAGTGCCGAGCACCTTGGCTCTGCACACAGAGGTATGAGAGGTGATCCCTGCTGGTAGGTAGCCCACAAACTGGCTCCTGCCCCAGGCCAGTGGGTGCTGCTGGTGTTCAGGAGCAGCTCAGGAAACGTGGGACACGCACTTGTGTTTGCCCCTCATCAGAGCACTGTTTCCGCCCTGGGGGGCCCTGTGCATCCACGTCCTTCCCTGAGGATGCTGCCCTCAAGTTGGTCGTGGTACCCAGCTCCATTCCTGGCATTGCCCAGGGCTTGGCCAGCAAGCAGGCAGCCCCTTCCCATCTCCCCACGTGAACTTTTTTTTTTTCTGTTTTTGGCACTAATTCTGTGTCTAATTTTTTTCTTTTTCTGATTTGTAAAAATGAAAGCTCAGATGATCAATTTGAGGACATTTTGTTTGTTTACTTACTTGTTTCTTCTGGTGGCGAGATACAATCCAGGACCTTGTGCCTGGTAGGCAAGGCGCACCCTACCACTGAGCCACACTCCATCTTGAGACACTTTTTAAAATCTGGTTTAGTGTGAGCCTGGTGTGCACACCTGTAATCCCAGCACTAGAGGCTGAGGCTGGAGGATCTTTGCAAGTTTGAGGCCAAGCTGAGACACATAGAGAGACCCTGTCTCAATGTGCCCCCTCAAAAAAAAAAAAAAAAAAAGAGCAACACATTTTATGAAGGTTCAGCTAGTGTGTTGAAGTTTGGCCAGGGAGTATTTTAATTCAGTGAGTGCAGTATCTTCACAGGGCATATCATGAGGGCCCAAGGCTAAATTCAGAACATTCCAGCCATTGTGGAAAGAACCCTACACCCCATGTGTCATTGGCTTTGGTTTTTTCCAGTTCACAGTTTGCCTTGGTGTGTGTCCCTCTGAGTGCCAGCTGTGTCCCCTCTATGGAGCTTTGAGGGCTGGGGTGGAGTCTGTGGCACCCAGGTGTGTTTCAGTAGCAGGGTGACCAGACAAGTGCTGGCCTCATTGGCTTGGCCTGGGGACAGAGCTGGCCAGGTTCTGTGCTTACTCCTGTAGCTGCTCTGGCCTGCTTGTGGGCATTGGACTGATTCCAGGCATCCTGGTCAGCCTGGTTAGAGTGGGTGCAGGGCAGGGGTGCTGAGGGCCAGCCAAGGTGCTCAGATGCAGCTTTATGGAACTGGTGGCAGGTGGTTTGGTTGTCTTGGGTCTTCTTGCTTCTAGGCCAAGCATATGCCTAGGTTGCCTGTCATTCTCTGCATGTGGAGCTGTGAGCCATGTGCTTTTACCAGTAGAGAGATTCACATCAAGTGACAGTGCTGGGAAATCCAACAGGGTCAGGTGCACCCTTGGATTCCACTCCTGGACTCTGTCCCATTTCTGTGTGTGCATTAGTCTGGGAAGCCTCAGCCTTTGTTCATGTAATTGCTGCTTCTGTTGTTTTGGGGGGAAGATAGGCTGGGCCAGTGCATCTTCTGGAGGTCGATGCTAACCCTTCTAGGCCTCAGCAGCCCCATGAGGAGGTGTCCCCGTGGCTCTGTTGGATCCCAGACACCTGGAGCTGGGCTATGCTAGGGAAGCTGTAGCCTGGTGCTGCAGAAATTATATGAAGACTGGAGCTGGACCTCCCGCTTGCCTGCCATCTAGTGCTACCTGTCCTTCAGGTGGCATGGAGCTTTACCTCCTCCATCTCTATCCTTCTCCTTTCCCTCAATCGTAGGGCAGGGGTAGCACTCCTCCAAGTGTAGTCCCCAGGCTGGGGGAATTGGGGACAGGCAGGCTCTGGCGTCATGTCTGCAATAGGGCTGCCAGTGACACTGTCTCCATCTGTTTGCAGACTATGTCTACTTCGAGAACTCGTCCAGCAATCCTTACCTGATCCGTAGGATTGAAGAGCTCAACAAGGTAATGTGGCTACTTGTGGGGCCTGGGTTCTGCATGGCTTCTGCCTTGTTGGATGTGGCTGAGCAGGGTCTTTCCTACATTAGCGCAAGTGTGAGTGGTGGTCTGGGCTCTGGGCTGGCGTTAGAGTCACCTTATCTGCCTACACCATGTCTCCCCATAGGCGAGGCTGTGAGAAATCCCTGGTTGCCTCTTTCAGGTCACGACCAGGTTTCTGTGGGGACATGGCAGACTGATGCTGTGCCCGGTGGGTGTTGTCCTTCTGGGGCTAGGATTCCTTAGGGCCTGAATAGAGCCCAGATACTTAGAGGGACTCTAGGTGGATCATGCTAGGGATCATCAGAGACCATGGGAAGCGGCCATCAATGTCCAGGCCAGCAGGTCACACCTACTACTTCCTTGCCATCGCCCAGCTCCTTGTTGGCCCATGGTGGCTTGCCAGCCCTGGAATGCCTGTAGGGCAGAGCAGGGTTATCTGCATGTTGGAGTCCCCTGCTACACTTGACAGGTGCTTGCTAGTTGGTCAAGGAATATAGTCATGCCCATAAACTGAGATCCAGCAAGTACCCAGAGCCTACCTAGCTGGGAACTAGAGTGGAAGGGAAGGCATTCATGGGTTCCATAGCATCTGGCTCAGTCCATGTAGTTCATTGGAGGCACATTGCTTAGGGGGCACATTGCTTAGGGGGAGCTGGGGATATTGACCACCCATTCTGGGTCTCCTTCCTCTCAGGTCTGTTCCTAGTTGGAGACTTGCCTGGGGTGCTGGGGCAGCTGTCTTGCTTTGTCAGCAGGCCGGGCAGGTCAGGGACCCTGATTGCTCAACTATCCACCTCCCAGAAGCTCTACCCCTTCTGCTGGTCTGGGGTGACCCGAGCCCCATACAGCAGTTGTCTGCATCTGGGGGTGGTGGTGACTTGGGGTTCTTTAGATTAAACAAGATGGGTGGGAAGTATCCCCAGATAGGCACCATGCTGAGCGTGGCCCAGGAAATGGGCCTCTGGCTCCCTGGGGGTGCCAGCTGCCTGGGGATCTGCTGGCCGAAGGCCTGGGCTATAGATCTGTTACCACTTTGGTGATACAGAGGGGGGGAGGGGCCACAGGCAGGTCAGAGTGACTTGGCAGCTCCTTGGGAAGCCTGAACTTAGCAGTGTCAGGTCTGGTGGCTAGATGTCCTGTATGTAGGTCCTTTCTGTCTCTGGGGGCTGCTGAGACCTGAGCCCTGCAGGGACCCAGATCACAGTGGCAGGAGGCACATGCAACAAGTGGAGCTGTGGTATTGTCAGTAGAGCTGGAGGCAAACCCTATGTGCTGGTCCAGCAGGTCTTTCATACACTTCAGCATTCGTGATGTGTATGAAAGGGGATGTGAGGAAGCAGGCTGAGAAAGAGGCTTTTCCCCTGGCAATGATCCATATGTCCTTTCTGCCACCTGTAGAGGAGTTGCACACAGAGCAAGTACACCCCTCACCCGAGTCTTCTTTGGATGCTCCCAGGGGTCTGGGGAGCCTCTGTTGGGAGGGCAGAGAGTGATCAGGCAGCTGCATGTGTGTGAGCACTCTGAGATCCCTGCCTTCTGCCCTGCTGTTGGGGGATGGGGTTCCTGTCCAGGCTCCCTGCAACCTGCCAGGATGCAGGGCAGGCTGGTGCCACACAGACTGGGAAGCAGAGAAACTCTGGCCCCCACCTGGAAGGCAAGGTGAGGGACCACTCTGGCAACAGATTTCAGCCTGAGCATCAGACAAGCTGGAGAACTGCATGTGTCAGTGGAGCCCTGGCTGGAGCAGAGCCTTTACTCAGGGAACCTAAAAGGCATTGAGTGTCTCCTGGGGACCAGAATACCCTCTTTGGTAGTGACACCCCATCTGGATTCTGACTCCCTACTGCGATCCTGGAGGATGCCTGCACCCAGTTTTCCACTCTTAACAGAGCTCCCTGTGGGGTAGAGGATGAGATGTCTGGGGAGAACTTTTCATGAGAAAACAGATCACAATATACATGAAAACAGCTAAAGGCAGAACAAAGTCCATGATAAGGGAGGAGGCACAGGAAGAAGTCACTGCTGTGGTGACATAGACTGGGAGAGAGAGGGCTTGACCCAGTGCCCAGCACCTACTCCCTAGGAATGACAGAGCCCTGCCAGAGGGACCTGAGAAGAGACAAAACATCTGGGATAAAAACCAGCCTCTTTTGGGCTCTGTGTGACATCTCAGGACATGGAGCCACAGTGCTTCCCAGGAAAAGTAGGTCTCGTGCACCAGGCTAGAAAGCAGCTGCAGAGTGCCCTCTCCACAACAGTTGTGCAGGCAAGCGGCCGAGGCAGAAGCTGTGTGGACCCTGCGGCTAGTTAGACAGCTACCACAGGAGAGGTCTCCACCATAGGAGAGGGACAGTGTGCTACTTGACTAAGGCAGCTGTCCAGGAAGGAAGTTAGAGTGTCTTGCAGCCAGGATACTTGTGAGCATGATGTTAGGGGGATCTTTCAAGGGCTGGGCTAACTGAGGAATTAGAATTGTTCGTGGAGAACTAGGCTAATGAAAACCCCAGATGATGAACTTGGGAAACATTTGCACAAGGAAGAATGCCACAGGATTGGCACGGCCGTTCATATGTAGCCATCCATGGTTAGAGCACAAAAATGGAAATTGATTGAATCTAAATATGTATTTTGGGGCAGGGCAGTTTTGGGTGGGTGTGATGTGGATGAGGGTGGATTCTTGGTCTGCACTAGCAAGGCTCACATTATCTGTGTGGCTGTTCCAGGGTGCAGGCTACTGTGTGCTGACATTTCAAACCTCACATGTGTTGCTTCAGTCATCTCTGAATTTGAAAACAAGTGCTTCTCAACTGTACTGTGGTGTGGCCTGCCAGAGGGACATGGAGCCAGCTGACTGTATTGGTGCCCAAGGGGATGTGTATAGGGTGGTATTGGACTGTAGCTGCAAGTACCGCAGGTGTCAGGTGAATGTGTGGCTAGACAGACAAAGGAGGGGGAAGGCAAGGAGATAGAGCTCTGTGCAACAGGCCCTAGTGACACATACATTGTGCTCTGTGATCTGGGAATTTTCTTAAAAGGGCTTTTTTCATTGTTAATAAGTGATGTACACTGGCCACTTTCATAGCAATTAGAATTGCAATTCTTACATTGTTTAGCATTTTACACAAACTCCTGTTATAAAAACAAAGATGGTTCCCAGTAGGACATGGTGGTCTATGCCTGCAATCTCAGTTACTTAGGAAGCTGAGGCAGGAGAATCACAAGTTCAAGGCCAGTTTGGGCAAGTTAGCGAGGCTCTGTTTCAAAAAGTTAAAGAAGGACTTGGGGGTTGTAGCTCATTTGGGGAGCACTCCTGGGCTCCATCCTTAGTACTACAAACAAACAAAACTTTCCTAAGTGGAGTCACTTTGCCTTTGGTGCCTTTCTGCCTGCCACTTGCCCTGCTGGGGGAGCTCAGCAAGACACAGCAGGGCTTGACTAACTACAGCTAATTCTGGGTGGGAGACTCGGCAGACCTAGGCCCCTTACCTGCTCAGGGCTACCATTTGGGTGGGGACCCTACCAGCTACTTGGTACTTTTTGTGTCTGGGCTATGGCTGAGTGCTGGGCCCCAGTGCCATGAGGTCCTGCTCAGCATGGGTTCTTTTACTTGGTATTGACAGGAGGCTCACCAGGATAAGGGGAGATGTGAGATACGGGTCTAAATGTAGTGTGCGTGTGTCTGTCCTCAGTCTCTTGACCTCAGAAGGGCTGTCCTGGGCCCTGTCTTACCTTGCCCTGTGGCTCTGGGTGTTGAGGTCTTTCCTCTTACCTGGTGTGCCTGTTCCCAGAGTCACAAGGGGTAGATGTGGGTGTGTTCATGACCCTCGGGAGATCTGAGCCCCTCTGGGTGGCTGTCCAAGGTGGCCATTGCTCAGATGCCCCTCCTTGCTGTTATAGACGGCCAACGGGAATGTGGAGGCCAAGGTGGTGTGCTTCTACCGCAGGCGGGACATCTCCAGCACCCTCATCGCCCTGGCAGACAAGCACGCAAGTGAGTCTCAGCCTGTCTCTGTTACCTGCCTGGGGGGAGGGCTGGGTTGCGATCTGCCTGGCCCAGCCGTGCTGGTCCCCCACCTAGGGGCCTGGCTTCCTCAGCCACCTGGCCTGACCTTGCTGTGCTCTGCAGCTAGGCTCTGCAGTGGGCCCCTGCATGCCAACCAACGTGCATACTGTTGGCAGCCTCCTAGGGCTGGGGTGAATGACACCCCTTACTGATCTTCTCATAGCATTCCATACCCACTTGTGGCCCAGCCTGGGGTGTCGGTGGTGGGAATGGAAGGCCCTGGCCCAGACCAGGCTGCAGCTGCTGACTGCTTGTATAGATATTCCACTCATCTTTATCTTACTGAGAAGTTTCTGTGGACATTCTGAATGGTGTTGAGAAGACAAATCTTTTTCCCCTAGTCCTTAGAACTCAAGCCTAATTCTGATAAATACTAGTTGGAGATATGGAGACTCACCCTTATCCTGTTGTCTGTCGGTGTCAGACCGCTTACCTGAACCAGTTGCCTACAGACTGGTGATGCTTTGTGCACTTGGAAGTCACAGCCTCAAAGCAAAGGGCTGCTGGAGCCCCAGGGACACTCATACATCAGGGGCAGAGGTGGTAGGTTCTGATCCTAGGCTTGTGCTCCTAATGACAGGCAGCCCCTTTGACAGGCCTCAGGCTCCAATAGAAGTGGATATGGGGAGGTTCCAGCTCCCAACACGTCTGTCTGATCACCTGGGCTAGGATCTGCCTGAGCCTATGGCTGTGAGGCTGTGATCAGTGTGGGGTGACATCTCACATTGGGCAAGAAGCATGACTGTAACAGATGACCAGAACTATTCACCAGGAGGCCTTTCCCCTAGTCTGCTCTTGTAAACCAGTGGAAGGGGGCAAGACCCACCTGTAGCTCCCAATCCCAATGCCTAGTGGGAGGGGCTTTTCCTAGAGGGATCAAGGTCTCTTGTGATGTGTGGTCAGCAGGGAGCCACCTTCCCTAGCTCTGAGCATGGTTGGAGTGAGGGTTCCTGGTCTGACTTTTGAGGGGCCATGGACATCAGCAGGATGGGCGTGGCTACAGGATGACGTTCTTGCTGTCCTGCCCAGTAGCCATGGGTGACTCCCTGGTGTGTGACTCTGGAGGCTTGGTGGGAGGCATATTCAGCACTGTCTTGTGGGGGATGTGAGCTCAGAGACTCGGGTGTGGACATGAGCTTCCTTTGACCTCTGGCCCCAGCCTGTGCCCTCTCCCATGTCTTATAGCCTCCAGGTGCCAGGAAAGCCCGGGATCTGGCTGCACTGGCCTGGCCACATGTTCTAGAGGTGTTTGGTGTGGGCCCAGGTCTGCAGCAGGTCAGCCAGCCACTGTGGGGGCAGTGACCTCTAGGGACCACTGGCCAGAGTGGGCTGGCCAGGACCTCACTGGTAGTGTAGTAGACCCTAGCAGGTGGAGTCATCGTGAAGGATGGAGAGGGGCAGGCACAGGTACTGAGGTGGGCTTTCCTAGGAAAGCTGTATGGGAGACCAGCAGGGCATTCCCACTCTGTTCCCACTGCCTATTCAGAGGGTCCCTCCCCAACCCGCTTACTTCTCTGCAGCCAGCCCAGGGGAGGACCTGGTCCGTCGAGGAGGCTTCTGGCCCTCTCAATGGGTCCCTGCTCTTTAAATCCTGTTGAGGAAACAGACCTCAGGTTGGAGATTAGAGCCACTCCTCAGCTTTGCAGCATAGTCCCTCCTTTGCATACTCCTGAGCAAGCCCCAGCTCGTGCCCAAGAACCGCCCCTTGGGGGTCTGGTGGGAGCTACAGGCTGTAAGCTGTCGTTGACAGGCCCTTACACTGCAGGCCACCCTGTTCCCAAACCTAGAGAAGTGGGGACATCTCAAGGCCACTGTGAGCCTCAGTTGGAGCCAATAGGGATTTGTCTCAGAGGACCTAAAGTGGATGTTGTCCTTGGGGATAACTCTGTCCCTTGGTGCGCTGCCCATCGAAGGCCAGTTTGAGCAAAGGTTGCTGTCCTTGAGAGGTGATGGGTGGTGATTTTCTCAGCTGCTCGTTGGTAGGGAGGTGAACAGCTCAGTAGGTCTGCTCTGATTCAGCCAGGCTGCCTGGAACAGACCCCCACCCCCACCTAGCCTCTTGAGTTTGGCCTAAGGGTACCAGGACTTCTTGCAGCCACCACATGGGGACAGCAGAGAGCAACAGGTCTGGCCTGCAAATTAGCCTCCTACAGACGAGCACTATTGAGTATTTTCCTTCAGCGTAGAGTAGGGGCAGCAGCCCCTTGTAGAGGTCCTGGTATAGCCTGGGTCCTGCTGGTGGCCAGTACCTAAGGATATCGAGCCCCTCTATTGTTCTATTCCTCTCCCAGTCTGGGCAGGCCTCCCCTGGGACCCATTTTCTCCTGTCCTTTTCCTTGGAGAAGGGAATGGCTCCTGACTTGTGCAGTGGGGTGGAACAGTGTGGCCTGAGAACAGGGAGTAGGGGTGGGAATGAGGTCAGCTGGGTGGGATGCTAAGGCCTGGGTAGTCTTCGGCCAGGTGGTCTTTGTCCCCACCGGGAGGCCTGTGGCCCCCGTGTCTCCTCGGTCCGGGCCCTGGGCAGGGAGCAAGCGGCCGGCTCTGGCGCTAACCTGCCATCCGGCGCTATCTATCTGTTATGTAGCCCTGTCTGTCTGCTATAAAGCCGGACCAGGGGCGGACACCGGCGAGGAAGGTAAGAGCCGACCTCTACAAGGAGGGCGTCCTGGTGTCTGTGTCCTGGGGCTGGGGGGCGGGCGGCGTGCTGAGGGACATAGCCTGACGGGCTGCCTGCATGCCCGTCCCTGCGTCCCCTGCCGGCCCGACCGAGGAGGGGGCTTTCCCGTGTTGGCCTGCAGCTGGCCATGAGGATGGCCTAGCCTGGGGCTGTGCTGCAGGTGGCTCTGCTGCCCTGGACATGTAGTTGTTCCCATTTCCTTTCTTTCTCTGGCTTGCTTCTTCCAAGGCAGGCCCTGGATACCATGTCTTCTTCCCCTTCCTTTCCTGATCCCTGGGGCCTGGCTCTGTAGGGTTTGAGCAGGGTTGTGCCAGGCAGAGAGGCAGCCCTCCTGGGCCTGAGCTTGTACAGCTGGCCTGGGGCAGGTGTCACCTGGTGTCTGCAGGCCCTGCTGACGGATGCTCTGTCCTTCAGGGGAGGTGGAGGAGGAGGTGGAAAATCCAGAGATGGTGGATCTACCCGAAAAGCTGAAGCACCAGCTGCGGCACCGGGAGCTCTTCCTGTCCCGGCAGCTGGAGTCACTGCCTGCTACTCATATCAGGTAACTCCTGCGCCTCTTCCCCCAGGCCTCCCTGCTTGTTTCCCCTCCACCTGTGTGTTCTTCTCTTCCAGGGGCAAGTGCAGTGTCACCCTGCTCAATGAGACTGAGTCGCTCAAATCCTACCTGGAACGCGAGGTAAGGCACAGCCCATGTCAAGAACATTCTCCTCATCAGATCTGGGTCCCATAGGGCCCTGGGACCAGCAACAGAGAAGTCAGGGGGATGACTCAGTGGATACTTCCAGGTGTCCTGGGGCTCCCTCCCAGACATTTCCCAGCTGGGCCCTTGCAAGGGCTTGCTGGATATCACAGAATGGATAGAATCCTGTATAAGCCATGCTTGGTCCTGGCCCAGCCTTGGCCATTATTGGTGTTTGGGGCAAGTGTTTTTTTTATTGTTGTTTCTTTATGTTTTTTGGTGTTTTTGAGACAGGGTTTTGCTATGTAGTTCAGGCTAGCTTTGAAATCACTATGTAGCTCAGGCTGGCTTCAAACTCAGTGGTTCTTCACCTCAGCCTTCTGAGTGCTGGGATTACAGATATGCACCACCATGGCTGCTTGGGGCAGGTGATTTTTTTTTTTTTTTCTTTTGTACTAGGGATTGAACTCACAACCAAGCAGGCACTTACACCTCTGAGCTAAATCCCTGGCCTCCTAAGTGATTTTTATGTAGGAATTCTGCATGTGGGGTGGTAACCCCCAGGTGTCACACCCAAGTTGTAATGACCTGATGCCCAGGAAGCTGGGTGAATCTGTGGGAAGGTAAGGTTTCCTGGGGCCAGATGGGCCAGGGTAGCTGGGCAGCAGGCAGGGGCTCTGTCACTTTTTGGGGGTTGCGTATAGTCTGAGGGATTCCTGGGTATAAGGCAGGTGTGTCTCCTGGGCTGTGGTGTTATGGCCTGCACAAAGCCTGTCCCTGAGAGGGCTCCAGCCTTGGCCCTGCACCCGCCTCCAGTCCTGGTTCTTCCTTCATGAAGCCCTTGAGGAGACTTAAGTTTGCCAGTGGGGTGCCACTGAGAGTTTGGCCATAGCCCCTCCTGCCCTGAAAATCTGAGAGACTCTGGAGGCATGAAGAGGTCATTAGCAGTCCCTGAGCCCTCAGATCAGGAGCCAGAGCAGCTGGGAGGGCCAGAGGGAAGGGGTACTGGAGTTGGCACCCCCAAGGGCTGCCTAGCTGCCCCAGAGCCCAGAGCCTTGGGAAAGTCCCCATTGAGCAGCGAGGGGTATTTAAGAAGAAGCCCTGGTAGAGTGACTTGGGTGACACTGAGACAAGATTCTAAGGACTTGTGTGAGTAGAGGGCTGGTGTTGTCACAGTTACATGGTGATAAGCATGGTGGCTGTCCCTGGGTGCTGCTGCCTTGGCCCTGAGGCCTGAGGCTCCTTTGATGCCTGTCCCCACTCCTAGTCAGGACAAGCAGGTTCTAAGCCATGAGCAAACCCAGGCTGCCCTGCTGGCTCTGTCCATTGGGCACCTGGATCCTCCACGTGCCTGAGACAACCCTGATATGTGAGAGGTCAGGGTCTCGAGGTGAAAAGACCAGAAGACCTGACGAGTGCTCCTGCCCAGGCCTGTGATGGTCACATTATCCACAGATGGGCTCCTCAGGCAATCCTAAGGAGGCATCACCTGCGTGGTGATGTGGGTGGAGAGGAGCTGGGGCAGGGCCTCTTCCTCTGGCTGGCCACATCTCCATACCCCTGCTCTTATGCCTGTGATGTATGTGGCAAGCTTCGGGAACACACAAATATAGCCACAAGGGAAGAGTCATTTGGTTTAAAAATGGAGGTGGGGAACAGGGTGGGGCTTGAAAAATAACCTGGAGCCAAGGATGGCAGGATGGAAGTGTGAGGTACAAGAGAAACTGGGGCACCACAGCAGGGCTGGGCACAGGCCAGGGTTTGCTCTTTAAGCCAAACTGCTCAGGGCCCTTTCCAAGAAACTTGACCTTCGGGGTAAAGGGCAGGATGTGAAATTGTGACAAAAGGTTGTGGCTGTGAGTTCTAGCCCAGAGTGATGGGGCTGAGCTTGGTGGTGACTGCAGACTCTGATCCCCCACTGAGAATGTTACCTGTCTGTGCTGCAGCCCGCCTGCCAGGTGTGTTCCTAGGAGCCTTGGAGTGTGGTAACTCTTGTGATACTGATGTATAAATTACATCTTCACATCATCACTGTGACAGAAAGGCAGGGCTCTGGCCCGCCTGCTCCCGGCAGACTGTGGCCCCTCTCACTGGGCTCCTGTTGGGTCTGTCTCAGTTCCGAATAGTCAAGCAACCTTGGTAGCATCCTCCTGGCCCTCCTGTTCACACACGGTGTGTCTCCTACTGCTATGGTGATCTCACCTGCGCCAGGTTCCAGGGCTGAGGGCACATCTGACACCTGTCTTGTGTGTGGTGTTTTTCAGGATTTCTTCTTCTATTCTTTAGTCTACGACCCCCAGCAAAAGACCCTCCTGGCTGATAAAGGGGAGATTCGAGTGGGAAACCGGTACCAGGCTGATATCACTGACCTGTTGAAGGAAGGTAGGGGCCACAGTGGGTCTGCTGGGGTGATGCTGTTGTGGGGAGGAGGCTGGTATGCCCCTCCAAGGGGGTTCTGCAGGGGCTGGGCAGAGTTGCTTGAGGCACCTGCGAATGCCACACCAGGCCACTGTGCCCCCTGTTGCATCAGGGCAGCAAGCCCCAGCACTCCAGTGACACACATGTCAGTTGGACCTTTGCTAGTTAGTGGGTTGATTTTCTTTGTTTGTTTCCTTCTGACAGCTTTCATGACCCTTAAACCCTTTTTTCTTCTCTGAAAAATTTATTTTGTGAAAATCCATTGGCTTTTTGTTTATGTGAGGGCTGCCAGGAAGCTGGGGAGGCAGTAGCTGGCACTACCCCTCTTGGATCCTTTCCTCCCCCAGGAGTGGGTACATACCTCACCCCTTCCTTCTTTGCTGGAGACCTGTCCTTCATCTCCTGGTGGGCTTGCCAGGGGCTGGCTTTGCCCCCATGACATCTGGCAGGGCTTGAGTGTCCTATGCAAGTGCTCGGCAGCCCCATGGGGTTCAAGGTTGTGGGAGACGTAGACCTTCTTCTTGTGTGCTTCTGAGTCAGAATGTAGCTTGCAGGTGTCCTGCATCATCTGCAGAAGGCTGTCTAGGTGGCTGTACCCCTAGGCTTCTTGGGCCTGGGTGGGGAAGTCCCCTTGGAAGGGCACTAAAGTCCTGGTTGTGCGGGACTCCCCCCTCTTCTGCAATGTGGAACTTGCACCTGTTCGGCTCTGTCTCCCAAATGACTGCAGTGATCACCCCTCCAGGCCTTGGTCCTAGCCTTGCTTCTGTACCCCTTGGGTGTGGGGTACTGATCTCTCCCCATGACCATCCTGGCTACAGCATCCCTGTGTTTTCTGGGCTCTCGTGGTTGAGTGCCCACTTCTTCCACCTCCCTGGAGCCAGCCTGCATCCCATGGGTGGTTTATTCCACATGTGGACAGTGGGTGTCATAGCAGCTCTTTCATGGGGTCCTGAGGGTCAGAGGATCAGTGCCAACCAGGGCAAGTCCTGGATTCCTTGGACTTCTGACAGGGCTAGTCCCCAGGGGTTCCCTGAGAGGCTGCCTATGTCTTCTCCTCTGTCCTTTATGGACTCTCTTTGCTGCCCCTCAGGTGGAAGAGCCAAGGGATAGGGCTTTCTCCTGCCCCCTTTGTGGATCTCCAGTTAGCAGATGTTGGACCCTAAGGCAGACCATGGCATGGCATGCTCCCCTCCCTCTTTCAGTGTTTTACCTTTTTTTTTTCTTTTTCTTTTTGGTACCAGGGATTAGACTCATGACCTCATGCTTGGCAGGCAGGTGCTTATACTGCTGAGCTAAATCCCTGGCCTTCTTTCATTGTTTTAGAATACACTTTTCTACTTTCTCTCAACTTAGTCATCTAGTGTTTCCAGCTGATTTGACTCTTAAGGTCAGGGGTGGTGGCACACACCTGTAATGTCAGCACTTGGGAGGCTGAGGCAGGAAGATTGCTGTGAGTTCCAGGCCAGCTTAGGCTACCAAGTGAATTCAAGGCTAACCCTAACTACAGAGTGAGACCCTGTTTCAAAAAGACACAAAGGATAAAAAAAGATTTGTCAGTATTCTTTTCAGCTGTTTGACTCTTTCTTTTTTTTGTGGCCTCCTGATCCTGTGGATGTTAGATTTTCATTTGTTTGTGTATGCTGAGGATCAAACCCAGGATCTAATAGCCCTTACCCTAACCCTAACATGGTCCAGGCCAGGCATGTTCCTGATCTCACTGTGTGTACCTGCGTCTTTCCCTGTTGGCTTCTATTGATCTTTGTCTTTGTTACATCTGGAGAGCTCCAGGTAAAACCCTGAGCCCAAGAGGCAGCTGTAGGGAGCAGGCAGGTGTCACCCCATGGCTGTACTCTGGTGTGTCCTCTGAGCAGAGCTGGCCAAATGGCCGTGCAGGGCTGCAGGCCAGTACCTGCACCCTGCAGCTTGCCGACCCTAGGTGGGAACATCTTCAGGGTCAGTGTCTTCACTGGAGCATCTGTCTGTCCCCTGGAATCCAGTGTGCCAGATGGCTGCCCTGGTTCTCTGTGCTCAATGGAGACTGGGACAGCAGGAGGTGGAGGGCAAGGCTTGCTATGCCTGCTGCAGTGTAGGAGGTGGGAAATAGGAGAGAGACTACATGTGAGCCCCAGCACCTTCTCCCTTGCCTCTGCAGCTTTGCCACCTCCTGCTTGTTTTATTTTGTTTTTGCAGTACAGAGGAGTAAATCCAGGTCCTTCATGCTGAGCTACATCTTCAGCTCTGCTGTTACATTATTTTCCATTTTGACACAGGGTCTTGCTATTCCATAGTGCTGGGATTCCAGGCTTGCACCACTATTCCTGGCTTGGTTTCCTTTCTAAGTGGTACAAAATTGCCTACTTACTTTTAATGTATTTGAAATTTTAGAGGGACCTTTAGAAGATAGCTTGGGGCCGGGTGGCTATCTTAGGGCATGGTATGCAACATCTTAGCCTGAGAACCTGGGATGCCAGGAGATGGATCTCAGCTTCCTCAGCATGTTCTGGTGCCAGCAGAGTGGTCTCAGATCAGTCTACACCAGGAAAGAGACCTACCTGTGGCTCTGGAAAGTCTTGCTAGTCCATCCACACAGCATGGAAGCAGCTCCAGGACCGAGTTCAAAGCCAATGACTGCACATTTGAGCATTTAATCCTCCTACCTCTGGTGCACACATCTGAACTCTGGGCTTCCCTTCCTGTTTGTTGATCACTGACTGGACACAGGGTTGAGGCTGCCCAACCACTGAGGCAAGGCCTAGGAGATGCTGGTCCCAGGAAGGATCAGATGTTTTCTCGGACATCCAGCTCAGCTTTAGCCCAAGAGATTGCCCTGTGCCCTAACCTGGGCACCTTAAGGGGTCCTGTGCTCAAGCTATCTTTGTTCACAAGGCACATTGCTGCCAAGGGCTAAGGGGGAGCTGATTGGATCTTCTGTGGAACATGAAGCTTGATACCCAGCTAAATTATGGATGCAGTACTCAAGAGAGTTGGACAAAGGCTGATTGTAGCATTTTTCTTGGGGCCTCCTGGCTGACTCAGGACCCGAGCACCTCTAGGGCCTCTCCCATGAAGAGTTAGTGTGGCTGTTCTGGGGATGCAGGGCTGTGTCTTGGTCCTATCATCATTGGTGTCCTGTGACAGTCCCCAGTGGCTTTGGCAGGGCATTTGCACTGAGGGTACTGGTTGAAAGCACATGAGATCTGCTATTTTTCATAGCTGCATGTTTATTTCTGGTTTCTCAAAATAAAAAGTTGATTAAAACTTGATTAAAACAGTGTTTCTCTGCTCCCTTTGGTGGCAGCTGTCAGAGCCCACTGGACTTCCACTGCAGTACCTATGAGCAGAAGGAGCCCAGCTCCAGTATGAAGGGCGCATGTGCACCTGTGTGCAGGCACAGCCCTTGTGGGTACACAGCTGTCCCTGTACCTCCAGCTCCTGGGAACAGGGAACCACATGGATCTGGGGAGTAGACAGACTGTGGCTTAGAATGGCCTTCTGGGGTCCTCCAAGCACCTTCTCCAGCCTTACCATACCACACTTATTCTGTGTAGGGGAGGAGGATGGCCGTGACCAGTCCAAACTGGAGACCAAGGTGTGGGAGGCCCACAACCCACTTGTAGACAAGCAGATTGACCAGTTCCTCGTGGTGGCCCGGTGAGTGCTACCTGGCCAGGATAGCAGGGAGCTCGATCTGGAGCCCCAAATGGGTGCTGAGGACATGGGATCTTGGTTCTGATGTTCAGGCAGAAAGCTGTGCCCTGGTCCCTGGCCTCGTGATGGCCAGGCCACCCTGGTTTTGACTGTTCTCTGGGGATAAGATGCTAGATGACCAGGGCAGGTAGCATGGTTCTGGGGCCTGGGCTATGTTCTGACTGTGTGCTCCTCCCAGGGTCAGGCTGCCACTTTGTGGCTTGCTAGAGAGAAGATGGAAAATGCTGAAAGGAAGGAAAGGGCTTGGACCTGGGTGGGCAGCTACAGTTGGGGAATTGTAGTAGGGCCTGGGAAGAAAGGCTACCTTCCTGTCCTGTGGGCAGCTTGGCATCCTGGTCCCCAAGCCAAGGCAGCTCTTGAAGTAGACACTCTCTTCCAACCTTGTGGGTGGAGAATTCCCCCCAGCTTTCTGCCCCTGGCTGCATGCACTTTATGGACTCGCGTCCCACCACACTGACCAAGCTGCCCTCACAGTTTCCTAGGCTTCTGGGAGTAGAGCCCTGCAGGCCCTTGACCTGCTTGGTTGGGCCCCAGCCCATCTGCTCTGGTGGTCAGTCTGTCTCTTTCTCCCTAGATCTGTGGGCACCTTTGCACGGGCCCTGGATTGCAGCAGCTCTGTGCGACAGCCTAGCCTACACATGAGCGCTGCAGCTGCATCCCGTGACATCACCCTGGTGAGTTGGCTCTTGCCACCTCTCTTACCCTTGCCCAGCTCTGCCAGTGTGTAGGGAGGGTGTTGTGGATGGGCATATCCGTAGGACCTGGGGACAAGGACCCAGGTGACCCTGCTGCCTTGCTGCAGTTCCATGCCATGGACACACTGCACAAGAACATCTATGACATCTCCAAGGCCATTGCAGCCCTCGTGCCACAGGGTGGGCCGGTGCTCTGCAGGGATGAGATGGAGGAGTGGTCAGCATCTGAGGCCAACCTTTTTGAGGAAGCCCTGGAAAAATACGGGAAGGATTTCACAGACATTCAGCAAGATTTTGTAAGTACCACAGGCAAGGACAAAGGGTGATCAGGTGGGCCCCTTGTCCTTGTGAGCTGTAGGAGACACCCTGTGGGAAGTTTTATGTACTCTTCACAGTTGTGGCCTGGCATCCTATCCTACCCCTTCCTGTCCCTGCCTGGCAGTGACAGCATGTAACAAGGACAGGGTCCCCTGTGCGCTCACTTGGCAATGTCCTAATGGGAACTTCAGAGTGCTTCTGCCTGAAACTTGTTTTACATGTTTGTATTCCCCCTTTGAGTCCGTCTTGCAAGTCTTGCAGTTCTTAAGTGAAATGTCTGCCTTTCCATGTGAGCAGGACTTGCGTCCTCCAGGACCACACTCCTAAGTGCCCTTAAGGACTGAAAACACTTGAATCCATCTGAAATAACAACCCCACCACCATGGTAAAGCCTACCAGGCCACCTCAGAAGAAGGGCATATCTCTGAGTGAGTGGGTCAGCCTGACTACCCACTCCAAGGAGGCCAGGCCATCAGAGCCCAAGTCAGTAGGACCTCCACTGTTTCACTTTGAGGGCAGGAAATAGTAGCAAGCTTAAGCCAGGGTGACAGAGATGAGGATGCATAGTATCACGGAGGTAGACAGGGTGAGGCACAGGCCTTAGTGTGGCTCCAGGTAGCCCGAGGTGTCCCGCTGCACAGGCGAGGAGAGATTTGGCTACAGTGGTGGCTGGCAGGGAAAAGGTTATTGGAGGAGGACACTAGCTGCTTCCTACCCAGTGGCCTCTGCCAGGCAGAAAGATATATAACCTGGCCAAAAAATAACCAAAGGGGCAAAGCTTTCTCAGGAAAAAGAAGGTGAGGGCTAGAAATAAATTGCATCTATTAAATTCATGGTATTGCTGGGAAGCTATGATTGGAGCAAAATTTGAAAGGAGAAAAAAAAATTGAGGGGAAAATGCTACAGGCTGAGTGAGTGGAGGATCTTGGGCCTCAGGAACCCAGGTTTGCTAACTGCCACTCAGGAATATGGGGCTGCCTGCAGGGGGTTCCATCTCTGATGCACTTGCTGTTGGGCCTGGTAGCTGAATGCAGAAACTGAGTCCTGCATTAACAAGATGACTCCCCGGATAATTGCTGCCATGGAACCTACTTGTGTGTCTATGTGCAGAACGTCACATAGTCAGTGAACAGAGAAACAGCGTCCTAGGCAAGAGTTTCTGTCTGCAGTGCTGGATGGAAAGCCTGGAGCTCAGGGTTGGATCTGCACCTCTGCTGTAGAGTGCATGCTAAACTTGTGAGCGCCTGCACTTTGCTCCAGCACTGCACTTGTACACACACATGCACCCTTGAGTCCTCAGCAAAGGTAAGTTCTAAACAGGAGCTCCACGTTTGAGTCAGGAATGCCTTGGTGAGAAGACAGCAGACCCAGAAGACCTGGAGTTATGATCTAGGTCACACAAGGGACACACAGCTCCTGACCCTGCCATGTGCAAAAGGAAGAAAAGCTGGCATCCCAAGTAATGAAGCTGAAGAATTTCAGGAAGGACAGAGACTGTGAAAGGAAGCTGCAGAAGTGTGAGGAAGTTGAGCCTGGCCAGGAACCGCGGTGTCTGATCTCAGAGCTGATACGGAGAGGACCCTGCCAGCCTCTGTCCAGCTTCTTGCCTGTCTGGTCCCCCTGGCTGCTGTAATAGGACTTCTCAGACTGGTTGACATGATGAACAGAAACTCAGAACAGCGTTCTAGAGGCTGAAGTCCAGATCCAGGGCAACTTCTGGCAAGGACTCTTATCCTCCTGTGACCACAGGCAGTGAGGGCAGTGGCCACATGACTGCTTCTCATCTCTGATCCTTCACCACGGCAGTGCCCTCAGACCCTGTTTCTCAAGGTTCCGCCCTGAGGCTTCCTGGTGGTGGTCAGATTCTAGCTTGAGTTGGGGGCTGGTCAAGCTAAGGCACTTCCCTGGATCTTCTGGGACCTCCCTGTGACCTCTGTGTTCAGTGCTCAGCTTGAGGGACCCCTGTCCTCATGTCCCTAGTTGGCAGGGGCCCAGCCGCAACACCCCAGCACTACTTGTCCCTGCTGCCCCTTTCTATAGTCTTTCTGGGCAGTGGCCTGTCCCTGGCCCTCATGACATGTCTTTCTTGCCCCAGCTCCCATGGAAGTCACTTACTAGCATCATCGAGTACTACTACATGTGGAAGACCACCGACAGATACGTCCAGCAGGTGAGGCCAAAGGCAGAGAACTCAGCGTCTTCATGGCTGGGGCCCTAGGGTGGTTCCTTTGTCTTGTATTCAGTGCAGATTTTAGGATAACTTCACAAAAGTCTTCCAGAAGGAGGCAGTGCTGAAGATAGCAGTGGTCCCTTCCTACTGCTGAGCTGTGGTGCAGCCAGCCTGCTGATCTCTCTTAACCCTCTGTTTTGTTTTAAGAAACGCTTGAAAGCAGCTGAAGCAGAGAGCAAGCTAAAGCAAGTTTATATTCCCAACTAGTAAGTCCTATCCTTGTGTTCTGAGCTGGTGGGGGTGGGTTGTGGGGACACCTTAGGGATCCATTGGGTCCACTAGCAGCCTGGGGCTCCCATGTCACCCTGGCTGGGAGTCCAGGGAGGCCCTGAAGGGAGCTATGGAACCCAGGAGCCTTGCTTTGGTTCTTCAGCCTTGGCAGTTGGTTCGGGAGGTGGATCAGAATCCCAGTCTGTGTGGCCCAGCATTCAAGCTGGGCTTGAAGCTTGGCATGCTGGGGCATGGAGGAAAAGTGCTGCTCCATGGCAACCACTTTTAGGGATGTGCAGAATAGGGCCTGGCATGCAGGGATGTGGACCCACGGCTCTACCAGGCTGCCATGACCCACCCCACACCACCACCACCCCTTTCAGCAACAAGCCAAACCCGAACCAGATCAGCGTCAACAATGTTAAAACCAGCGTGGTGAATGGCACAGGGGTGCCAGGCCAGAGCCCTGGTGCCGGCCGGGCCTGCGAGAGCTGTTACAGTAAGTGCCTGGCCAGCACTTGCCCAGGGATACAGGACCGTGGGGACACCACTACTGTCCCTGTGGTCCCTAGAGGATCCTGTGGCCTGGCCTGGAGGGCCCACCTAAGATGGGGCTGTGGGTGTGGGGTGTGGTTGGGTGGGTCTCTCCAGGCATGGGGGCTCCCTTGGGTGGGTGTGGGGGACCCTGTTCCTGCCCTGGGCTGGGGTGGGGGTTTTGGCAGTGGGCGGGGGGACACTGTGGAATGCTCTCTGCACCGTTGGTTCTGCTTAAGAATCCGTCTATTTCCAACTTTGTTGTCCGTAGCCACACAGTCTTACCAGTGGTATTCTTGGGGTCCCCCTAACATGCAGTGTCGCCTCTGCGCATCTTGTTGGACATATTGGAAGAAATATGGTGGCTTGAAAATGCCAACCCGGTTAGATGGAGAGAGGCCAGGACCAAACCGCAATAACATGGTAAGTGAGGCACACCTGCCCACCCCCTTGAGTGCTGGCCTCAAGTCCTCGGCCCCCAGTCATGGCGCTGTGTCTGGGCGGTGCGCCCCGTTCCGCAGAGTCCTCACGGCATCCCAGCCCGGAGCAGTGGGAGCCCCAAGTTTGCCATGAAGACTCGGCAGGCCTTCTACCTGCACACCACCAAGTTGACACGGATCGCCCGGCGCCTGTGCCGTGAGATCCTGCGCCCATGGCATGCTGCCCGCCATCCCTACATGCCCATCAACAGTGCAGCTATCAAGGCTGAGTGTGAGTGTCAGATGTGGGGAGGGCAGGGCAGCAAAACCCATGGTCCCAAGAATGGCTGATTTCCAGTACACCCCATTCCCCTGGGGCCAAGTCAGGGTACAGGTGTGGATCTGGCTGTGAGAGGCCAACCCTTTATCCTCTGGTCCCTTGCAGGCACTGCCCGGCTGCCTGAAGCTTCCCAGAGCCCACTGGTGCTGAAGCAGGTGGTGAGGAAGCCCCTGGAAGCCGTGCTCCGGTATCTCGGTAAGCAGGGACCACCCAGCTGTGCAGTCCTGGCCCACAGCTGCTCCATCTGCAGGGACAGTCTCCAGGGCTGCCTTTTCTGGTGCCTTGCCATGTGCCAGGCTCAGGCAAGATTGATCAGGGCCAAACTGCCCTTGAGTACTACAGAGACCCACCCCGTGTGAGTGTGGTAGGGGTGAGTAACTTCTACCCACAATGGGCCCCTGAGGCCCTCCCACAGACAATGAGACCCCAGGCAGAAGTGTTGCACTCTGGGGGCTGGGCAGGATGGCCAGGGCAGGAGTCTCACAATAGTGCTAGGCTTAGTGGACTGTCCAGGAAGGACATTCCACAACCATGAGCTAAGTGTACTTCTCATGGACACAAGTGACTTTGGTATCAGCGCCTGTCTACAATGGTCTTGGGCCCCAGAGGCAGCCTCACCCCTGTTCTATGAGGTAGTCTGTTTGGCATCTGGCCTGCAGCCAGCCTCTGCCTCAACTCTGGTGGTCTGGATATGGAGCTGGCTGATGGGCCTGCTGTGTCTGCAGCCACATCTAGATCCTGGTACTGCTCACCCTTCCTCACCAGGATGGCCAGGCAGCAGCCAGCCCTGCCAGGTTGCTGTTCTGTGGAGGTGGGCCTAGTGTCCCTCTTATAGTGGGCATTCTGAACCCCAGGGACTCCAGCCTCAGGGTCTGGACTCTGTATGATGAATGTCCCATCCACCCAGCTTGGCCACTGTGTTCAGGATGGACCTTGTGGGCCACATGGACTACCATCTTTGGACATGCTGGATGATACCCCCTCCCTCACTGTTTCCACAGAAACTCACCCCCGCCCCCCAAAGCCTGACCCTGTGAAGAGCACGTCTGGTGTGCTCAGTAGCCTGACCCCTGCCAAGTCAGCCCCTGTCATCAACAATGGCTCCCCCACCATCCTGGGCAAGCGGAGCTATGAGCAGCACAATGGTGTGGACGGTGAGTCCAGTGGGTGTCCACCCTTCCACAGAGGCTGGGCAGGGTCTGCTGGCCCATAGCCTCCTGGCCCTTGGCTCGCACAGCCTGGTCTTGTCTGGCTCCTATTGACCATGTTTTCTCTCCTCTCTCTCCCGGCCCTTGGCGCTGCCAGGCAACATGAAGAAGCGCCTCTTGATGCCCAGTAGGGGTAAGGCCTGGGCAGCCACTGGTGGGTGCTGTGGCTGAGCCCCGTCGTGATGCCTGTGTGTGCTGTCTGCTCGCGTGGCGGGCGGCTTGGGGCGTGTCCAGGGGCAGTCCACGCAGGCTCAGTGTGGCCCCACACCCTCATGAGCTCCACTTGTGTTTGGTGGAATGCCCATGAGTCTGTGACTCTGGCCCTCAGTCCCTGCTGACCTATGCCCTGTTAGTGGACTGTCCTTGCATGCGTGGCCCTAGTGTCCCTGCACCCATCGTGCTGTGATTGCCCGCATGCCTCAGCCTCGCTCGTGAAGCCACCCATGCTGCTTGCAACCCCTTTGTATGCCCTGCCAGTCAGGATAGCAGGGTTGAATGGGAGTGTCTGCAAAGGTCATGGGGTAGCTGGGTGGGCGCATGGTTGGCGCCTTCCCTCTTAAGGACTGGCCTCAACACTGCACTGCTGGAGTGGGGGCTGCAGGACCCCTTCCCCCTCTGGGAAGAAGTGTAGGTTGAGTCTGGTGGTGTGGCATGTGGGCACTGTTTGAGACTCATGGATGCCCAGGCCCAGGGTCTCTGTGCAGCTTGTGTAGCACCAGGGTCAGCAGAGTGGGCCTACCTAGGTTCCTCCTGGCTTCAGGCCAGCATGGTGGCTGAGTGAGCCAGCCCAGGGCCCAGGACACAGTGGCTATCTAGCCATATCTGTCCTTGGATGCTGCCTTTGGCAGCCCTGCAGATGTTCTTATGGGTCAGCAGGGGCTCTGGTGGCAGAGCCAGGCTTCCACTTGGACCCTGTGGCATCTGGCTGGCCATCAATAGGAAGTTGGGGAGGATTTCCCCATACCCTCAGATCTTATACACACACAAGCAAGTTCTTAGTAACTAGTCTTTGCTGTTTTGTAAAAAGCTATTCACAAATAAATTAAAGGTCCATTTATTCCCATTGAATTTTTCATAACCCACTTACTTTAGTGTCAGTGTATGGTGCCTGAGGTGTGTCCTGTGGTGAGCAACTTTGGGAAGTGGCCTCTGCCTATCTTTGTGGAGCACTGTGCTGGCCTGTGTCTGGGTGAGGTCAGAGAGGCAGCAACAGGAGGCAGTGTCAAATTTCAGGGGCCAAAAGCCCAGCCTGGCTGGGTAGAGATGGTTCTAGTCTGAGTGGCCTGGCTTCTGGGGGCAGCTTCAGGAAGGCCAGGGCTAACAGCTCAGGACAGGGGCTGGCCACCTGCATCATGGGGACTTAATGCACTAACTGGTGCCCTGCACCATCTGTTGCTCTATCCCCACCTGCCTGGGCTGCCTACCATGCATGCTGCTCACTAACACTAGCCTGTGTCTTCTTCCTCTGTTGCATTCCCCTGGCAGGCACTTACCTGGGTAAGTAGCTCTGGTACTGGTGACCTCCGGGGTCACAGGACTGGCTGGAGTCCCTGCAGGCTCCACGAGTGGGCTGTCCCTGCTTGGGAGCTTCAGATCATCTACCTGTGCCCTGTCTCTGTCCCCCCAACCCCAGGAAGCTGAGCCAGCTGGGCAGGAGGAGCAGGCCAGCATGGTAGTCCCTTGTTGGCCCTGGAGAGCACCTTATATTGGAGGTGGAGGTGGTATGCAGTAGAGAAGGGTGGGGAGTCCCTTTAGTTGAAGGACACATGTGGGAAGAGGGTGAGGAGCATTCCATTTTGAGGTGGTGTAAGAGTGGAAGAAGTAGGGAGAGCCCTGTGTTGGAAGAGGGTGAGAAACACTATGTATTGGAAGCAGTGTGGGGTGGAGGGGGTACCCTGTATTGTAGGTAGCAGGGTGGAAAAGGGTGAAGCACACCCTATGTTGGAGGTGGTATACAGTGGAAGAAGTGGGAGCACCCTGCGTTGAGGTCAGTAGGAGGGCTGGGTCGGTTCCTCCCCTGAAGGGGACATCTCAACATTTGGGGACCTGAAGGGCCCACACTGAGAGGACCTGCCCTGTCTTTTGTAGGGTAGGCCCTCTGTAGAGATCAGCACTGGCTTCTGCTCTCAGGTGGGATGAAAGGCAGTGGTGACCCTGGGTAGGCCCATCTGGATTCCATGGTAGGGCTGGGAGCTCAGGTTTGACCTCTGCCTCACTCCAGTGACATCTCTCCCAAGCCCTCAGCATATCCCTGGGAGCTGTGGCTAGCTGTGGGCAGCTCTGCCTTCTGGGGTGTGAGTACTTGGAGAGGGGCCTGAGGTATGCTGCTGGATTTGCAGCTGTGCCCTGTGGCACCTGCTTACTGTGAATACCAGGCTTCATCTGCCTTTGGCTCCACTGGGGGCCGGCAGACAGCCCACTTTGGCCTAGCCTGTTGCCTCAGCTGCCGTCCCTTCTACTGGCCAGCACAGAGCTGGCCCCAGAGCCTGAGAACCATGGAATCCCTGGGCACTGTCTCCATAACTGCCTGGTGAGGTTGGGATGCAGGGGAACCAAGCACCCTCATTCCCTATACCCCTCTTGTCAGGCTGCCTCCTATGTCCACAGAGGGCCATCTGTGTTATGGGGAGGCCATACCCCTCTCTTGGCCTCAACTCTTCCCTTTTCTCACCAGGTCTGGCAAACCACGGACAGACCAGGCACATGGTAAGAGGAGCAGCTTGCTCCATCCGGGAAGCTGGGTGGGACCTAAGAGTCTATGCCAGGCCCATCCACTTTGGGTCCAGATAGTCCTCCAAGAGCCCCTGTCTTTCCTGGGCTGGGTCTGCTGGCTGCATATTGGCAAAATGGCTTGGCCTGGACCTGGCTGCCTGGGGCACTGCTTCTAGAGTGTGGGGTGCCACATGATAGCCCAAGAGCCCTCTCACACCCCTTCTCTGCTCCAGGGACCAAGCCGTAACCTGCTGCTCAACGGAAAGTCGTACCCCACCAAAGTGCGCCTGATCCGGGGGGGCTCACTACCCCCCGTCAAGCGGCGGCGGATGAACTGGATCGACGCCCCGGATGATGTGTTTTATATGGCCACTGAGGAGACCAGGTTGTGGGGGCATTCTGGGGCATAAGAAGGGGGCAGCCAGGGCACATGGTCACCTTCCAGCCCTCAAACCCTCTTCCTCTTGCTCACAGGAAGATCCGCAAGCTTCTCTCGTCCTCAGAGACCAAGCGTGCTGCCCGCCGGCCCTACAAGCCCATCGCCCTACGCCAGAGCCAGGCCCTACCACTGCGGCCACTCCCACCCGCACCAGTCAACGATGAGCCCATTGTCATTGAGGACTAGGTGGCCACCTGCCCCTGGCCCGCCCAGCCTTCGCCAGCCCCCATGTCCATGTCTATGAGGCCTGCACGGCTGGGCAGCCTCCTCCCTTGCCAGCGCTGCCTGCCCACCCTGCACCCTGCACCCTGTGCCCTGCATTTCAGTAGTGCCCCACCTCCTGCCCTCCTTTGCAGACCGCTCCTTTGGTGGACATCAGGGAAGAAGTGTGCTTTAACTTATTCCAAGAACGCCAAGGAGTCGTTTTTTTAGCTTTGTGTTTACTTTTTTGGCTGGAGCAGAGAGGAGGGGTGGCCCCAGCCCCGTGTGCTGTGGGGCTCTTGTCTGGGGCCAGGCCCAAGGTTTTTGTTGTGTTCTGTTGAAGGTGCCATTTTAAATTTTATTTTTATTACTTTTTTTGTAGATGAACTTGAGCTCTGTAACTTACACCTGGAATGTTAGGATTGGTGCAGCTGGTGGTGGCCAGGCTGCTTGGCAGGGTTGGCCCCTTGTCTTTTCAAGTAATTTTCATATTAAACAAAAACAAAGAAAAAAATCCATAAAAAGGAAAAAGCCAGTCCTTCTTTATGTCTTTTGTTCTCACCTCTCTGGGTCTTAGGCTGTCCCTGTCCCCAACACCTTTGAGGACTCCAGAGTCTGCCTTGTCAGGTTAGAACAGGACACCTTCCCACATGGTGGTCCCAGAGCCAGGCCCTCTGTGGCATGTGGGCATGCTGGGCTGCTGGCCCTGCCCTGGAGTAGCTGGGCCCTGAGGAGATAAGAGCTGAGCAAGATTGCAGCAAGGGAAGCTGGGCATGGTGGTGCACAGGGGGAGAAGGGAGGCTACTGAAGCAGGAGAATCCCTGTAAATTTGAGGCTAGTCTAAAAAACCCTGCCTCAAAAAAGGCTGCAGGAGAGGACAAAGGCTGGCCCTGTCACCAGGACCATGTCACAGGGGTGGGGTCTACCCAGGTGCTATAAGAGCCCTGCCCCTATGACTGTACCTGGAGCTTTCTCAGGCTTGCTGAGATCTCTGCCATGTCCTACTTGGAAACCCTCCCTTTGCTTGTCCCCTGCACCCATCCTCCCAGGCACAGGGATAGGTGTAGGTTGGACCAGCTTGGAAGAGGAGTCTGGGCCTCAGAACCCCCCTGAGGCTTGGCCCCTAGCTGGCCCCTTTTTTGGGGGTTAGTGGACTCTGTCTCACCCCTACCCCCTGCACCCACCCGGGCACTTGGGATGTGTGGAAACGAATTAAAATAGAAACCACGTCAGCTCCCGCCCTGGGACAGAGATAAGTGGGCACCCGCCTCCCTCTTCTAGCCTGTGATAAGGCCCAGCAGGGTGATAGTCCCAGGTGTTGGGGACATGGCTGCATCGCACATTCCACCCATCCTCCTAGGGTCATTGGGTCAGCAGTCTGCCCTTTGGGCCTCGAGAAAGCCCCTCAGGCCCCTTCCAGCTTGGGGGCATGGAGGAAGGGGAAGAGGCTCTGGATCTAACAGCCTGGTGCCCTTCTCAGCCACAAGCTTCTCCCAAGGCTGGCCTTTTCTGGAGACAATGAGTGTGGGCAAGGGCAGGCTCAACTTTGCCTTGAGGAGTTTGGTACCCTTCTCCCACCTTGGTCTCTCCCCCATTCCACTATGCCCCTTACTGCACTATGCTGGCTTCAGTACCCTGCAGGGCACAGGTCCTGCCACCTGAGTCTCTCCTAGCTGCTTGGAGGGGTTGGGTGGGTCTAAGCTTAGGAATGGGGGCAGGACCCCAGGAGTGGGTTTTCTGGCTTTGCTCCCTCTTTGTCCTCCAGACAGCCCTGTCTTCTGCCTACACTACTGCCTGGTCTGGGCTTCTTCATCCACCACTGGCACAAAGCTGGGTTCCCTGCAGCACAGCAGGACTGGGCATCAGGGCACCATGTCTCTTGGGGTGTGGGGTGCCAGGAAGGGGACTGGCCCTCTGGGCCTGGCCACCCAAGTCCCTGCCTGCTTCTGCTGAACCTAGCCCTTTCCCATACCAGGAGTCCCATCTGACCCTGTAACTGCCCAGCCTGTCACCCTCATGAGATGAAGGCCAAAGCCACTGTTTAGGGTCCACTGATGGCCCTTCCTGCAGACCCAGAATGGCCTCTTAGCACCAGGGAACCTCTAGCCTTGGCCCAGGGATTGTTGCTGGAGGGTGGGCAGGCCCTTTTCCCCAATGCATTCCTAAGCTGCCACCTTTTGAATGGCCCCATCTACCCTGTGAGCTGGTAACCTCAGGGCCCCCTCCTAAAAGATTCCTGTGTCCAGCCAGCCCATCCTTAGAGCTGTCCTACAGATGTCAGTTGTGAGGTGGTCAGGAGGGTGATGCTTAGGCTGCCAGCATTCCTGGGCCAGCGAGACCTGGAGGACATAGTAATGGGTACGGAGTAGGGCCTAGGGGCTGTGAATCCTGCCTGAGTAAGGAGCAAGCTGCAAGTGAAGGGCCCATTATCTCTGGCCTTGGCTGGCATGCATCCAGAGGTGCCCAGGGGGAGCTGGTTAGGCTGGTCAGTCAGGCTTGGGGGAGCACGTGCTTCAGACTGCTGTCACCATAGAAATGGCAGTCTCTGCAGGCTGTGTAAGAAGGGACAGGGAGCCCAGAAAGGCAGTCACCATGAACCTCTTGTTTCTGAGGGCTCATCAGCACAATATGCCATACCAGGAGCTTACAGACAGTAACAGAGGCCACTTGGCCTGTGTCCTTGGCTGGGCAGGTGCACCAGGCAGGGGAAACTAAGTTGGCCTCAGCGTTTGTAAGGGCCTTGGAGATGCTGTGCAGTGAGGCGGGTTTGGGGGTTTGGGTACTGTCTGCTCTCTGCTGCCCAGACTCGGCCTGGTCAGGTTTTTCAGCTGGTGGGGAAAGTTTCATCTCACAGGCCCAGGACACGGCTTGTGCCAGGAAGTTCAGAGAGGGCCTGTGAGTCCAGGGTGTGTTTCTAGTACCCATCCTCCAGGCGCTGGACCTGTTGGTTGAGCGCCAGGGTGAGGGAGGAGAGATGGGAGGAGTCAGGCAGAAAAGGCCCGTGGTGGTGGGCGACCGTGAACCCGGAGTTCCTGAAGGCTGGCAGAATAGGAGCCCGCGATCTGACTGGCAGGGTTGCAGCTCTGCCGCCCATAGTATGCCTGAGGCCAGGCGGTGTCTCGGCAGGTATGAGCAGCACGGGTGGCAATGTGTGGGAAGGAGCTTCCGCTGGAGTGAGACCCTTCCTGCCTCTCGTCCCCTCCCCTCCCAAGATGTCTGTGCTGTTTTTGGAATTTGCGGCGCCTCCCCAAAGCGCTCAGTCCGTCTTCAGCACCACAGACAGGACCGCGGCGCCCAGCCCGCGCGCAACTAGATGCTTTGCGCCAGCGGTCGTTGCTATGGAAACTGGACAACAAAGGGGGGCGGCGCTGCGCGCCGGACGAGGGTGGGGCGGGATGGGGACGGGGTGGGGGCGGGTCTGCGCGCCGCCTGGGTGTTTGTTAGGACTAGCAGACGCTAGGCTGCTAGGGAGGGCTCCTCTAACCCCGGGGCAGCTCCGGAGGGGGCGCCCTAGCGCGGAGCCTCGACGTTGCCATGGAAACCCGAGGGGTGTGTGTGTGTGTGTGTGTGTGTGTGTGTGTACTCTTGGCTGCTGCCTCCTGGCCTGTGCTGGTAGCGCCCAGCCAGGTCTCCCACTGTCCCTGCCAGGTGCGCCTGGCCCGCGGTGCCCCCGGAGCCCCAACCCGGGGCGGGTGGGGGGGAGAAACAGGGTCCCGAGGCCCCGCCCAGGACACGGAGCCAATGGCGGGCGGGGGGCGGGGGCCGGGCGACGGGCGGGGCCGGGCGGCTGAGGGGAGAGGAGCGCGGGCGCAGGGCGCGGACTGACCAGGCGCACAGACCATGGCCTCCAAGTGTCCCAAGTGCGCCAAGACCGTGTACTTCGGTGAGTGCTGGACCCGCCATCCCGCCCTGCCGGCGCGTGCTGGCTCCTTGGGCGGCCCACGCGGGTGTGGCAGGGTTGGGGCTGCCTGTGAGGAGGTGGCGGGAATACGTTGCTGCCCATTCCACCTTGACCGTCTCCGTTGTACGCGGGTGGGCCCGGCAGGGTCGGGTGGGGTCGATCGGGCGGTGGCCTGGGATCGGCCTGCGCTGCGCCCCAGGGATCCCCGCTATCCCCGGAGTGGCTGCTCGCCAGGGTACCGTCGAAGCCGTGACTCCAGCCCCTTCAACGTTTCCCCGGGCCGCGGGGCCAGGGCCAGTGGCGTTGCGATTCTTTCCGGGTGGAGACGACCATAGCCTGCGCCTCCCGCATGTCCCAACGCGCTCACCCTCCTGGCGAGTTCCCGGCAGGTTCCTGTGGAGGCGGGTGGGGCGGAGCGGCGCGGGGGGGGGGCGATGGAGCTGAGTTGAGGGTTTCGCGAGCTTGAGAGGGCAGCAGGTGGCCAGGATCCCGGACTCATGGAGCTCCTGAAGGCGGAGCACAAGTGCAGGTAGGCCAGAAGGGCTGATCTCCTCCCGTGCCCCACAGCCGCCCCCCACCCCGTTCTGTTCAGTGTGGTCCTTGGGCCGCATGCCCTGCTTGCTCCTTCTGACTGACCCTCTCCCCACTTTGCTGCGGAGGGATAGAGGGGAATGGGATGGTGGCAGAAGAGCGAACAGCCAGGGTCCTTTCTCTGGTCGTCCTAGGAACAATGGTTGTGGCCTTTGGGTTTCCCTGCTGACTGGAGGAGGAGAAGCCACACAGTGGTTTGCTGTTCCCATGGGGAGGACCCGGATTTGCTGGGAGTGCTTCTGGCTTGGAAGACCCAGGGGCTTCCTGCCACTTCCTCTGAAGCTAGCCCAGCCCTTCTCCTTGTTCCAGAGAGGGCTCAGGGTGGGGACAGTCTCCAGGCCTTGCTTGTCTCTGCCCTAGGCCTTGCCAGCTCGGAGCTCTCTGGGGCCTGATCCAACAGGCAACCCGGAAAAGCGCTATGCTTGGGCTCTCAGCAGGAACACAGCCCCTCAGACCCAGGTGGCTTCTGTCCTCCCCAAGGCAGAGGTTCCAGAATCCTGTGGCCCAGCAACCCATGCTGGAGTGGACCTTCAGCAGGAACATTCTAGGGAGACTTTAGGGTGCTATGCTCCTAGGTCCCCCAGAGCACAGGCAGCTGGGCAGGGAGCTGGCTCCCTCAAAGCCATTAATTAGCTTGATCAATCCTCTGTTCCCAACTGATCCACTATTCCCAACTCTGGCCTGTAATGTAGCTATTGACCCAACCAGCAGTCTGCAAGTCAGCTGCCTGCCCCAACACAGTCCATGTTCCAGAGCTGGCTGGGACAGCATAGTTCTGCCAACTTTGAACTGCAGCTGCCACAGCCACCAATGGCCATCCTGACAGCCTCCTTATCACAGTGCTACCAGAGGACACCAGGGCAGTATGGAAGCCAAGCCGCCTTCTTCCTGGCTGGCCCTGCTGCCTACATGACGCAGATGGAGCCCTGGAGGAAACTGAGCAGATATGGCCCTGTATTATGGGGACGTGTGGAGGGGGTGTTCTGGAGGGGGCCAAGTGGGCCCTGCCAAGCAGTTTCTCTCAGGGCCTTGGAGTGCAGGAGTTAGCCCCACTAGGTCCACCTGGAAGATCTAGGTTTGCTGCCTCAGAGCAGCTCCCCTGTGCTTCTGGGGTAGGCTGTGTCCTGGTGGGGGTGCCCAGAGGAGGCCTGGCCAGGGAGGGGACACTGTGCAACTCAGGGGAGCCCTGTGCCACAGCTGCCCAGCAGGGTGGCTGCAGCCTCCTCCCCCGCCTTCAATCTGGCCCCTTCCCTGTGGAATTCCGGCTCTACTCCAGCCCTTCTTCCTGCCCCACTCTCCACCCTTTTCCTGCCTCAGCCTGTGAGGATGCCTGGCTTCCTTCCATTGGGAGGTGACTGAGCATCCCCCTAGAGGGTAGGGATGGCAGGCACCTGATCCTCAGCAGCTGGCCTCAGACCTTTGGCACCCAGGCAGCAACTGGAGGCGGCGGCGGGGGGGGTGGTGGTGGTGGTGGTGGTGGTGGATCTTTGGAAGAGGAGACCAAATATAGACAGATGGGGTCTTGCCTGGGGTCCAATGGGAGGAGGATTAGCTTTCCCAAAGCCCAGGCTGGAGGCCCAGGGCCTCCCCTTAGCTCATTTAGGGCCCTTTTGGGGAGGAGCCATCATGGATGGAAGTGAAGGAGGACAGGTATAGGGAAAGCAGGTGTGGGGGCACAGGTGTCAGGAGACAGGTATTCTAGGGAGAGTGCGCACGTGTTGAGGGGCAAGTGAATCCAGGAGTCACAGCAGGTATGAGGGGTGACAGGTGCCTAAACTGGGGTACAAGGAGGACAGTCTGGGCCAGTGGGAACCTGACCCTCGCCTCCTTGCAGCGGAGAAGGTGAGCTCCCTGGGCAAGGACTGGCACAAGTTCTGCCTCAAGTGTGAGCGCTGCTCCAAGACGCTGACACCAGGGGGCCATGCAGAGGTAAGCAGGGGAGGGGAACTGGTTGAGGGGTGGGTAAGAGGAAGCTGGGTCTGCAGCCTGACTCTTGACTGCCCTCCATCCAGCACGATGGAAAGCCCTTCTGCCATAAACCCTGCTATGCCACGCTGTTTGGACCCAAAGGTGAGTGGCATAGGCTGTGACCTCTTCCAACCCCAGAAGTCCTGGTACATTGTGGATACTCTGGTCCTGTGGTTCCCAAAAATCCTGGGTGGGGAGGGGTTTGTGTGCCACAGCCAATGCCTGCCCTCAAACACCTGCAGGTGTGAACATTGGTGGTGCAGGCTCCTACATCTATGAGAAGCCCGTCTCTGAGGGATCACCGGTCACTGGCCCCATCGAGCCCCCTGCAGCCCGTGCTGAGGAGCGAAAGGCCAGTGGCCCCCCCAGGGGGCCCAGTAGAGGTGGGGTCCTTGGGTATTGGGATGAGAGTTGGCAGGGCTTGGTGGTGCCAGAGTTCTTTGGCCACCCTGACACCACCTGCCTGCAGCCTCCAGTGTGACCACATTCACCGGGGAGCCCAACCTGTGTCCTCGCTGCAACAAGAGGGTCTACTTTGGTGAGTGACCCCCATCCTGCCCTGCTCCAGGGAGTCTGGGCGGCCTTGTCACCTGCCCTTCCTTTGTAGCTGAGAAGGTGACATCCCTGGGCAAGGACTGGCATCGGCCATGCCTGCGCTGTGAGCGCTGTGCCAAGACTCTGACACCAGGAGGCCATGCAGAGGTGAGCATGAGTTGAATCCCCAGGAGGGTTGGGGGCCAGGAGACCCCCAAGGCAAGTGATTCTGAGCTTGGCCTTGGAGCTGCAGGGCTCTTGGAAGGCAAACCACAGGTCATGGCCATCACCATCCCTGGGAACTGGGGAGAAGGGTCTGTGCTCAGTACTGTACCGGTCCTGCCCACAGCATGATGGCCAGCCCTATTGCCACAAGCCCTGTTATGGAATCCTCTTTGGACCCAAGGGTGAGTGTGGCCAGAGGGTGTGGGGTGTAGGTACTCCTTCCTCCTGCCCTGGCCCCATCTTGTCCCTGGTTGGCCACTCCAGCTGACTATCTCCATAGGAGTGAATACTGGAGCTGTGGGCAGCTACATCTATGACAGAGACCCTGAAAGCACCGTTCAGCCCTAGGCTCCTGACCTCTGTGGATGGGCCCATCTGCCTCCTGCTGACCCTGCCTGGGCCCCATACCTGGCTCTGTGGGGGACAGTGACCTGCTGCCCAGCCCTGTCTCAGTACATCCTGCCTGCCAGGAGGAGGAGATAGGAGCCCTCAAAGAGCTGCCCAAACCCAGCCGATGCCCTCATGTGTCCTGTTCATAGGGTCTTGTGTATCCCCCACCCCCTTATGTGTCTGCCTGTTGTGTGTATTCCCCTGCCCCATCATTCTCTGTGTCCTGTGTGTCCTCATGACCCCAGTGGCTGAGGTGGCTACTCTGCCCTCCTCCTATTGTCTACACCTGTCCACCAGTATTATTTATGCTGCAGCTTGCCAATGATGGCTACATGCTCACGGCAACCCCAGGGGTAGGGTCACCCCTCTGCCTGGCCCCCTTGCTGTCCTCCCCTCACATAGCTCACTCTTGGTCCTGAGACTTTTGCTGTTAATAAAGATTTGGGGAATCACAGGACCCAGCTCTGTCTGTGTGGGTGTCTGTCTGTGGGATATGTGTGACTTCTAAGACAGTGTCCCTTTGTCTCCTTTACCCATGTTCCCAGCCAATGCCTCTGGTTGAGGTGGGTTCAAAGATGTTTGAGAGGGACTTGTTAGGCCAGGGATTTAGCTCAGCGGCATAAGCGCTTGCTTGGCAAGTGTGAGGTCAAGAGTTCGATCCCCGGTACCAAAAAAAAAAGAGGGACTTGTTTTGGGCAGCAACATCAGCACAGAGGTCGGTGGGCATCGGGAGGATTGGATTGGGTGGAGGAGGGGATAACCCAGAAAGATGAGGGCAGATGGGGTGGGTTTTATACTGAGACCCCAGGAAGGTGATATCTGCTGTTGGATCCAGGCCTTGGAAACAGCAGCAAGCCCAGAGTCAGGAGGGACACATGACCTGAGTGGGTAGCTGAGAGCTTAGGCAGAGTCCCAGAAGGTTGGAGAGGAGTGTACCCAGGACAGGTTTGGCCCCTCCCAGGATGACACCTCCTTTACTTGGTTGACCTGTAGTGGATGTGAATAGCTTACCAAGGTGAAAGGCTGGGGGTTTCAGCCTGTCTCTGCCCAGGTAGCTGGTTCTAGAAAGATACCAAGGGACCTACAGCCCCTCCTCACTGAGTGCTGCCTCCACCTGCCACTTTGAGGAGGCCCACAAGAGGGCGCACCTGTCCTTTGGCTCTGGGGCTGCAGTGTCAGGCTCCAGCTGCACTAGTGGGTGCCATGCACTGCTGCCCACGTGGAGTGAGGGGCTCTGCACACATCATCACCCACCTGGAGCAAGGGGCTCCCAGGTGTGGCCACCTGCAGAATAAGGTGTCCTTCAGGGCTGTGCAGCCCCCCTCCAGGCCATAGGCTGGCATGGCTGAGACTAGACGGCATGCACATCATCCTGTGAGCAACATCTGTGTCCCTGTCCTTGGGTGTGGGCCATGGGCTGATTCTGGTGTCCAGCAGTGCCCCTGTTGCCCCCCAGGCAGCCTGGATTGTAGCCAGCACACTTCCCCTGCGGAGGAGAATCCATTCCGGCTGAGGCACAGCTGGGACCCCTCCCACCAAGGAGGCTCTGCGAGCTTCAGTCCACAGTTCACCACACAGGAGCCCATCCCACTTCCTGGCTCCTGGTGTTCTGCTCTCTGCCTGGTGGGAGGCAACCATGGAAGGAACCCTAACCAAATCGGCAAGAAACCTCACTGGGCAGGGTGGAACTGAGAGGCTGTGGTCTTGCCGGCAGATCAGCAGATTTGTCTCTTTGCCCTGTGGCCGGCAGTGCTCCCCCACCCAGGCCGGAGCGGCAGAACCAGGCCATTTCCTGCTGGGGAAGATGACGTTGGTGTGTTTGTTTCCCTGGGGTTGCCATGGAAACTGGGGCGTTGCTGCTACTGTTTGTCTGGGCCTTGTTGCTGGGCGGTGTCATCCCATCCCCTCCAACCCCCACACTGGCTCAGGCTCTGTTGGGAGCATCAGCTTCCAATCCCCTCAAGATGGGGAGGGAAGGGGGCTGAGTGCTTTTGCCCTGTGATCCAGTTTCCGCTCACCACTGCAGGAGGTTGCCCACTAGCCTTACCCCTGGACTCTCGCCCAGCCAATAAATTGACTCCAAAATACCAGCTGACCTCTATCGTCTTTCAGGCCCTCCAGGAGCCACACGCAGGGACCCTCAAGGAGTCTTGCCCCAGCTCTCTGGACAGCACTGTCTAAAGGCACTGGGTTCACTGGGGCCTCTTCAAGATGTTCCCAGACACCCCAGGCCAGACACTCCTCCCACTTGGTACTATCTCTGTGCTGGTGAGATCCTAGCTGGAATTCCCCATATGAGTATCTCAGGTGGGATCAGCCTGTGCCCCCCTTTGTCCCCGCTTTCCAAATCCCAGAGCCTCTGTCCTCCAGGCCCCACCCAACTTCCTTTGGTCAGTGACCCTCAGCAGGCCTGGCATCTTCCCTAGCCCTGGCTCCTTGCAGGCCCCATCTTGCTCAGGCTCTTTCCAAAACCTCTGTGGGACTTGGGGTGGTGGCACAATGCCCTGCTGCCCCTAGGTCCAGCTCAATGACAGCTGGTTTAAACTTGGTGGACTGGGGAGCAGGAAATCACTATGGGCCTCTAGCTTAAGGCTACTGTTGGGTAGAGGCAAAGGCCAGTCAGGGACCAGGGAAGCCAGGTGTGGGTAGTTATTTCCCAGGGCCTGGCTGACTGTGCAGTGGGCATGGGGCCATGAGTAGGGCCTCAGCTGCTGGATGGTGACACTGGAATTTGAGGCTGTTCTGCCCAGGCTTTGGTTCCAGGAAGCTGACTGGGCACCAGGCCCAGCCTTGAGGGAGGGGGAGAGGAAGGGTACCCCATCTGGCCAGACTAAAAGCCAGGCAGGGTTGCAGCCTTGGTGGAAAAGGGGCAGCCGGGGGACTCCCATTGCTCCACACTAGCCTCCAGACCTGGCTCCTAGAGAGGCAGGACTAGCCTGAGCTGCCTCCACTTAGGCCTGAGGTGCAGAGGCCTGAAGGGTAAAGGAGCCTGGCTGGAAAGTACTGTCCAGCCCTCCCCACCCAGCCATGGGCCTTGGCCTAGCAGGTCCACCCTGGGCCAGATCCCTGGCCAACTCGGGGTCCCCAGAGACAAGCTGCTGAAAATAGGCCTTGGGAACTGTGACTGTCCTGGGCTGCTCTTAGGGGGAGAGTGGGCATTGGGAGGTTGGCTCCGAGGCCTGAATGGGTTTTTCTCTTCCCTGCACACTTTCCTGTAACCTATTTTGGCACCTCTGTGCCAGAGGCAGGGCTGCAATTCTGGGGGACTCTTCATACCTGCATATACCTTTAGTGGGGCCCTGGGCTAGGTGCTGGGTGAGGGTGAGTGTAGGATAGGAACCTTGCAACGGGAGGGGATTTTTTCTAGGTGGGAGCAGGGAGGATTCCTCAGAGGTCGCTGGACCCAGCCCTGCCTTCTCTAGTGGGAGTGGTGAGGATTCCTCCAAGGTCACTGGACCCAGTCCTGCCTTCTCTGTCTGGCCAGTGGGGGGCGCAGGGGTGTGTATAGGCAGGAAGCCAGCAGTTTGAAAAGAACCCAAGTCCCTCCTGGGTCTCCATGCTCTCACAATGGCCCTAAAAGGGCTGAACATTTAGGCACAGCCCTGAAGCAGGCCCCAGGGAGCTCAGTGTCCTGTTCTCAGTACTCTGCCCTCTGTGTGTGTGGTCTCCAACACTGGCAGGGGCAGCAGTAGAGTGGTCCTGAGTCAGGTTGTCCTTGGCAGGAGGAGCAGTGGCCTTGCACCTGTGTGGGTACCCTGCAGGTACTGATTTTGGACTTGGCTGCTGGAATATGGAATCTGGGTGGAGGACAGAGCTGGGGCTGCCACTGATGAGAGCCCTACCCACAGGCAGGATGGTGGGTGGGAGTGGAAGGAGAAAGGGCCACTGAGGCCATGTCAGCCTGTGTAGTTTGGGAGGGGTCCAGGGATAGTGTATGTGTTCATACCTTGGTATGTGTGCCTTGTGTGCTTATCTTCATGTCTGTGTATGTCTGCATGTGTCTGTCTCTGTGTGTGCCTGTGTGAGTGTGATTGTGTCTGTGTATCCATGTCTTTGTGTGTGTCCCTGAGGCATCTGGAAAAAATGTGTACCAACACAGGCGTGGCCCATGGCCCTTGCCCGTAGTAGCATCCCTCCCCTGCCCTGTGACCATGGCAATGAGAACAACAGCATGAGTGGCCAGAAGGAATCATGGAGGGTTTCAGGGGGGCTCCCTGGCAGGCAGAGCTGCGGTCTGGGTATGAAGGAATACTTCTGTGGATGGGGCAGTGCAAGAGGCTGAGAACTGGCCCTACTTGTCCCAGCAAATATCACCTGGGTGAAGCTCTAAGGAACCCAGAGCCTGGGTGGGTTGGACAGAAACATGTAGCCATATATACTGGGATCCCATATATGACCCCAAATCCCCAAAGGAGCCACACATGATGCCTGCAGGCCACAGGACACATATGCGCATGTGACACCCAGGCTTTACACCCAGGCGTGCATGGACCTATAGTGGGGCCACATGGCTGGATGCCTCAGACTCCTAGAACAGCGAAACTGTGGGTAACCTGGGAACTGCATGATGAAGACCTCCACCCCTCCTTGGCCTCTCCCATGCAGCTGGGGGTCTGTCCAATGCTCCTCTCCCTGATGCCTCTGGCCATTTGTCTGCATCTCTGCCCTGGCTGTGACCTCATCTTCTTAGGTCTATGCTACTCACAGGGGTCAGGGGGCTGGGAAGTCAGATTTGCCACCTTGTTATTAGACCTATGAGGAGACCCCAAGGGATGGGTGACAGTGATGTGCTTGTGGCTTTGAGACCAGGAGCCACCTAGTGGTGCCCATGCCCCGCAGAGCAAGGGGGCAACCTGCTTTAGGCAGAATTGTGGCCTCAGAGGGGTTAGGGGGAGGGCAGGTAGGAGCCCTGGTCACAGGGGTGGGGACTCCCTGGAATTTTGGCCTCTGTGAGGGACATGTGATATCTTGGTCAAGGGGGGTGTCTAGGGATGGGGCCAACTGTGGCTTCCCCTCCCTAAACCAGACCTGGAGGTGACAGTAGGCAGGTGGGCTACAGGGAAGGGGGACATGGGGATACCCAGGTGCAGTCATGGCAGAGCACAGGGGCTGGGGAGGGTGGGCTTCATTGCTGTAGGAAGGAGTCTAAACAGCCCCAAGTGATATTTTAGTTGTTTTGGACAGGGTCTCACTATGCCATTCAGGGTGACCTTAAACTCACCATGTTGCCTTAAACTCATTGTGATCCTCCTGCCTCAGCCTTTTGAGTGCTGGGATTATAGGTGTGTGCTGCCACACCCAGCCAACATTTTGCTTTTTTTTTTTTTTTTTGTACCGGGGATTGAACTCACAACTGCACACTTGCAAGGCAGACATTTTGCTTTTTGAGATGGCTGTGTCTGGCAAGGAGTAGGCTGGTAAGGAAAGGCTGAAAGGAGTGGGACAGGGCAAGGGGAAGGCCTTAGGGCCTGGGAGTATTAGGAGGAGGAAGGGCTCCTTTGAGAAGTTGGGGTCCATGGAGGAGGAAGGTGTGGGGTCTATGACTAGGATGTTTGGTTGACTGTAACCCCAGCACTGGAATGTTAGGCTGGAACCCCACCCAGGAAGAGGTCTGAGCTAAGGAGGCCTCCCAAGCTTCCCTCCCTGAGGTTGGAGACTACACCCTCAAGTCTCCTAGGGCCAACCAGCAACCACCCCTCAATCTTCCTCACTCTCAGAGCCGGGACAGGATGGTCTGTACCTGGTACCAACTGGGCGGCCTCCACCTTAACTGGCCTCGGACTTGGACCGCTCTCAGTGCTGGGTGCTTCCCAGAGATAAGACACCCTCCCTACCTGGAATTGCTGAAGCAGCCTGGGGATGGCCTCCTCTACTCTGCCCCAGCACATTGATCCCCACATTTAGGCTCTGCTGTCCTGTGGAGGAGAGGCTGCTCTGCCTGGAAGCTCCCTCTTCCAAATTCCCCAGGGATGTCCCTGCTGCCTTCTGTGCTTTTCGGGAGAGCAGTGGCAGAAAGGAGCTGGCAGAGGTTGGATTGCCCCTTGGGCCTGGGGTTGACATTCAGTGTTCTCAGCTCTCGCCCTAGGAAACACAAAGTGTCCAGATATTCTCACATGCTAAATCGCTTTTTTCTTCTTTTTTTTAATCGGTACCAGGGATCGAATTCCTGACCACGCACTTGCAAGGAAGGCGCTTATGCCGCTGATCAGCCCCGCTAATTTGCTCTTTCTGCACTTCAGAAGTGACCTTGTCCCCTCATTGGCTCCCACAGACATGGACTCTGGAGGGTACAGCCTGTGGCCTGGGTGGGGCACATTTTCTTGCCGGCTGGCTCACCGGCGCCTCGAGATGGGCCGGGGTGAGTACTCCAAAGCACTCCACCCCAGCGATCCCCAAGGTCCCCGCGCCCCTGCTCTGTCCCAGCCAGGCCGGTCCCGCCCAGGGCGCGCGGGGGCAGTCCACAGTTCGCAGCTGGTCCGCCTACTTTCGAGGTTCCGAGGTCTAAGTTGGGGCTCGGGGGTGGGGCACGGAGGCGGGGCATCAAGGGCGGGGCCCCTGGGTCCCTCAAAGGCGCGGACCCGAGGTTTCCGCCCCGTGCTGTCCCACAGCCATCCACAGGTCCGCCGTATCGTGTCCTGAACGCGCTACCATGCCCAAGTGCCCCAAGTGCGAGAAGGAGGTGTACTTTGGTGAGCGCGTCCCCAGGCTCGACGCGGAAGCCGTCCCGCGGTGACCCGGCTTGGAGAGGAAGACCCGGGGCTACAGCCGGCCACTGGGAGGGCGTGGGCTGGAGGGGCTAGGCATTGCCTGGGTGGGATGGTGGGGACGCCTGCCTCGACGGTCCTACGGTCTCTGCTCACTCTGCATTTCAGCCTGTGTTCCCCGCCTCTAATCTTGCCTCTGTAACCTTCTGTTTCCAAATCCCTTTGTCTCGGTGACCCCTTGCACTCCCGACCTCTGGGTCTCTGAGGCTTCTGACCTCTAATTTCCCGTCTCCGGGTCCCACTGTGTCCTCCATCCTCTCTTCTCGGCGCTCCCTGGGAGGGGTTCCCGCAGGGCGAGGAGGAGCGGGCTGGGCTGCCCCGTAGCACTAAACGGAAACCCGCGCAGAAACCAACGCCCTCGGCACAGCTTGCCCTGCTTGGGTCCCCAGCGCACGCTTTCCTGCCCTGTAGGCGGAAGCGGGAGAAGGGCGCCTCAGGCTGCACCTTACATCGGGCTGAGGTCAGAGCACTTAACCTTAGTAGCCTGGTCTATGCCTGGGTGCTGGGCACCCCTATCGCAGCTGTGAGGTGTGTCTCTGCCTCCACCAGCTTCACATGGTCAAGCCTTTGACCTTCCCAGGAAGTAGCCCTGGGGCCATCGGCCCTTCTGGTTTGTTTGGATTGGCTGAGGGGACTGGAGGGCTCTTCTTGGGGAAGGCTGGTGGGCTGGCAGGCTGAGAGACCAGTGGGTGGATGGGAGCTGGGCTGTGCAAGGGGTGGTTGTGCCTACCCCCAGCAGGGACTCAGGGGTGTTCTGCTCTGCAGCCGAGCGGGTGACTTCAATGGGCAAGGACTGGCATCGGTCCTGCCTGAAGTGTGTAAAGTGTGGAAAGACACTGACCTCTGGGGGTCACTCTGAGGTATGTGGAGGCAGGTTTGTGGGGCTGGGTGGGGCGGGGTGGTGTGGCCTATGGGGAATGTCCCTTCTCACAGTCTTTCTCTCTCTGCAGCATGAAGGCAAGCCTTACTGTAACCACCCCTGCTACTCTGCCATGTTTGGGCCCAAAGGTATGCTCTGAGGACCCCAGTCTGGGACCTGCCCCAGTATGAAGCCCTGCCTTTTAACATGTTGACCCTTTTCTTTCCTCCAGGCTTTGGGCGGGGTGGCGCTGAAAGTCACACTTTCAAGTAGACCCAGGTATAGCCCTGCCTCCAGTGCCATTGGCCCACCTGGGGACTTGGTGGCAGGAGTTAGAGCTGTGCTCACATCTGTCCTTGTCTCTTTATACAGGTTTCAGAGATCCTATCCTTGGCTACCTGCTGGGCCACTGGTCATCTGGGCAGATGCCAGTCCATAGCCCCAGAGATCTAGGGCTCCCAACAGGTCATCATGTCCTCAATAAACCTGAACACTTGGAGACCCTGTGTGTGCATGTGTGCTCGCATAGACTGCACACCCACGTGTGAGCCAGTGGGTGGTAGAGGAGAGCTGAAGGCTCTTCAGAATGCCCTTGTTCCTCCTACTCAGTGAGCACTGGGTGGAGTCCCCTCTGTAGGGCAAGATCCAGTCCTCCCAATGACCAGACTCACAAAGGTGTCCCTGCCCTGAGTGGTACTGGCTCAAGGTGAGGCTGGGGTCAAAGGGCTGGAGGTGACTGGAGTGGGTGGGGCTTTGACACCTGCCTGGCCCAAGTCAGGATATGTATCTGCTGGAACTGTGCTGGTTCCTTTTTTTTTTTTAATTTTTTCTTTTTTGGTACTAGGAATCAAACTCAGGACCTTACACTTGCCAGGCTGGTGCTGTGCTGCTGAACTATATCCCTGGCCCCTTGGTTCCTTTTTTGAAAGGCTCTGGGGAGTTGTGGTGTGACCTCCTTGCCTGGCCCCTTCCCACTTCCTGCCACCCTACTTGAGTCTTGGTACCCCTGGGACAGACCTCCTGCTTTCAGAGGTGTGTGCAGCTGCTCAGTGGGGTTCTTAGATATGGAATTCCTTTTCAGCCTTTTTACTGCACAGGGACTTCTCTGGTGGCCTGGCACGCTAATAGATTTTTAAAAATTTTTATTTATTTTTGGTACTGAGGATCAAACTCATGACCTCTCACTTCCATGCAAGCACTTGTGCCGCTGAGCTAAATCCTTAGTTCTCTAACGGGGTTTGGATGCTAGCTTTGGGTCGTGGAAGGGGCTTTCTGGAAGGAAACTCCCTGGTCAACTCGAGCAGCTCTCCTCACTGGTGACACTGTGTCAGACTCCTGCCCACCTCAGGCCATCCATCCCTCGTTGGCTTCTGGAGGTGATTGCTGTAACTGAACAGTGCAGAAAGCCTCAGTCTGGCTGTTGGTGGTGGGGTAGGAGCCACCCAGGTGATCTGAAGGATAGTCTGCGTGCATCTATGCGTGTGTATGCTAGGTGATTCTGGAATTCCAGGAGATGTAGCACATTGCTTTGCACAATAGGTGTGGTGACACAGGTGGAGCTGGGTTGAAGGGCAGATCTGAGCTTACGGTTGTCCCACTGGGGGAGCTGAGAGCCAGCTACACCTGGAGTCAACAGCGAGTCCTGCCAGATATGGCAGGGCGGGGGTGGGGTGGGGACCGCGGTTCTGGTTCCCAGGGTCCCACCTGCGAGACTACTGCCACTAGCTAGCTCAAGGTTCTAGTTAGGACAGGGCTTCGGGTGCACTGCCCACACGTGAAGGCCTGCAGGAAGTGGAGTTAGCCGGGCCTAGATAGGGGAAAAGCCCCGAGAGACTAACTAGGGAGGGGGCGCAGGGAAACGAAACGTACAGGCGTCAGGGTTGAGCTGGAGGGCCTCGCAACGCGGGTCGCTATCCAGGGAGGAAGGGGAGAATCGGCGGTCGTGCGTCTGGCCAGACGGAAGGCGCGCAGGAGCGCCTCCATCTGTTGGTCCGCCCAGGATGCGCGTCTGTTCCTGGGCCGCGTCTTTCCTGTACCTGTGACTGCTGCGAGGCCTTGCGGAGGAGCTACTAGGTGACAGGCAAGAGGAGGAAGCAGGCAGGTCTAGACAGAGGGAAATGGGGCGATTCACATGGGCCGAGGATCTCTTCTGTTTCTAGCGGAGCCCGGACGGGTGTGCGGCGCTGTGGCTAGCCGCGGGCTGTTGTTCTGAGCCGAGCCTCTGAGGGCCTCTGCGCGCCCATTGGTGGTGAGGCCGGGGAGGCTCCGCCTAGGGCGCCCGTCTGGCTAGGTGGGGCCAGGTCCCCAGCGGTCCTCCGCGGCTCCAGGGGGCGCCTTTGGCGCTCGCGTCCCCTTCAATCTCGCAGGAGGTGTCCGCCCCTCCTGCGGTTGCTAGGTGACTGATGGCGCGATACATTGGCTGGCTAGGGGCGAAGGTTGGGTGTCGGGCGAAGATTGGCCGCAAGAGTTCGCACCCGACTAAGCGCCAGCACCTAAGGTCCACCCCCGGAGCTCGGAAGTGCGTCCGCAGAATAGGCCGCGCCCACAGAGCAGGCCTATCGCTCATAGGGTCGGGGCGAGCCCGTGTGCGGCCTGGCTGGGACGGTGATTGGTCGCTGGACTTGGGCGGCAGTGGTTGGCGCGGGGACCCTGGCGGGTGATCCAAGGAGGCCTGTTGAAGACCGCATGGGGAGGCGGCGGCGCCCGATGGGCGAGAAGGCCTCAGCCTGGGCGGAGGCCGGGACCAAAACGCTGCCGGATGCCATTGCCGCGCTGAGTCGGTCGCTGCCAGCCGGGCCCAGCCCCGAGATCTTCCGTCGCGCGAAGTTCGACCGTCCAGAGGCTGTGAGGCTTGCGGGGCGGGTTCCGGGCCGGGTATGGTCCTGGGCGGACGCAGGGGCGGCCCAGCCTCGCTGACAGCCGGCTCCTTGTCCTCACAGGCCCCAGAACTCTGGCGGCTCCTCTTCCGAGTGCTCTCACCTCTTCTGGCAGACCGCGCCGCAGCCTCGCTGGGCCTGGGTAGGCTCCGCCCTCGAAAGGCCTGTCCACAAGCCACGCCCTCACGATTAAGCCACCCACCTTGGGAACATTTTGTGCACTCACGCAGCAGTGAGAATACCCCCACTCTGTAAAGTCTAGCCCCAGACAAAGCCACATCCAGCGGGCGCTGGCCTTGCTCATCGGGGTAGCATTGGGCCTGATCCCACCTCTTCCCGATTGGAGTCTCAGGCCCCCTGACCATGGTTCTCTCTGAGCTGAGCCACTGGTTGGGGGTCTGTGGGTTCCTTACAGGCGTCAGGTGGTGATGCTTCCAGGTTGAGGGCCCCCTAAATGGGTGATCTCCTTCAGGGGCCCAAGCCCGCTGGGTGAAGGCAGTGCTGTGTTCCCATGGCTATCCGAGGCCAGCTCTGACACGGCTCCCTGAGGACGGCTCCCAGGGCAGCAGAGAGCTGCTGCTGGCCCTTTCCTGGCTCCTGGCCCGAGGGCCCCTGCTGGAGTGGCTACTAGCTCAGACCTGCGTGCAGCTGGGTGACCAGGTGCCTACGTTTGAGGTGGGTGTAGAGTTAGGGTGACTTGGCCAGGCCTTCCCAGAATCCCAGGTGCTCCAGTGTCCTTGTGGCCACAGCAAGGCTGGGCAGGATCAGTGCCCCCTGCATGTGACTTTGGGGCAGTCCTGGGCCAGCTGAGCTGGGAGGCTTGGTCCTGGGGAGCAGCCTTCTCCATTTTTGGCCCTCAAAGGTAGGGCAAACAGCCTGACACTTGTTCCCCCACAGTATGAGGTCCTGGCCAGTCCTGGCCTGGTTGCACCCCAAATGGATGCAGAGGGTCCTGTGGACTTCCGTCGTCTGCAGTGGCTGATGGGAAAACTGCGGTTCCGGTGGCAGCACTTGATTAGCATTCAGCAGGAGCAGTGTGCCCTCTTGAGCAAGGTAGGGTGGGCACATGACTCCCTATTAGGGTAGTTTCTTTGTGGCCAGGCCCTAGGCTGTCTTTCCCTGCAGCCTATGCACCAGGCCTGTTGGGGCTGAACCCAGGGTTCCAGCTGAATGTGTGGACTGGCTAGGTCTAGTGAGGATTGGTACCCCTGGAGCCTGAGCTCTCAGCTTTAGGTGGTCCAGGGAGAGGATAGTGGTCAGAATTCTCAGCCTGCAGGTAGAGTGGAATCTGGGTGTCACTGAGCTCACAGGGCAGATTTTTTTGTCATCAGAAGTCACTATGGCCTTCACATCAACAAATCTGGGAATGGCTTCCATGGAGAAACTGCTTCCTGGACCTTGCGGAGTAGCACCTCTACCTCATCCTGGGTAGGGGTGAATTGGGGCAAGCTAGCTTTTTTTTTTTTTTTTTTTTTTTTTTTTTGGTACTGGTAATTGAACTCACAATTTAAATTTTTTTTTTTTTTTGGTACTGGGGATCAGCTCATGACCTTGTGCTTGCCAGGCAGGTGCTTGTGCTACTAAGCGTTTTTAAACCCCCAGTGAATTCACAACTTTGTGTTTACCTGGCAGGTGCTGTGCTACCGAGCTATGTCCCTAGGCCCCCCCCCACCTTTTTTGAGAGGAGGTCTCAAGTTGCCCAAGCTGGCCTGGGACTCATGATTCTCTCGTCTGTTTCCTGACTGTCTGACACATAGGGGCCTCTTGTAGGGGCCTGTGAAGGCTGTCTGGACACCTGTGTGGGCCCAGCAGCCCAGCAGTTGTTCCACATGAAGTCAGGGCTGACAACCCCCCCAGAGACCTCAATAGTTACTCTCAAGGCCACTCACTCCCTCTTGCTTGGCCTTGGCCCTGCTGGCCCCAGCCTGTTGATGTCTGTGCTGCCTCCTGGCCTCACATCTGGGGGTTCTCCTGTGCACCTACAGCTAATCACTGTGTCCTTACTATGGGTCTTGAGGGTTCTGCTGTGCTCTCCAGAGGCTGTTTTTTATGCCCACTGCCACTGGGGACAGATCTGTACCTTCAAGAGCCTGCCACTTTGCAGGCTGAATGGAGGGCCCTGCTACACTGTGCCATACCCTTGAGGAGCTTTGAGGGTGGGAAGGCACTGAGAGGTTGTGGGGCTCCAGCATGTTGGCAACTGTCCTCAGCCCAGCCCTGTCCTGGCCAGCCTCAGGTGAGGTGTGGCTTCTCTGAGCCGTTTTTTCTTGTCTGTTGTGGTGGGGGCTCCACAGGACGCCCAAGCTGAGGAAAGTCATTGTGCAGGTATGGTGGTATAAATTGTATAAAGACTTGGAGACAAGTGTTAGTTCAATCACTGAAAGGCTCACAGGGGCTGCTTTTCTATATGAAAAAGCCTCAGGGAGAGAGCACCAAGCTGAGACCTCTGTAAGGTATTTATTTGTAACTTAAGGACATGAGAACAGAATAGAAAAAACCATTTGCAATATTTGTATAGGAGTTTTGGTCAGGGAACAGGGAAGGAAAGGAATGGTTTGTTATGTGACAGATGTCGACTTAGTTTAAACAAGATTATTGGGGCAGAGGTGATGTTACAGAAAATAAACCAAACACAGTAAGAAACGGCACCGAGGAGATTTAGGAGGCAGTTCATTACACTGGTGGGCTTGACGGATTTCTCCTCAAAGAGTCAGCCCCATGTGGCTAGGTTCCAGAGCTTCTATGGGGAAAGCAAAGGGGAGGTATAAAGGCAGATTCAGTGCATTATGATTGGAAGGTTCAGGTGACATCTTTGGGTTTCTAAGGGAGTTTAAACATTTCAGGTTATGGGCTGGGGATTTAGCTCAGTAGTGTAAGTGTCTGCCTGACAAGCGAAGGTTATGAGTTCGATCACCAGTACCACACACAAACACACAAAAAGTAAAATAAAACATTTCAGGTTATATCGTAAGGCCATCAGTTATACAAAGCATAGGTTATACAGAGGAAGAAATGTCTTGTTACATTTTAAATTACATTGCAAGGTCATCAGTTAGACAAGATTACACAGGGGAAGGAATGTTCTGTTATCAGGTTTGTCCAGACATGGACATGTCCGCTAGGTTTTGGTGGGCATTCATGGCAGGATTTATTTAAAATTCTTATTTCCCCTTCATTGAAACAATGGCCAAAGCAAACACCTCCGAGAATAACTTACTATTGATTCTGCTTTACTGCTTTGCTGCAGATCTGCTCTAAACTATGTATTCCAGAATCCTAGGAACTTTGTTCCCAAAGCTCCTTTTCATATTCACTTCAATCACTCCTTTGGGCAGAGTCTCCCCACAGGAGGTCCAGTGTTCGGGACACTGTTATACACACAGCCTGGGGTCTGTGCTGTCCATTTCAGATCCACACATACACCTTTGGCTGCCACAGTGACCAGAACCTTGGCCATCTGTCTGTCACTGAAACAGAGACGCTCAGGGACCCAGAGTGCAGTCAGCAGGTGAGGGTTGACCAGGTACTGGGATGTGCCACCTGCTATCCATGTCTCTGCCAGGGAGGTAGGCAGGGAGGTGGCTTCCCGTGGGAGTGAAGCAGGGTGGGAAAGGAAGGGAAGGGAAGCAGCCACTTGCTTCTTCCTGTGCCTGCCGAGCCTGGTCTAGGGTCACATTGTGTATACTCACTCTGATTTGTCCCTGACCTTGCCTCTGCTATGGGGGGCTTAAGATGGGCCAGCAGGGGCTGGCATTCAATGCCATTCCCCATTGAACCAGCCCTACCCCTGTGGTCTGCTCTCTGCCTTTCTATAGACCCAGAGGCAGGGGATTCAGGTGAAGAGGGCCTGGCATGTGCTGCCCTGCAGGGGTCCCCTCCCTTCCCAGGGGCTTGTGGCCCTGGTGCAAGTGTCACAAGTGAGTTCCCTTCCTTCCATGGTAGTTAGACCATGTCCCTGCCCTGACTGCACTGGGCATCTAGAGTACCTGCAGCCCACACATCACTAGCTCCTTGTCTTCTCAAAGGAGGAGTCAAGTGCTAGGTAATCTGTATCTAGACAGGAGACACCAGATTGGGGGTTCTCACCCAGAATACCTGGGTGGGGAGAGGGGCTGGGGGAATCCTAGCTGTAGTCAGACTGGGAGATTCCCTGAAGGCAGAGGAAAATCTGGAGCACCCTGGGTTGGGCATCTCCTGTGCCCACCTGTGTGTGTGTGGTCCTGCGTTTAGGTTGTGCAGGACCAGCAGGCTCTAGGTAGTATGGGGGAGGGGAGGGCTCCTGATCTGCCCCCCCCTTCTCTGTAGAATTCAGCTCTGTTCTCTACCTGTGTCTCAACTCCACCACCTCTCGCTTAAGCCAGGAGCAATGTCCTCCCAGCCTTTGGGGTTCTCAGAGTTACAGGGAAGAAGATTCCTCTGTCCCTGAGGCTGGCAGCCTCTCCTCATGGGTCTCCTCTCCTGACTGCAATCCCCAGTCAGGAGTACGGGACAGAGCTGTCTGGTGGAGGGGTACCTGGGTTAGCCCTGAGCCCAGGATCTGCTATGGGGGCAGGCGTAGGGACTATGCTTGTGATCAAAGGAGCAGACTGGTAAGCTGGGTTGAGCTTAGGGCTACCCTTCCCTTCAGAAGGGACCTGAAGCCCTCAGGCAGATTCTAAGTGTCCTGAGGGCTAGGCCCTGCAGCTGCCCTGAGGGATCCTGGTGCAGGTAGAAGCGTCCAGCTTGCTTGCTCTGCAGCTGTTGCAGGTGCTTGAGCAGGAGAATGCCCGGCTGGAGGCTGCTCTAGAGTGGCGGCGCTATGAGCTGGTCTTCTGGCAGTGGATGGTGAGTACATCATACTACCCGCTCCCTTTCCTGGCTGGGTAGTAATAAGTATGGGAGGTTTGAGCATCTTCCCACCTCCTGGACAGAAAGAGGAGCCCTGAGCAATCCTGGCAACTGACTCTGGGTCCTGCCCAGGATGTGGCTTATCTTCTATCCCTACTATGTACCCTGAGGTATCAGGCTTTTGTCTCCTGGACACTGCAAGAATGGGATTGCTACCACTGTCCCCTGGGCCTTTGCACCCTGGATCCCATTGTCTAGAGGCCCATACCTGGCACATAGTCTTTTGCTTGGGTTGCTGCAGGACACGGTCCTGGGTGCCTGTCCCCCAGAGGGCCCTTCTGTGCCCAGCTTCCAGCCCAGGATTTCAGAGCATGGGCATGGCAAGCTGGAGCTGGTGGCTCAGGAACTGCAGGCCCTGAAGGAGGAACTGCAGGTCCTGCAGGAATCGCTTCGTGAGGAGGTGCTCAGCCGGCGCCAGGCCTGGGAGACCCAGGTGAGCCCTACCCACCTTCCAGGTTCAGTTAACCTTGGCTCTGAAGGTGTTTAGACTTGGCTTACCCATGCAGGCCTCAGTCCCACTAGGCAGTGCCCCCTCCAACCCTTACCTTGCCCCTTCAGGGACCTCCCCCTCCTCCCCTTACAGGGCTGATTCCTGGGCACAGTGGACCCTTTAACTGAGCTACTGGTTGGAGTACCTGCTTTAATAGAATTAGATTTGGTGGGTGACACACTCCCACCACTTTACGGCAAGGCAAGGAGATGTACAGTGAGGGGTCCCTGCAGCCTGCTGCAGCAGCCCTCCATGCTCCCAGACCACTTGATGGGAGTCTTGTTCTCCAAGGGATCCTGGAGAAAGGTGAGCCTGCTTTGCATGGCTCACTTCCTGGCACCCATGCAGGTGTCCCTCTACCCTGCCAGTCACTCTTCCGCTTGCTTCCTGGAGCCTGTACTTGCCTCCTGTGATGGCCACTGTTCCATGTTCAGCAGACCTGCTGAATAGAGAGGCTCCTGTCTGCAAGCACTGAATGCTACTCCATTTCTTTTCTTTTTTTTTTTTTAATCGGTACTGGAGATTGAACTCACAACCACGCATTTGCAAGGCAGGTGCTTATGCAGCTGAGCTAAATCCCCAGCCCCCATTTATTTTTTCTTTTGAACCCAGGGATTACTGAGCTACATCCCCAGTCCCCTTTTTTTTGGGGGTGGGGTGGGGTGGGGGGTACTGGGGATTTAACCCATGACCTCGTGCTTACCAGGCAGGCACTTATACCACTGACCTAAATCCCCGGCCCTGTCCCCAGTCCTTTTTAAAAAATGTTTCTGAAACAGGGTTACCAAGTTGCCCAGGCTGACACTGAACTTGTGATCCTCTTGCCTCCGCCTCCCAGGTAGCTGGTATTATAGGCATATTCCACCGTGCTTGGCACATTTTGTTTTTTGAAAGTGGTTTTACACTAAGCACAGGAAGAGTCCCCTCTGCTCTCAGTAGGCCCCCATGAAGAGCAGGGTATTCCTGCTCCCTGTGCCTCTTTGTTCATGCTGTTCCTCCAGCCGGCTAAGCTGAGGCCGGCTTAGGCCATGTCCTGTGTCCTTCTTGGGTAAGCCCACCCTCTTTGGCCCCAGCTCAGGTGGCTCTCTGGGGTCATCTGGAGTGGGGTAGAGGTTCAAAGCCCAGAGCCAGGACTGCCCAGAGCCAGAGGTGGCCTCAGCAGGCAGCTCCCTACCCTGGGTGTTGGAAAGGGTAGCAGAAAGTGGTGATGGTATGCTCTGCTGACCTGGAGAGTGGTGGGTAGGCTTGCAGATGGGAGACCCCAAGATTTTTGTCTGAATTCTTTTAGTTACCACACCCACCTCCAACTCTAGCCCAACCAGCTGGGCCTGTAGCTGGTCTTGTGAGGCCTTGGGGTAGAGCCTGGGGGTGTCTGTGGTCTAGCTGTGATTGATAGGGCCTTATGGTCTGTGAGGATGGAGCCAGCCTTGGAATGGTGACTCCTTCTCCCTGGAGGAGGGTACTGGGCACCATTGCTTTTCCATAAAGAAGTGAGAGCCCCTGCTGGGAGCCCCCTCCACCCCAGACTCCAGAAACCTTGATGGCACTGAGCCCTGTGTCCCGGGAACAGAGCTGCTGTGCCTGAGCTTCTGTGGTTCCCTCTGTTCAGGTTGGTGCCCTGGGCCGTGGGCCGGAGTGGAGCGCAGCGAGACAGGACTTGCAACAGGCTGTGGAACAGGAGCTATTGGCCCTGCAGCAGTCCTGGAAGCAGGACAGGTACCCCAGCCTACCTCAGGGGCGACACCGTCTGGTGAAGATCAAGGCTGGGGCAGCAGGGGCCCAGGGCCTGCAAGTGGCTGAAGTGATCAGGGCCCTGAAGAGCCAGGAGGCCAGCCTGGAGGTGGTGCTGTGCTGGCTGCAGGGACAGTGTCGGCAGGAGCTGGCCAGGCTGGTGGGAACCATGCCAGGCCTCATCTGGATCTTGCCGCCTGGACGCTGAGATCCCAAGGACACACCTTCCCTGTGGGAACCTGCCTGGGCTGTGCTGGCCTCCTTGGAAGAGCAGGTTCTAGGGCAGTGGACACAGGGCCAGTGAGTGTAGTGTCCAGCCCTGGCCTACAACACTGGAACTGGTGAAGCTGCTTTCTGTGAGGAGACCTGGGGATGACCCAGAAATAAATGGTAGAACCTTCCCTGTCTGTGGGGGCCAGACAACTTCCCTCTCTACCATCTTTCCAGGTCTCTGTCTGGGTGGGAAGAAGGAGCTCAGGCCCAAGGTGGGGACCCTGGGGGCACTGGGTATGGGAGCCTCACATCTGCCCTGAATATAGTTGGGCCCCTCCCATCCTGCATTGGCCCACTGCAAATCTCAGTGTAGACAGTGTACACAGCCTTTCTCCTGTGCTGGCCATAGATGTGTCTGTGTGGGGTGGGGGCCGGATGGGGCCTTGGGGGCTCTGCTCCTTTCCCTGGGGGTGGTGCCTGGGGGGAAGGGAGGCCACTGTGTGGACAGAGGGGCTTTGTTCTGGAAGCTGCTCGATAGGTCAGCCCAACAAAGAACTGCCTGTATTGGGTTTGCGCCCACAGCCCAGTGGAGTAGCCTCTTGCTGTCTCCCCTGCCAGCAGGCACAGGTGGGCCTGTGGCCTCCAGCCTTGCCTACCTCCCCATCTCAGGCTTCAGACTCTGACCAGTACTACTGCCTGCCTAGGCCAAGGCTGGTATCAGCCCCTGGGCCCACTTCCAGGCCCATCTTAGAGAGTATCCAACCTAAACCTCACAGACAAGGGGCCCACATAAGCTGGCTTAAGCTCTTCCCAACTGTGGCCCTCTCCTCCCTGGCTCTTGCTGCTTCCAACTGCAGTTTGCAGCTCTGGTCTAAAACATAGGGGGGTTTGAGGTGGTCTCTGGAAGTGGCCAATTGTCCTGTGCTCTAAGCAAGGCCATGTAAGCTCCCTGAGATCTAGAACCTATCTGGCCTGGGCCTCACGAGCCCCCAGAACTTCATTTTAAAACCCAGATATAGAGTCAGTCTTAGGAGCTGTCACTTTCCCACTTGTTCTGTGGCTTTGGTGCAGTTGTAGTCAGTTCTTGTGTGTATGTGTCTGTGTGCCTGTGAGTCTGTTGGGGCTCCGAGGTGAAGTAGGTTGAGGTTCTAGGAGTTGTGTAAAGGCAGGATGATGGTTGCCATGTGGGGGACCCGGACTTACACAATCTTGACGAGCAGCTGTGGCTGATGGTCCAAGGGTATAGTGGCTTAAAACAGTCCACATTGAAGATCTGCAGTTCTATGGCCTGAGCTTTCACACTATCATTAGGGGTTAAGTCAGGAGTTGGCAGGGGGCCCTCTGGCTCCCTTAGGAGGATTCCTTCCCAGTTCACAGGGGCAGCTGACTGGGGCTGCCTGGGCCCTCACTTGTCCCCAACTCCTATCCCTTCCCTGACTTTGAGGAGCAGTGTGATCACACTATTGTGCCACCCTCGCCCCAGGGGGCCAGCGTGAATGTCCATGTGACGATGCATGGCCCTTCCCTCTGCTCACAGAGACACTGCAGGGGCCACAGAGCCACAAGAAAGGAAAGCTTGGGAACTTCTGCTAGTTCAGAGGCAGCACAGCTTGTGGCTGTGCAGTAGAATATTTGCCCAGTATTCGTGAATTCCTGGGTTCTGTGCCTAGCACCTTGGGTGTGATCCTCAAGGGAAAAAGCCATGCTGCAGGGAGACCTGGGATATAGCTCAGTGGTAGGGAGCCACATCCTGGGTTCCATCCTCAGCACCAAATATTAAATAAAAATAAAAACCTTAACTTGAGCAGGGAGAGAACTTGCAGTAACATCACCCACAGGCCTGGGGTGGAGTCCACACAAGCTGTGGGTGCTGGAAAATTCTTTATAGTGGGCCATTTTATGGTTATTAGTCTATTCATAACTTTCATACACATTCCACCTTTTTGGTGAGTGTCTCAAGCATCATTTTATACAGAGAAAAGAATGTACTCCAGTTGAAGCAACACACCGGTCCCCCTGCTGCCTCCTGAAATGCCTGGCTTCTGCCCAACTTGACTCCTGGTTGGCCCCCTTCATTTGTCCAGAGTGGCCTGAGCTAGTGGGCAGGGCTGGCTGGGATGCTGCTGGGTCTGGACCACAGCCCTCCACAGCTACCCCATCATGTGGATGCCTGAGAAGTGTAACAAGCATCCTGCTGACATGCTTTGTCCGGAGAGAAGTGTGTCCACGCACCATCTGGAGAGAAACCTGGCTGCTGATGAGGTTGCCTCCTGTTTACTCATGGGGACCTTCGCCACTGATGCCTGTCCCTTGAGTTCATAGCCTTGTCCACTTCATGTTCTCCAGTGTAGTCCCCTGGCCTTAGGCCCCTTTGTGCCCATGTCAGTCCAAGCTTCCTTTGGTGGGAGCCCTGGTTCTGAGCTACCCCTGCCTCAGAGGATGTGGAGGAAGGTACAGGGATGACTGGCATTAGGCCCCGGGATGTGGGTCAGGAGAGGATGAGAGATGTGGCCCCTGTCACTTTTGGAGGAGCCTCCACAGAGAAGAGGGTGGTCATGGGGTGCCAGGTGTAGCTCTGCTTCTGTTCTGATCAGTGATGGCAGGACATAGACATGGGGTGAGACATGGAGGTAGAAGCTTTTCACTGATGGATCCAAAAACAGGATCCTAGCCATACAGGAGACTGGGGGCACTAGGTTGGTGGGGGCAGGAAGTGAGGGGAAAGGCAGGCGTGAGCCTTCATGGTGGTGTTTGCAGTAAAGAACGGGTGAGGCCAGGCAGGCATCCTGGGGACCACCTAGTTCAGCAGTCTGCAGGTTGGGTGTGGGGCTGTGCTGGGTGTTCAGTGCTTCGTGGATGCCATGTGCACAGGAAGGCAGAGGCCAGGGCCTCATGTTTCTAGGAGTCATTTGCTGCCCTCCAGGACCTGTGAGCCCCAGATGTCCAAGCATCGAAATACAGAGATGCTTATTACAATGTCATGGCAGCCACTGTGACCTAGGCTGAGACCAACACACCTTGATGTGAGTGACTTGCCCATTATTTGTTGTGATGGGGATGCAGGCCATACTTGGGGCACTGGAAGGGAGAGGGAAAGCCTAGGTGTTGGTGTGGAGGTAGAGAGGCTGTGAATATGCCAAGTTTTGTTATTCCCTAAAACACTATGGAACAAGTGGCAGGCAGTGAGACCAGAAAAGAAGGGTGGCTGTCAGACCTGAAACTGCCACAGAGAAGTGACCACAAGACCCTGTTGACATCCCTCATTGCACATGGGGACCTTATGAGGGTGTAACCGCTAGAGGCATTGCCACTTGGACTGGCAGGCCACTGGTTGGTATCTGCTGCCCAGTACTGGCCAATGCCTGATACCCACACTCCTGGCTGCAGAAATCCTGTTAGGCCCTGGGACTGCACCGCAGGAGGGGCCCAGGAGAGCCATCGGACCCAAGATGAGGGACCCTCATGCTCACCTAGAAGGGAGTGTGAACCTCTCTTCTCACACTGGGGCCCTGTGGGCAGGAGAGACAAGACAGCTGTAGGGTAAAGATGCTACTGTGCGGCCCAGATCCCTGGCATGTGAGCTGGTATGGTGACCAGTTCAGACATGACCACCTTGAGAGGCTCTTGGGGTCTGTGAGTTACAGCAGCTGGCATTCCCTTGAACGTGAAGACTGATCCTTCTTAGTTCATGGTGCTTTTAGCAGTAATTTTTTTTATAGCACCTTTTGGTCAAACGACATAATGAACAGTTCTGTTTATTTACGAGGGCCAAATAATGTAAGTATATTTGCAAATCACTAACGATTTAGTGATTTGCAAATAAAAGTGACATGCATTGGGAAAAAAACCCTTGATTTAATTCTTTTTCTTTTTTCTTTTTTTTTTTCCTGAGACAGGGTCTCACTACGTAGTCCAGGATAGCTTCAAACCTGCAGCATTCCTTTTGCGCAGGGTGCTGGGATTATAAATGCAACATTATACCTGCCATTTTTATTTTATGTTATGTTATTTAATTTTAATTTTTGAATCAGCATCTTATTATGTAGCCCAGGCTGGCCTTGAACTCACGGCAATCCTCCTGCCTCAATCCCTCAAATGCTGGGATTACAGGCATGTGCTACCGTGCCCTTATTGTGAAGAGACATGGTACCCCATCTACATTTTCTGATTTCCACTGATTTTTTAAATTTGTTTTTGCTTTTGTTTTGTTTTTGTCTTTTAGAGACAAGGTCTCACAAATGCAGTTCAGGCTGGCCTTGAGCTCACTTTGTACCCCAGGCTGGTATGGAACTCACAACAATCCTCCTGCCTCAGCCTCCTGAGTGCTGGGATGACAGGCATGTGCTACCATGCCTGACCTTTCCCACTGATTTTTGCCTAGTACTTTTTTGTTGGGAGCCATGGAGGCTGGAAATTGACCTAGGGCATGAAACAGAGGTGATCCTACCAGAAAACAAAAAGTGTGGATTTCTTCACAGCCATGTGAAGAGATTGCTACAGCCCAGAGAAACACCAAGCCCCTAGACAATCCAAGCAATGGGTTTCTAGGCAGAAGGGCTAAAATTGACATCTTTCCTGGTATATAAATGAACATGCTGCATTGGTTGAGCAGTTCCTTTCTTCCCATCAGGAGGATAAGGGCTCCACCTGACCCCAGCTTTGTCTCTTCTTTATTTTTTTCATCCTCTTGCAGACCTGAACTGCAAAAACCTCAGGAGCCTCATAGGTTGTGGCACTTTTTTTTTTTTTTTTTTAAGTCACAGCAATTGTGTAAAAGCCTGTTTGATGAAGATATAATCAAAGGAAAGTGTGCTTCGACGTTGGAACCCTAAACTCTTCAGTTGTGGTATTTGATAGATTGTGTACCCCTGGGCTTTCTTAAAATGTTAAATAGCTTGCCATTTGAGAACTCGCTATTTTCTTCCACTGAGCACTGTGTCTCAAAGGTCTGCCTATCCACGGGATAGGGCTCTTCCTTCTCCCAGGTAATGCACATTAGTCCTTGTCCAGCAGGGTGCACCTACATACTCAGCTGGCTGATTTCTTCAAGTGGACACCTGAGGTACCTCCAAGCCTTTGCAAAGCATAAAAGCCCCCAACAGATTGGGCCTGTGGGACAGATCAGCAGAATCAAAGGTGCAGAGTCCTCTGATCAGGGAGGGCACTTGTAGCCAGTGACCACTGGTTCCTAGGTCAGGTACCTTCTGCTCTACTCCACGTTTTCCAGCTGCTGCTGCTTTGTAACCGACTTGGCACGGAGTGGTTGCTCCATTTTACATTTCTCTGACTGCTGGATTGCTCTTGCTTCCTTTTTTGGGTTTCCCCTGCAAATGCCTGGTAAGATCCTTCACCCATTTACTTGTTGGGTAGGCTGCTGTCTTCTAAAACTTGACTTTTGGGAATAGCTCAAGCTTCAAGATAATGAATCCTGGATGGCTTTACATATCTTTTATTCTGTGGTGGGTTAAAAACCTTCCTGTGACTTCCCAGGAAATTTTAGTTTTGCTCTAATCACATTCTTCTTTCCTGCCTCTTGGTATAAACCACCTCTGAGGTCTTCCTGCAGACACAGGAAGGGGTCCCATTCTGTGATACAGCTATCTGTCCCGGGACCCAGGGGCCTCATCTATATTGGGTAAGCACTAGGCTGAGGAGCCTACCCCACCCCAGCTCCTCTTTGTCCATGTTGTCTGTCATACTTGGGTCTTTAGTCTACCTGGGTCCTCTTCCCAGGTAGTCTCAGTAAAACCAGCCTCTTTCCATCCAGTAACCTATATTCTTTCCTCACTGATTACTGATTTGTACCAGGGTCTTGCCAGTCTCCTTCTGGCCCTGTGGTCTCTCCCAGCCCCAGTGTCTTTGTTACTTGTGTATTGTCAGGGCTTGCTAGGCCATCGAGCCATGAAAGTCACATGGAAGTGTCCCTGTTTGTGCCTGCTGTGGCAGTGGTGCCATACCTCTGTGTCCAGCCTTGGCCATCTTTCTGGTCCTTAGCCCTGGGCTATGGGACAGTGGCTTCCAGTTCTGTTCTGAGTGGGCATCCACTTTCTCTCTGGAGATGTGTGCTTGCTGTGTGCTTTTGGTACATGACTTGATGCAGGAAGAAAATGTCTTTCCACTCTTGTTTTTCAGATATTTCTTAGAATTATAAATGTCAAATGTATTATCTTCATTAAGACAATTATTCCATTTTGTCTCTTACTGTAATGAATTGTGCTAATTGCATTAATTCACTTTCAGGTGTCAAATCACCCTGTACCACTGGAATAAATTCTATTTGAGAATGATGTTACAGTTTTTGAATACTGTTTGTTAGTTATAAATAAAATGAGCTAAACTTTTATTTATACAGATAAAGGGAGATGAATGTGAGGACAAAGGAAGGGAATGAAAAAAGAATTAAAAACTGTTACATATATGTTCATATGTATGTTCAAAGTAAAATGGGCTTGTAATTTTATTTCTTTCCTTGTTTACTTTGTATTGCTCTTATCAGTTTTGGGAATGAGATGACACTGACCTCACTGCAGTCCTCAAAATCTAACATAAAACTCTGTATTCTGGATATGGTGGCATAGCTCTCTAAGCTCAGCACTCTGGAGGCTGAGGGAGGAGGATTGTGAGTGTGAGGCCAGCCTGGGCTATATGTATGACCCTTCTCAAAAACACTTGACATAAATGTTGTGTTTTAGCTGGAGATAGTGCGCACCTGTAATTCCAGTTATGTGGGAAGCTGAGGCAGGAGAATCACAAGTTCAAGACCTTGCAATTTAGCAAGACCTTAGAAGGGCTGGGAATAGAGGGCAGTGATATATGTCTGTGACTCTAGCACTTTGGGAGACTGAAGCAAGAAGGCTGCCATTTGGAACCTAGCCTAACCAACTTAGTGACTCCTGTCTCAAAAAAACAACAAAGCAAAAAAACTGTAGAGATGTACCTCAGTAGCTGAGTGCTTGCCTAGCATGGGCAAGCTCTAGCATTTCAGTCCTTAGTATTGCAAACAAGCAAAGAAACAAACAAAAAATCTAGTTTTACTTTCCTGTAATGCTTTAAAGAAACCTACTTTGGCCGGGTGTAGTGGCATGCAGCACTTGGGAGGCTGAGGCAGGAAGATTGCTGCAAGTTGGAGGCCAGCATAAGCTACAAAGCGAGTTCAAAGCCAGCCTGATTTGCATAGTGAAACCCTGTCTCAAAAACCAAAACAAAACAACCCCCCCCCCGAAACCCAAACTCTACACGGTCTTTTTTCATTTTTGTTAACTTTTCCCTTTTAAGCACTTTTATTGTGAGATGTACAATAGATGCAGAAAACTGCAGAGATACTCAGTGCTGAGCTCCACAAGTCACCCTTAATTAAGTACCCTAGAAACCCCTTCTGGTGGACCAGAGCCCTCTGCACCTCTGCCATCCAGCTGCCCATCTCCCCTGCTGCTTCCCTTCCTCTGGTCTGAGTCTTGTTTCATTCTCTGCATTGTGCCCCCCAAATTGGAGGCTTGGTTTTATCTTGTTTCTGAACTTGGACCATAGCATCTGTAGTTGTCTTTGTCTGACTTCTCCCTTCAGCATTGTATCTGTGAGGTTCAGGCCTTTTCATGTATTTTCATGCTTTTCAGCAGGCACTGTATTAATACTCTCCTGTAGATTTGGACATCCTGCTGTTGGTGGGCGCGGGTGTTTTTTGCTTTGAGCTGTGGCGAGCAGTCCTTCCTCAGACACTGCTGCTCATGTGGAATTCCTCAGCTCCTAGGTGCGCTTGTTCCCAGCTTTCTCAGCCTTTCTTCTGTGCTTGTACTTACTGCATCCTTTCTGGCAGTCAGTGGGAGCCCCAGCTGCTTCACATCTTGCTCAGCCTCTGATTTGGCCTCCTGGATTCCAGTCATTCCAAGGACATCTGGTGTCACCTCACTGGCTTCTGTTTGCATTTCCAGGAACCAAGGCTGCTGGTCATGTCTTAGTGGCTACCTCAGAAGCACCCTTCCTGTCGTTCCCATCCTTGCCCTTGGGAGTCTTCTCACTGGCATGTGGCTCAGGCAGATGACTTTGTAGGTTGTAAGTTCGTAGGCAATGACTCTTCTCTGAAATTGGCCTTGTTGCCTTTTTCATGGTGTCTTTGGATGAAATGAAGCTTTTAATTTCCATGCAATCCAATCTTTCCTTTCGTGGTTCTCAGTTTTTTGTATCATATTTAAATTTCTTTGTAGCCCAAGGTCATAAACAGTCTCTTGTATTTTCTTCCTATATTATGTCTTCTAGGAAAGCTTGCTTTCTTTTTCTTTCCTTTCACATTTAGGATGAAATGCTATACAAAATTATGTTTTTCATGTAAGCTATGAGGTGGGGATCAGATTTCATCTTTTTCCCCCCAGGGTGCTGGGGATGGAACTCAGGGCCTCAGGCATGCTGGAAAGCACTGCACAACTCAACTACAACCTTAGCCCTACATTGTTTTCTAACTCTGCTAAAAATTGTAGATATACCATTGAGTTTGACATATCTAGATGATATAAACAATCTTACTAAACTCATTTATTATTTTCAAAATTTTATTTCTAGTTCTTTTAGTTTTTTTTAAAAGATATACTGGAAGGCTTTCACACTGAGCTACAACCCAACCCGTTTTATTTTTTTATTTTATCTTATTTTGTTTTAGTTTGGTACCGGGGATCAAACTCATGACCTCACACTTGCAAGGCAGGCACTTATGCCGCTGAGCTAAATCCCCAGCCCCCCAACTCTGTTTATAAATGTTTTGAGACATTCTCGCTGAGTTGTCTATGATCATCTGCCTCAGCCTCTCAGGATGCTGGGATTAAGTGTGTACTACCACATTTGGGATTTTAGACTTTTCAAATGCACAATTATGTCACCTATAAAAACTAATGGGGTTTTTCTTTTTCTTTCTTTTCTTTTTTTTGGTACCCAGGATTGAACTCATGACCTCGTGCTTACCAGGAAAGCACTTAAGCCACTGAGCTAAATCCCTGGCCCCTAATGGGGTTTTTAAATCTCCAGATTTTTTTTTTTTTTGGAGGCAGGGTCTCCCTATAGTATCCAAACTGACCTTGAACTCACTGTGTTCCGGGTTGGCCTAGACCTGGAAGAAATCCTCCTGCCTCAGCCTCCCCGAGAGCTGGGATTACAGGCATGCACCTTCATGCCCAGCTAAATCTTCAGTTTTTTTTTTTTTTTTTTTGTCTTTTTGAGACAGGGTCTCAATATGCAGTTCAGGCTGGCCTTGAATTTGCAAACAATTATGCTGCCTCAGCCTCCCAAGTGCTGGGATTATAGGAGTGCACCACCATGCCCGGCAATCTGCAGTTTTCACTCCTTGCTTTTCTTTCCTGGTGTTTGGATGGTAGTACTGTATAACACTTAACCGACACACGGCCAGGGGCAACTGTCTGCTCCTGGCTCAGAGATCATTTCCCACCCTTCATCACTGAAGTACTATTTGTGTAGGATTTTGTTTTTTTGCTGCTGGGGATTGAACTCAGGACCTTGTGCTTGCCAGGCAGGCGCTTACAGTGCTGAGATAAATCCCTGGCCCTTGTGTAGGATTCTTATCAAAATATTTTATCAGATCCAAGATGTTTCTTAGTCTCCTGAGAGCTTTCTTATAAATTATGAACAGCTATTAAATTCTATTAAATGTCTTTTTTGTGTCTATTGATATACTTTTGCCCTGAATTTGTTAAGTTGAAGAATTGGGTTTATTGATTTTTAAAGTTTTTATTTAAAAATAATCCCAAATAAAAAAGCTGCAGTAGTATTCATAGCTGTCATATGCCTTCACCCAGATCTCCTAGTTGGTGTTGTTTTATCCTTCTTTCCTTGCTGTATACACAGGCGCGCACGCACACACGTACAATGCATATGTAACGTCACATGCCTAGTCCTTCATCCCTCTTGAGAACTAAGTCACAGGGCTGGATGCGGTGACATGCACCTGTGGTCCCAGCCACTTTGGAGACTGAAGTGGGTGAATTGCTTGAGCCTAGAAGTTTGAGGCCAGTCTGGGTAACACAGTGAGACTCGCTGTCCTCTTCTTTCTCAAAAAGAGAGAATTGAGTTGTGCATATGATGACTATTACCCTGAACACCTTGGAGAATATTCCTGAAGTCAAGGGACTCCTGTCACCACAGTGTGACCTTTGCAATCAGGAAACTGTCCAGTGTCCCTGTCTCATCCTCAAACCCCATCTGATTTCCCTATGTCAGTGATGCACTTTATGGGTCCAGGACCATCCTGTTTGTGTGGTGACTCAGTTACTTTGTTGTTGAGACACACTGCTTGACACCACAATTTAAAAGAGAAGTTTATTTGGGCTCACAGTTTAGTCCATCGCAGGCTGGCTCCAAGGAAAAATGACAGAGAGGCATAGCAGAGGACAACTGCTTGCAGCAGGGTGGGCAAGACAGTGAGCAAAGGGAAGATCTGGGAAGGGAGATAGATAAATACTTCCAGGTCAGATCTTCAGTGACCTGCCTTCCCTGCCAGTCCACATCTCCTAATAGCAGTGAGCTGCAGTTCAGTCCCCTTCCACGCCTGCCTCTTAGTGCATGAGGCTTTGGGATCCAAACCATAACATGCAGTATCTATCACCTTTCCTGTGTCCTCTCACCTGGAGGCTCCCAGTCTGTTCTTATACTCACAACCACCTGCAGCTGGCCATATAGCAGAATGTGCCCAGTGTCCCCAGAGATTGATGCATGTTGGGCAAGCACACCATAGAGGTGAGACTGAGCTTTCCTTGCTTGGCCTGTTGTATCAGGAGGCTATGATGCTGCCTGCTTGATGTGGTGCTGAGAATACAGAGCTGTGCATTTGCAGTTGTTTGACGCAGTGTTCTGTGTGCCAGTTCTGTTGGTCATGAACAGTTGTGAAAATTGTTTTGCAATTGTGGACATACGTGCTTTTTTTTTTTTTTTTTTTTTGCAGTACTGGGGACTGAACCCAGGTCCTGTGCATTGTGCTACAACCCCAGCCATATTTTATTTTGAGACAAAGTCTTGCCCAAATTGCAAAATTGCTTGTGATGGGTTTGACTTTACAGTTCTCCTGCCTGAGCCTCTGAGAGTGCTGGGATTTCATGAAGTACCACCATTCTTGGCTTAGTTCTCCTTTTAGTTGCTACCTGCGCTGTATGTTGTCATCTCTGTATCTACATGTGTGTCATTAGGTATCTGAGGATGTGAGACTTCTATACCTTCCTGGTGACCTCCAACTCAGGATTGCAAATTGACTTTTCTCTACTTGTTCATTTTTCTAATAGTCCACTCTGGTAATATGTGAACACAAGGTTTCCTTCATTTACACAGCTACAAAGTGCATGGTGACACCAGATGTGATATGCCCAGAGGTTCTGGGGACTTGAGGCAGGCTTCAGGGTTTGGGTGAGGATTGGGTAAAGCACAGCTATAGGGGAGGGGCCACTTGGGGTTCTGACTTCAGCTCCTCATCTTCTCCTGCCCTGCCCCTCCTCAGTAGGTTGGCTGGGCCGCATGGCCAACACTGTCCACATTCAGACATGGGGCTCCTGCCCTGGGCTATGGGTACTGAGCTCCTTCCTCCCCAGCCTCTGCCACCTTGTCCTTGCTCAGGGCATGCAGGGCTCCGTGTGGAGATAAGCAGTCTGCTTTTGCGTGTGGGGCCTCTTCCTGGTCCAAAGGGCTCATCCTCCATCCTGTGAGAACAGGTGTGAGTTGATGAGAGGCTGACACCCCCTGTCCAGCAATTGGTGAGCCAGCAACAGCCTCTGGTCCTCACGAAGGCCACTGTGGCTTGCTGTCCTGGCTTCTCATCTGCCAGATGTTTGCCTGATCCCCAGGGCCGAGGGAGGCCACACATCTGTCACTTGAGCAGATCCAGCAGGATTCAGAGTTCAGAGCCTGGGAAGGAACCAGGCTGCCCACCTCAGCAGTGGGACCCATATTTCTCTAGCTTCTGCCCTCCGTGTCTTCTTTTTGAGACAAATGGGGCAGCTGCAGATGAGGGCAGGCAAGGAGGTGCCCTCTTCCCACGGAGGTCATTTCCCTACATACCTGGGCTCAGTCAGCACAGTGGGGAGAGGATGGCTGAGTCCCAATGCCCTAGCTCCTCCCTGCTAAGGGTGGAGAAGGATGCAGCTCATGTTCCTTTCTCTGCTCACAGAAGCGACCTGGGACTGAGCTGGGAACAAGACCCAGCCCCCCCCCCCCCCGGGTCCCTACGGGCCACTGTTTGGTCTGGTGGCTTCAACTGCAGCGAGGTGAGTGTGCTGCTTGTTGCCGATTAGCAGCTTTACTAGGCAGTGGATTCTGACCCACACAGCGTGCAAAAAACGTCAGGGATCAGGGAGCAGGAACCTCAGGGTGGTTCTCCGCTGTGATACTAGGCGGCCTTTTGGCGTGGGGTGGTGGCACTGGGATGTCTGGGGTCTCGAGATCGGCCCAGAGCTTCAGGTTGCGCAGAGCTGTCGCCTCGGCAACTGGCGCTGCGTAAGGGCAGGACAGGGCGGGGCGCAGGGGCCCTGTCTTCAAGGGCTGAAGTCCGCGCGGAGACCTGCCCCATGCCAGGCTGGGGACGGTCGCGCGCGCGAGCTAGGGTCGCGAGGTGGGGTCGGGACGCCTCAGCGGCGAAGGGCGGAGCGCGCAGAGGCTGGGGGGGGGATGGTGGCCAGCGGCGCGCAGTACCGGCAGGTGGCGGGGTAGGTGCGGGCTGGCGCCGGTGGCCTTGGGTGGCTGCGGGTGGCAGGGTGGGGACCGCTGACTGAGCGGGGGTGTGGGCGATCGCTGCCCCAGGCCTCGAGGGTGGGCGGGGCGATGCCTGGTGATGCCTGGGGTGCGGGGGCAGAAGGGACCAGGCACCGCGGGGGGCCACGGGGGGGAGGGGCAGCTTTCTCCAGCCCCGACTCCCTCCACTCCGGCGCGAGGCGGAGGTCTGTGCGAGAGGGGGGGGAAGCCTTGGAGCACCGGATTCGGGTGTGACGCTCCAGCCTCGGGACAAGGGAGGTGCGTGGGCGCTCGCCCGTGCAGGAGGCTCAGGCTGGTGTGCGGGGCCAGGTTCCAGGGATGTGGCCAGGGGAGGTCTCAGGTTGGGGCTGGCTACCGAGGGATGTGGGGTCTGTCCCATCGTCGCCCCAGAGTCCTCAGCTCTCTGCTGTGTTTGTCAAGTGACTGAGCCAATGAGGATGGGGCCGCGAGGGCAGTGGTGTAACGGCGACCTGGCCGTGGGGCCTGGACACAGGCTGGGAAGGACCTTTCCAGCCTGCGGTGCGGCTCGCGTGGGCTTCCCGCGCGAAGTGCGCTGGCCGGTGGGCGTGAGACGCGTGAGCGTGGGGCTAATGAGCAGGATCCCGAAACCTTGGAGGGGGTGTGCGGCAACCCCAGGGACGTCCTGCTGGAGGGGTCAGAGCTCCGAAGGATGGGTGGGAGTGTCCTGGGATGTGTAGGGTGCAAATGTAGGATTTGGGGCCTTCCGATGGGGGTGTGGTGTCACCGGAACAGATTGAGCGCCGCACTGTCCCGGCGACAGTAAATTTTATGTCTTTGTCTAGACAGCATGGTCACGGGGTCGGGGGGCGGATCGGGTGCCACGAGGGAGGCGGAGCCGGCGGCCGCGGCTCCAGGCGGGTGAGGGCTTGCGTGCGGGGGACTGGGCTTCTTTGGCCGGGTGCGCGGATGCAGAGAGTGGGGGAGCTAAGGTTATACAGCGGGACCAGACTCCCCTGCGCTGGGCCAGGGAGCGAGGGGCGGTGGCAGAGAGCTTCTGTGCTGCACGAGGGCACACAGGGACCCAGTGTAAGGGCAGGGAGGGGAGACCCGCGGGACTGATGCGTCAGCTGGGAAGGGAGGCGGAGGGCTCGGGGGTGACCAGGCTCCGAAGTCCGTCGCACAGAAACCACTTCCGTTCCGTTTCCTTCCTGGCACGGCGGGAACGCCGGCTGGGTACCAGGTGGGGCCGCAGCGCCCCCTGGAGGCCCCGTTCCTAGCTCCAAGGCCCCGCAAGCTCCACTGCCCTCCGCTGGGACAGCGCGTGGAGGGGACACATGGGAGCGGCCACACAGTGCTGCCTCTCTGACCGGTCTCCTCTGCTCTCTGCAGGTCCCAGCTCGCCATGCCCGCGGGCTGAGGAGCGCCACGCTTCGGGCCGCCACAAGGCCTCACTTGGGGGCTGCCGCGCGTTGGGGCCCCGACCCCGGCGGCCGACCATGGTGCTGCCGCCTCCGGACCGGCGCCATGTGTGCCTGACCACGCTGGTGATTGTAGGCAGCATGGCCGTGATGGACGCGTACCTGGTCGAGCAGAACCAGGGCCCGCGCAAGGTCGGCGTGTGCATCATTGTGCTGGTGGGCGACGTGTGCTTCCTTTTGGTGCTACGCTATGTGGCCGTGTGGGTGGGAGCCGAGGTGCGCACCGCCAAGCGCGGCTATGCCATGATCCTCTGGTTCCTTTATGTCTTCGTGCTGGAGATCAAGCTCTACTTCATCTTCCAGAACTACAAGGCAGCCCGGCGCGGCGCGGGGGACCCGCTGGCGCGCAAGGCGCTCACGCTGCTGCTCTCTGTGTGCGTGCCCGGCCTCTTCTTGCTGCTGGTGGCGCTCGACCGCATGGAATATGTGCGCACCTTCCGCAAGCGCGAGGATCTGCGCGGGCGCCTCTTTTGGGTGGCTCTGGACCTGCTGGACCTGCTGGACATGCAGGCCACACTGTGGGAGCCGCCACGCACCGGGCTGCCGCTGTGGGCCGAGGGCCTCACCTTCTTCTACTGTTACATGCTGCTGCTTGTCCTGCCATGCGTGGCGCTCAGTGAGGTCAGCATGCAGGGCGAGCACATCGCTCCACAGAAGATGATGCTCTACCCGGTGCTGAGTCTTGCTACGGTCAACGTGGTGGCAGTGCTGGCGCGTGCTGCCAACATGGCCCTGTTCCGTGACAGCCGCGTCTCAGCCATCTTCGTGGGGAAGAACGTGGTGGCGCTGGCCACCAAGGCCTGCACCTTCCTGGAGTACCGGCGCCAGGTGCGCGACTTCCCGCCGCCTGCGCTTGCGCTGGAGCTGCAGCCACCGCCCGCTCAGCGCCACTCGCAGCCGCCCACACTGCACGGCGCAGCCGGGCGCCCCCGTGGGCCCTCACCCACGCGTGATGCGCTGGATACGTGACGGGCGTGTGCCTGGACGGGATGTGACAGGACGGAGTGGGAGCCGCTGCCGCTTCTTCATCTCAGGAATCCCTCAGCCGCGGACTCTCGGCTACCCCGCGTGGAGTGGAGTGCAGTGGAATACCGGGGAAGGAAGGGTGTTGTGGGCTCTGGCGCCTGCATATGCTCGGGTGCAGAGATGGGGCTATAGGGCCTCTGTCATTTTAAAGACTCATGTTTACAGTTTCGTATGGAAGTCTCAGTGCGCTGTTTTCTGGTCTCTCAACATCTATCTGGCAGGGGCCAAGTAGTGCTCAGGGTGGGAGGCTATGGGGTCCCCAGTAGTCCCAGGAGCTTCCCAGTGGGGTACCGCTGCATCCCTGTCACCTCCAGGCTCATTGCTGCTGCCACAGATTCCAACCCCAATTCTGGTGGACACCTTACTCCTTACCTCCTGAAGGGTCCAACCCCCTCCTGGGCCTGGAAGTGCCCCTGCAGCTCTGGAGTCCTTCTCACGGAAGCCCCACTACATGCCCCAAAACAAGAGTGTCAACCTCAAGAGATCCAGTGCCCTCAGTTTCCTAGGTGAAGCTGGCCTCTTGCACCCCAGTCTAGCTTGCCCCAGTCACCAGTACCCACCTGGCCCAGACGCACAGCCTGAAATCCTCTACACTTGACCTCGGCCTGGACCCTGCCCCCCATGTGGGGTGTGACCTTGGGTCCCAAGGCCCAGCAGGGTCTATGTGGGATGGAGGGAGTATCTCAGGAGCTTCTGTGAAGGTCTTACCTGTGATGCGTGATGACCACACATGTTCTTCAGGGCAGCGGGCATGCAGCACCTGGAGCCCCATGCCAGGCAGCGTCACTGTGGGCCTTTGCTTCCCTAAGGTGTCGGCTGTGCCCTGACGGTGGTGGCCTCCTCATCACATTCCTCACTGTAACAGCTCTAGTGGGGGCAGGTGAGGTTCTACCACAGCTGGGTGTGCTGGATGGGAACCAGTGCCTTGTTGCTTGGGAGTCACCTGCCTTCCAGGCAACTGGCCTTGGGACCACGTGGAGAGGCTTCTCCATGGCTGTAACCCTGCCTTGCTGTGGCCTCCAAATCAGTGCTGAAGTGCAGGGTGAGCACCCGAGGGCTTGGGCTTTCAACTGGGGACCCATGGAGAGGCACTGCCACCAGCATGGTGGTGGTGGGGCAATGAGGACCTGTGGGAGGGACATAGACCTGCAGAGGCCAAAGACTGGTGGGAGCTCTGGGCTGAGGAGTCCCTGGGTGTGTCTGTGGGTGTGGGTAATAGGTGAAGCCTGAGGTGTGAGCCCCAGTTCTGTGTGTTTCAAGCTGGATCCTATGTCCTGCTCTTGGAGAGCCAGTACCCCTGTCTTCTCTAACTCAGCTGGACAATGAAAGCCAGCCTTCAGTCCTCTTGGCCCTGGACAAGTTGGAGCAGACAGTAACACCTGAGGGACCACAAGAGGTCTGAGAAGTTTTAGCTCCTCAGTTCCCTTGGATTTTTCTTTTTCGTAGTGATGGTTGAGGTGGAACCCAAGACTGTCCACCTTGAGCTATGCTGCATCCTTCACCTCAGAAAGCCATATCACCCATGGGTCTGGGAGTGGTGTGGGCAGTGTAGCTCTGCTTGCCATGCCACTGTTGCATGTCAAAGGTGGGACTAGCCAGAAGAGGGTCTTGGACTCAGAGATGCCTGACATGTGCACTCCCATACCCCAACTGCCAGCTGTGTAGAGCCTGGGCCCTCAAGGCCCTCAACGCCAGCGGTGCCCCCCCAGCCCCTCAGTTTCCTGTGGTGGCCCTCAACTTTGCTTTGCCTCCAGCTCCTCATCCTGACCTCTTTTTCCAGGACTCAAGTGGGGCCAGACAAGGTACCTCTGCATGTTCCTGAGGTTGTTTCTCAGAGGTGTCTCCCTTCGGGGCAGAGTGGAACCCAGTGCACCCCAGCCTTGTCAGTTTGCAGGTCCTTTGACCCATGAAGCTGCTACATTGAGGTAGTGAGCTAGGTGTAGAGGTTGGTGGGCAGTTTAAGGGGCAAGGGTAGGGCTTGATCCCCCAAAGGAAGAGAGGAGTATAGTGGGAGTGATGTGAGTTGCTCAGTGTTGGGGGGGTAACTGTGTGGGGAACAGTGTGGAAGGGCATCTGAGGTCAGAGGATTCAAGTGGGCACCTCAAAGGAAAGGTGCTGTTGCTGAGGGCAGCAGGGACTTGTCTGTGGGCAAGGTCATGTTTGAAAGGTTTGGGATGTAGGAGAGGTCCCAGAAGGGCTCACTGTGGGGTCTCTGTGGATTTCTTGCCTGGTCAAAGAGAGGGCTCTGAGATTGGATAAGGAATCATGCATAAGGCCAGAAGAATCTAGTTTCAGGGCCAGACTGGGAAGAGAAACCCCCGTGAACTGTGGGGGTCAGGTGGGGTGACTCAGAGAGCTGAGGGGGACACTGAATTGGGTGCACTGGGAGTTCCTGCATGTCAGCCTGCAGGCCATTGTGCATGCACAGAATCCTTGCAAAGAATGGCTGCAGGTGCCTGTTGAGTACAGGGCAGGCACACGGCTTGGGTTGCAAAGGCCCTGTCTGAGGGAGGGGTTCTTAGGTGCTGTGCACCTCCTGAGGGCCTGGTCTTCCACCCTTTTTGCCACCTCCCAGAAAAGGCCATGTGCCCCCACCATGTGGATGAATCAGTAAAAGACCTGGAAGGAATCCCAGGCAGACTCCCTAGCTTAAGCTACCCTGGGAGAGGGAACCCCTTCCTCCCCATGACCAGGAAGTTCTGCTTGCAAGATGCATTGTTACCTGAACCCAGATGCACTCACCATCCTGAGCCCAGCCTCCCCACGGCATGGCATAGGACTGGTCCAAGAAGGTCCTTGTCCAAATTTCCTATAGGAACTGGATTGGCGCCCTCCCAGATGTGCAGAGCAACCTGCAGCTATGGGGACATTGGTTAGCTCTTCCAGGGTGGCCTCACAGCTTGGTTATGCTGCAGGGGAGGGGCCCTGGAGATTCCCTTGCAGTGCAGAGAGGTGGGGCTCTATCCAGGGCTGAGAAGTTCTGTGAACTTCCTGGGGACCTAGAACTGCCTAAGCTTTTCTGTTGGGATCACTTGGGGAGAGATGTGGCCAACAGGACCACTACAGCTTGAGATGGAGTTGCTTCTGGGAAGGTTTAGTGGGATATTTCTTGGGGAATTTAAATATGTGCTGCCATTATGTAGAAAATCTCAGCAACTCTTTTTTTTTTTTTTTTGTCTTTTTGAGACAGGGTCTCACTATGCATTTCAGGGTGACCTTGAGCTCACTTTTTAGCCCAGACTGGTCTCAAACTCACAATGATCCTCCTGCCTGAGCCTCCTGAGTGCTAGGATTACAGGCATGTGCCACCACAGCTGCTATAGCAATGGAATTGATTGCAATAGTGGCCTTTATGTGACCAAAGCCAAATTGTGAGCTCCCAGGATGAGAAGGGCCAAGTTGTGTAGCACATTTTTTTCCCCCTGGGAAAAATTCTTGTTATATGCCCAAGCTGGCCTCCAACTCTTGGGCTCAAGTAATCTTCCTGCATCAGTTTCCTTAATATCTGGGATGACAGGTGTGTACCACTACTTATAGCTTGCACAATATTTTGGATATCATGTAGATAATGTCAGAGGAAGGGTAGGCCCATAACTGCTATGTGTGCAGCATCAGCTGGACTCTCCTATCACCCGAGGGGCCTTGTGAGCAAGAGGAAGCAACAGCTGAGCTCATGACACGGAAGGTGCCTGGGGTAAGAACATGCTTCCTGGACCCATGCTTCTCATGTTTCCTGTACCCATGGCATTGCGGTGGGCTTGCCTATTGGCTGGGGAATAAGTCCCAGACTTGACCAGGCAGGGTAGCCCCATACCCCATGAGGAAGGCACAGGGCGTCCTGGGAATGAGTCTGACCTGGCCTTGTGGGACCCAAGCTGAAACCTCTGAGAAGGACTTTCTTGTACCCTGGAAGGAGGCTCAGGAGATTTCAGGTCCTCCCCTTGCTCAGATATGGTTTTTTGGATGAAGGGCACTGGGTCAGACCCACTCATGGGAGGATGGTCAAAGCCTGGCCCCTCCATGAGCTTAGAGTAAGTCTCTCAGGGGCTTCAGAGACACCTGGATGACTGACCTGTAATTTCCTTCCACATAAAGCGCATTCACATTATCTGCAGAGCAGCTTCACGATAAAAATCCATTAGCAAATTGAACCTACTCATCTTATGTAGTAGGTGAAACTTCACATGAGCAGTAAGATCTTGAGACTGCTTGCCCATTGCCCAAGTATAGTCAGGTCATTTTTCCTTGTGGGGACTTCTGGCTGCCCCCTGGGACTCTTCTTTGCTAAGGGCCCCAAGTCATGGAGAGGGGAAGCCAATACAGTCATGTGACCCTCATGGCCGAGATGTGATGGTCACTGGTGAGCATGAGAGAACTGCCATTTCACAAGAGCAAGTCTAAAGGGGCTGGGCAAATACGTGCACAGCCTTGCACATCAAGGGTAGAGGACAGGATGGCAATTTGGGGGTCACTGGAGAGGAGATAGGTTGGGGTAAGGCCAAGGTCCTAAGGGGTACAGATAGGACTGGGCTCATGGCTGGTCATTGCCGGCCATCCCTCCTGATTTCCTTGGGATGGCCTATAGTCTGTGGCCAGACTTTCCAGGATTGGCCAGCATGGTTATATGCTGAGGAAAGTGTGTTAATCCCTAATGCTGAGGACTTGTGTTTTCCTGAGAGACAGAAAATCCAAGGTAGCCACTAGGGTTTCAAAGCCTGAGTCTCTCCAAAATTTATGTGGACACTTAATCCCCATATGCCCATGCCAGAAGGCTGGCTATGGGAGGTCATGGAGTCACAGGGGCTCCTACCTCATGAATGGGATTCAGTGACTTCCACCATGCCCACTAAAAGCCAGTCTTTTTGCCTGTACAAGACACAGCATCTTGGAAGCTGAGAGCAGTGCTCATTAGACACCACCAGCCAGTGCCTTGACCTTGGATTTCTGGCTTACAGAAACATGAAAAATAAATTTCTTCTGTTGGTAAATCATCAGTCTATGGCTTTGTGCCAGCAGACCAAAGGGACTGAGACAGTGCAGCTCATCTCTCTGCTGTGCAGGCCTGGGGAGGTGGTATCCCCTGTACCCACTTATGTCCAAGGTCCAGGTCTTGCTTTTTCAGTGTTGGCGGACAATGGGCTGTGAAGGATGAAAGGCACCCATGCTGGTCTCTTAGCAGGGCTCTCAAGCTGGCCCAGACAAGCTTGGCCGCACTTCCCAGAAGGCAGACAGGAAAGGGAGCAGGGAAAAGACCTCAAGGTATGTGCCATGTACCTTGGAGGAAGTGAAGTGGAGTGGCATCCAGGGTTCTCAGTGAGTTTCTGGAAGACTAGGAGTCCTGCACCTTGCTAAAGCACGAGGCTTTAAAAGCATTTCCTCCAAAGCACTTGTGCTGCTTGCACTTTTGCAGCAGGTAAAAGCTCCAGCTGCCCTCAGCAGTCCCCATCGGCTCCCAGGCATTGGCAGTGAGTTGCTGCCAGATGGGGCTGGAATCCCACAGATGGTGGAATTAGCCCTTTCCTGACTACTTGTGTGGTGAGCATTGTCAAATCTTTTTTTTTTTTTCTTTTTGTAATCTTTTTGCGACAGGGTCTCATTATGCAGTTCAGGCTGGCTTTGTGTTCACTTTGTAGCCCAGGCTGGTCTCAAACTTGCAACGATCCTCCTGCCTCAGCCCCCAGAGTGCTGGGATTACAGAAGTGTACCACCATGCCTGACCATATTGTCAAATCTTTATGGACATGTTTCCTCCTGGATTCTTGTCCTATTTAATTTTTGTACTCACTTGTTTTTTTTTCTCATGGATTTGGAGAAATCTGGGTCTGTATTTGGGCCACAGTCTTTCTTTAAGTTAATTTCAAGTGCAGAGGACCATGATAGGTGGACTTTTATGGATTTCTTTGGTTTGTTATTTTTAATAATGTGATAGGTACTTGTTCCCAATGAAACTGAGTTTGATAATAACTCCTTCTGCCTCTCTCAGCAGAGACCCTGGAGTGACAGTTCTTAGATTTCTTTTCAGCACAGTTGTGTTGAATCCATATGCACTCCTGAAATATATTTTTTGGTGATAGTTTTATTTCTATAACTTTTCTATGAAATAGCATCCTGCTATATCATCTCCTGACTTATCTTTTCAATCCACATTTTACCAAGATTCAGTTGTATTGTGGCCTACCTTGGTTTATTCATCCTGAGCACCAGTTAAAAACACAATAGTGAATATTTCATACCTCTAAGCTTGCTTGCTTCCATGCATATTTGGGTCACTTAAAGACCCTTGCCAGTGTCACTATGATATTCTCATCAAGCCTTCTTGTGCTTTGCAAAGGCCTATCCCCAGGGACTTATATTGGAGGAGGACTTTTGGAGGTGACCAGGCTTGGGTGAAGTCATGAGTGGGGGTCCCGTGGAGGACTTAGTGTCCTTACAAAAAAGGAGGGGACCAGAGTTCTTTCTCTGTCTACCATGTGGGGACATAGAGAACATGGCCACCTGCCAGTGGGGAGGGGCTCACAGAAGTCTGCTGATATGACTCATGGGACAGTAACTCCCCTCACCACTTTGTATATTCCACCCCACTCAATTTCCTGTCTCTATGAATCTGACCATTAAGGAACCTTGTGGCAATGGAACCAACCAGCAACTGAACTCTGTGACTAGCTGCTTTCCTTTGGTACAGGGTTCTCAGGTTGTCCATGCTACTGTATGGTCAGACTGTCTTTCCTGAGCAATGTTGTGTCATGTGAACAGACCACATACCATGTAATTTTTTGTATAACTAATTAATCAAGGCTACTGACATTCTGGAACATGGTGTCCTGGGACTCTTTTCTCAAAACAAAGTCTTCCGTCTTTGCAATTTTGAGGCTGCAAAGGATAGAGTACTGCTGGTTCTTATAAAGCCTTCAGGCCATTTTTCTATTGTCCTCTTCTGAAATGCTTGGCTTTTTATTGCTAATCTTTTTAGAAACCAAGTTCTCTTCTGTTCCTCTTTGCAAGACTCAGTATTGCTGGAACTTTCTTTTGCTATTTATTTATTTATTTATTGATACTGGGGATTGAATTTATGACCTTGTGCTTGCCAGGTAGGTGCTTATGCCACTGAGCTAAACCCCCAGCCCTTGGAACTTTCCTTTTAAAGTCATGGTACGCTGTTTGCTCTTGATTCCCAATATAGATCTGATTAAAATAGACTGCCTCAAGATTAGACTGCCTTGAAATTTCTCCTGCTAGGTTAATCTCAGTCTCCTGCAGTCTCTGCACATGAACAAAATGTAGACAAATTTTTTGCCAAAGAATAATACACATTGGGTATGGAGCCCAACTGCCGATGGAGTGCTGTCCAAACGGAACCTCCTTAACCTAGTCTTTTCCAGCTGCATTACTCCCAGCATTCTGGTCTTCTGAGCTCTAAGCAGAATCTCCCATGAAGTGTGACCGATAGTATTCTAGGCTGCTTTTCCAGCCAGCATCCAGCATCTCCAAAACTCTCGCTCTTTTCTCTTTTCTTTCTTTCTTTCTTTCTTTCTTTCTTTCTTTCTTTCTTTCTTTCTTTCTTTCTTTCTTTCTTTCCTTCTTTCCCTTCCTTCCTTCCTTCCTTCCTTCCTTCCTTCCTTCCTTCCTTCCTTCCTTCCTTCCTTCTTTCATCGGAGTCTTGCTCTGTAGTTCAGACTGGCTTTGAACTCACCATAAAGCCCAGGCTGGCCTTGAAATTGCATTCACCCTCCTGTCTCTACCTTCCAAGTACTGGGACTGTAGGCTTTGCCACCATACCCAGCTTCCAAAACTTTCTGAACTCTTCCCACAAGCCAGTTCCAAGGGATTTTGAACCACATGGCCAGGTAGTGTCACAGCCATGACCTTACTTCTCTGATATAAAAATCTGTTTTAATTACTTTCTTGTTGCTGGGACAAAATACCTGACCTAATGTGTCCACACATTAAGGAGAAAAGGCTTATCTTAGCTCACAGTTTGTAGGACTAAGTGTCATAGTTGGCTGGGCCAACGGCAGGAGAGCATGGCAGAGGGGCACTGCAGCAGAGAAACATTTCGTGGCATAGCAGGAAGGAGGGAGAAGCCAGCAGTGAGCCTCTCTTCTCCTTTCTTATTCCATTCAGACTACAAGTTTATTGGCTGGTGCCACTTATACCCATAATGGGTCTTCTGTCTTCAGAAAATACATCTCACCATACTCAAATTTCTGCTGATACAATCAGTGGACTAATCCAAGTATCACACATCAGAAATACATATTCACATGCCCTAAATCCAGCCCTATGTATGATTGTATGAGGCTTTGGGGGGATATCTCTATACAAGCCATAATAATGCATCTTCTTTAATGCAGGCATACATTTATCCTGGTCTTCTGAGCTTTAACCAGAATCTCCCATGAAGTGTCACTGATAGTACTCTAGGCTGCTTTTCCAGCCAGCATCCAGCATCTCCAAAACACTCTCTCTCTCTCTCTCCTTTCTTTCTTTCCTGCAGATATAAACTGCCCTCACCCACCTTTTTTGGTACTGGAGATCCAACTCAGGACCTTGTGCCCTCTCCTTTCTTATGTACGAATACTTACCTCCCATACCCTCTAATGCATCTGCTATTCTTTCTGCTACAGGCATATATATTCCCTGACTTGTCTTCTGCTGGCATATGCAACTGCTGTCCTCATACTGCAGCATTACATCCCATGTCTACTTTACTGAAGGCAAATGCATCTCCTGTCCTTTCTACTGCAATCATGTGCATAACCTATCCTCTTCACTGCACTGTACACACTTCCTATCCTCTCCACAGAAGGCCTGTGCACACCCTGTCCTCAATATTGAAGGCTTAAGCATCTGTTGCCCTTTCCACTGCAGGAGTATGCCTTCCTTCTCTTCTAATGCTGGTATATACATCCCAGTATTCCTACTTCAGGCACGCGCAGCTCCTTTCCTCTTTGCTGCAGACACACACATTTCCCATCCTACTACTGCTGGCATTCACATTCCATGTGTTTTCTAACACAGGCGCATATATTCCATGTTCTTTCTACTGAAGTCAGATGCATGCACTGTCTTCTGTACTGCAGCATACACATCACCTGTCCTCTCTGCTGTACCATACACATCCTTTGTCCTTTCTACCAAAAGCCTACTGTTGCATCTGGGGTGTGTGTATGACTCTGCTGCTCTACAGTGAACCAAGATCCTAAACTTGGTATCCATAAGGGCTTAAAGGAACCAAGGTTAAAAGGAAAAATGGAAACCCTTTATTTGAAAGAAACAGGACAAAAAAATGCACTGTGAGAGAGTAAGGGGGCCCAGATACCCACTGGTCTTTGTCTTCTGCTTTCTTTTATCAAAATGATAGAGACCCTTCCTCCCAAGGCCAAACCAGGAACTTGTCATAACCTGATTAGTTCTTTGGACTGTTGTAGATGAATTCCAGACCCCAAGACCCTAACCTGGGGCTCCATTGTCTATGTGCACATTCTTCAGTGGGATTTATTTATTTTTGTATCCTGTTGTGCTTGTCTCTAGAATGTATGGGTTGGTTAGAAAGGACTTTGTATGCAAGGTCAAGTTAGCAATTAAATAAAGGGACATGTGTGTATTTAATGCAGTGACATAATGAAAGAATAAAATGTGTGTGTGTGTATGTCTAGGTGTGAATAGATATTTTATATACTAAATAAGAGTTTTCACTAGGAGTGGTGGTGCATGCCCAGCAATTGAGAGGCTGAGGCAGGAAGATTGCCATGAGTTTGAGGTCAGCCTACGACACAGAGTGAGTTCAAAGCCAGCATGAATTACATAGTGAAAGTCTGTCTCAACAATGAAGAAGAAGAAGAACAACAACAACAAACAAGCTTTTTGTTATTATTACCAGTGCTTGTGTTAAATGCCCCCCACACCAAGCCTAATGCAGTCATAAGTGGTGCTTTGGCTGAGGTGGTTGTATCTAGAGTATGTGATGCTGGAATTGATTCATAGTGCAATGTTAGGATCAAGGGCACTAGGCTGAAGAGTGAATCTACCTGCCCTAAGTAGCCTGGATGAAATATAAGGGAGAGAAAGAACTATGGTTGTTCCTTGTTGCTTTGCTGCCTTCTGCCCACCAGGAACTGTTTCTTTGCTATGCTATACTGCCTTGGAGCCAGCTGATTACGTACTGCAACCTCTACAAACTGTTAGCTATAAACTTTTCCTCTTTTAACTTTAGGTGTTGGGTATTTTGTCTCAGCAACAAGAGAAAAGTAACTAAGACAGTTATGTATCTCCTCCCTGATTTGTTTCCTTTGTATTTTGCTGAAGTTAGGGAGGGTTGGCTACCTTTAGCCAGGGCATCTGGTGCCTGGCTGAGCCTAGTTCTGTTTACCAGCTCTTCCATTTATCTTCTTAATTGCTTACTCCAGTAAGAATTTAAACTTTTTTTGACAGCATTTGGCAGAGAGTTTACTGAGGCCTTGTCCTATTTTTTTCTCTGCTTATCAATTCCATTGTCCTTTCACCTGCAGACTCGTTCATTCCTTGTCCTTCTACATCTGGCATATACATGTGCTATCCTCTCTGCTACAGTTATATGCACACCCTGTTCTCTCTGATGCAGACATATGCATCCACCTACTGAGGCATGCAGAACTGCTTTCCTCGCTACTGAAGCATGTGTACTCCTTTCTGTCTTCCTTCTTCAGGCATACCCATCCAATGTCTTATCTACCGCAGAAAGTCACATGCCCTGTCCGCTGTACTGCAGCCATAAGCATGCCATGTCTTTTCTACTGCAGACATATTCATACTCTGTCCTCTCTGCTACTGTTATAAATATACCATTTCATCTCTTCTATAGGCATATGCATTCTCTGTCCTCTCTAATGTAGGCATATGCATACACTGTTCTTTCTACTATAAATAAACCTATCCTCTGACCTCTCAATTGCTGGCATATGCAACCTCTGTCCTCACATACATCCAATGTCTACTCTGCTGTATGCAAATACATTCCCTGTCCTTCCTACTGTAGTCATGTGCACAATTTGTCCTCTTTAATGCAGGAATATGCCTCCTTTCTCAGCTTAATGCAGGCATATACATCTCAGTATTCCTAATGCAGGCATACTCAGCCCCTGTGCTCTCTGCTGGAAGTATACACAACCCCTATCCTATGATTGCAGGCATTTTCAACCTATGTCTTTTCTATTGCAGGCATATGCATTGCCTGTCCCCTCTCCTGGAGCCATATGCATTTCCCTATCTCTCTACCGTACTCAGTAGAGGAGGGGCATGGCTGGGGTGCCTCAGGAGTAGGCACTACAGTGCTGGTCGTGGGACAGAATGGGGCTTTTGCAGCAGGAGAGTCCCCTTCCATTGTGCTCAAGCGGCCTCCGTAGCCTTGGGCCTCATCCAGGACTCACTGAGGACTCACTGCCTTCATCCACCCCCAGTTAGGACCCCAGGCTTCACCCTCCCAGCAGAGCCTGCCCTTGGTTTCACACCCAATGTGAGGCTGGTACTGGCAGGCACAGAGGGGAGCCCATCTGCACTACCCATCCAGAGAAATGACCACATTCAAGTCTGCCCCACTCACTGAGAGAAGCACAACCACACTGCCTCTGCTCCCAAATTATTTAAGGGAGCAAACTCCTCCCCTCCCCTTTAAATCCTTTGTTCTACCCTTGCTTCCTGCTGATTTCTCTCTCTGAACTCAGCCCATCCCCATGGAAGTGAGTAAACAGTCATGGCTGCTTATACAGAGCTTTCTCAGGTGGTCTCTCTCTCCTCTGTGCCTTTAACACTAGTCACTCTTGAAACCTGAGGAGCAGGAATGTGGAGAGGAGTAGGTGGAGGCATCCATATGTGTGGAGAGGAGCCAGGACAGACAAGAACCAGAGTTGGGGTTAGAGTGAATGGTAGGATCAGGGTTGGAGTTGGGAGTTAGATTAGAGTTTAGGTTCAGGCTTGGGCTTAGGCTTTATGTAGAATTATGGTTAATTTTTCAGCTTTAGGTTTCTGTAGAGTTATGTTTAGTTTTATGTTAACATTAGGTTTGTAACTAGGTGTTAGTGTTGGAGTTTATGTTACTGCTCGGCATATGGCTGGGCCTGAGATTCATTGTATGGTTACAATTATCTTAGGTTTATTGCTTTTACTATAGTTAGAAACAAAGGAGCTGAGTGAGTCACTCTCTTCTCTTTATTTAATTCTAAATGGTACACTATGATTATTCCTGCTTTTATTATCCTAAGTGTTAGAAAGTAAAACAACAAGAGCTTAGGAGATCATTGATGCTCTAGCTGAGAACACATGCATGTTAGATCCCCTAGACTGACCTTATGGTCACCTTTATCCTGTTTCCACATCATTACAGGTTCATACATATGCACTACATATGTGAGAGTGAATTCTGGGACAAGCATGTGTGTTGAGAGTCCCCAGATTGACTCACGTCCTGTCAGTCATTTGTGTGAATTACCTAGAGATTCAGGGGGAGGCACCTAAAACAGATGTGCCTGGCTTTTTAATTCTGAAAACCTGATTTATCTTCTGGTTTCCTTTGTTGCTGTTGATATTATTGTGTGCTTTTGATCAGTGTTCAATTCTTTTCTGACCTCAGCGTATCTTTTTTTTTATTTTAAAGAGAATAAAACAAAACAATACAATGAGAATAATCTTGGACTTCAAAAACAAGACAGTAAGGGCTTGGGATTTAGCTCAGTGGCACAAGCACCTGGCAGGCAAGTGTGAGGTCATGAGTTTGATCCTCAGTACCAAAACGAAAACAAAAACAAGAGAGTAGGAAATCAACCATAGTTACTACACTACACATTGTTATCCTCTAGGTCCTCAGACTACTAGATACAAACAGTATAAGCCCTGAGTTGTTTCTTTACTACAGTTGTTATCATTTCAGAGATTTCTAATTTATTCTATGTCTAATTTATTCTATGTTTTCTATGTCTATGTCTATGTCTATGTCTATGTCTATGTCTATGTCTATGTCTATGTTTATTCTATGTCTAAGTCTCCTGGACTTTCTCTGGGTGAGATATAGGCATGCAAAATTAATCAAACAATATAAGTACTAAGTTGTTTCTTCAGTTGCTGTCATTTTGGAAATTTCAGATACGTGACTTCCAATTTCTTTTGTGTCTACCTCTCCTGGACTTGTTTTGACTAAGACTCATCATGGGATGATGTGGCTTCTTCTTAGGTCTGTGGCAGTTCACCAGGGGTGTGTGGCCTCATCTCTGGACCTGCTGCAGCTGGCTTTCCTGGCCTGTGGTGGCTGGATATCCAGGGAATGTCTGGTTTCCTCTCTGGTTCTGGCAGCTGGTTCATTGGGGTGGGGCATGGCTTCTTCTCCTCATGCCTGTGGTGGTGGGCCTGGTTTTCTTATTTTTGTGGATTCCTGTATTATATTTCTCCATGGGCTTCAAGTTCTCACTTCAGATTCTTTTTGAGTCCCAGGGACCCATTTCCCTCCTTTGTCTTTTTCTCATGTTGCTATATTCCAGTGTCTGGGCATCAGATCTTGGAGAGGCTCTCTGCTGCTCACCACTCTGTCATCCTCCCCTGATCCTTTTCCTGTCTGTGTCTTATCTTATAGTGGCCTGGGATTCCCCTGATCGCAACTTCCTGTGAGCTTCAATCAATGTAGCTGCTCACTACTTAGCCCTTGGTGTATACTTGGCAACTGTTTCCTCATTGAATATAAGAAGTTAGACTATCATTGGCCCATCTGCTGAAATGGAAATCAGTGGGGGTTTCTAGGATAATGCAACCCTTAGGTCCACTTCTGTTTCACCACCTGCTATGCCTGCAGAAAAAAATTTGTTCCCCATTTGGAAACAGTTTTGTTTTTCTGGAACTCAAAATTGAGTTAGTTTTTCAATGATTGACTTTGACAGATGAAAAGAACATATATATTTTTCTTTTAACACACATTTTCAGTTGCTTTTCATAGCTATGTAGGTATGGAAGGGTAGAGCAGTAGAGTAAAACTATATTAAACTTTTTGAGGAAATGCCATATTGTCATGTACAAGTTGCACAGTGTATAAGAGTTTCAGTTTCTCTGCACCCTTACCAATACTTGTTACCCTAAATTGTATTAATGATAGGTACTGTGGTAGGGGTGAAGGAGAACTTGCAAGTGGTTGCCATTTGCATTTGCTTAATGGCTGAGATGTTAAGCATGTTTATATTTAAGTGTGTGTGGGTTCATTTCACCCTCAAGCATTCTTGTATTTGCCTCAGTTGTCAGTTCTCGGTGCCAGTATTCAGTGGGATTATAACTGGTACCACAAAATGAAACTTTAAAAGTTAGATTTTTTTTTTTTTTTTTTAGAAACAAACAACTTCTACAAACCTGTTCAGGCCTAGAGCCTGAACCATAAACAGTCACCCTTAATATAGACAGCTAAGCTAGTAGAAGTATTGTGGTTGGTCAGATAGCTCTTGAGGGAATCAGTGCAGAGGGTGAGAACACATTGGAATGCTGGCTGGAAGTGTATCTGTTGGAGGCCAGGCGTCAAGATAAAGATGGAATGACCAGGTTTACATACCTCCCTAGGGGATAAGATAATTGGTATCACCCTGATGAGTGACAAGGACCTCCTGATTTATCACTTCCTAAAGAAAGTCTTGGTTCTTTCCACGTACAGTTGCCATGTGACTTGGAGCAACATTACCTAAGTAGCTATGCTTGTAACCTTATTGGCTGATCTTGGTTTAGACCCACATTATACCTACTTCATGATTTTGCTCTATAAAACTTCCTTTGAGAAGTGGGCTCACTGGCGACCCACTTTCACATCCCTTTCTGTGTCTCAGGAGCTATCCTTTTCAATAAATTTTTCCAGTGATGTTGGACATTTTTGAATATATTTATTCACTATTTGTATTTCATCTGAAAAATGTCTATTCATCTCAGGTGCCAATTTTTGGATTGTGTCTTTAAATTGAGGGGGTCTGATTTTTTAAAAATTTTATTTTATAGAGAATAAAACAAAAGAGGACAGAACAAAGCAGAACAGAACAGAACAATGTAAGCAACACAGCACTTCACAACAAGACAATTGGATATTAACAGTACTTATCATGATGTCTCTTTCTTTGAAATAGTTGAGTGTAGCTTCACACATAATAATATCAAACATAACAAAATAGAATAAAACCATTCAAGAGAATGAAACTATTACAAGGCATTCTGAACCAAGTAAGAGAAAATGAATGATGGCTACTATAATAACTCATTTTCCGAAACAAATTTGTTTATATTATTACACATATTAAAATCCAGTAAGACACAACATGATAGAACCAATGATAATAGAAGAACAAAAGCACATTAGGACTTCAGAGCAAGATGATATTAAATCAGCAATGGCTGACATAGTGTCTTGTTTTCTTCAAAGTAGCTGTTCATACCATCACACATAATAAGATCAAACAAAACAAAATAAAACCATTCCAACCAATGAATGAAAACATTATAAGACTTCAAAGCAATATAATGGAGAACCATGGTTACCATAAAATCGTATGTACTCTTATCATTTCTTACACTAGGGACACTATACAGTATTTATACATGTGAGTTTGATTTATTTTGTTATGAGTATGGTCTCAAGTTGCATCCATTTATTTATAAATATCTCTTTTTAAAAAATTTAATTTTACAGAGAATAAAATACAAAAGAAGACAGAACAACACAGATCAGAACAGAACAATACAAGCAACACAGCACTTCACAACAAGACAATTGGATATCAACAGTAGCTACCATAATATCTCTTTCTTTGAAATAGTTGAGCATAGTTTCACAAACAATAATATCAAACATAACAAAATAGAATAAAAGCATTCAAGAGAATGAAACTATTACAAGGCATTTTGAACCAAATAACAAAATGAATGATGGCTACTATAGTATCTCCTTTTCCATAAAAAAGTTTATATTATTACCTATATTAAAATCCAGTAAGACACAACATGATAGAACCAATGGTAATAGAAGAACAAAAGCATGGTAGGACTTCAAAGCCAGATGATATTAAATTGGCAGTGGCTGCTATAATGTCTTGTTTTCTTAAAAGTAGCTGTTCATACCATCACACATAATAAGGTCAAACAAAACAGAATAAACCCATTCCAACCAATTGAATGAAAACATTACAAGTCTTCAAAGTAATATAATGGGGAATCATGATTACCATAGAATCTTATGTACTCTTACCTTTTCTTACACTAGGCAGACTATACGGTATTTATACATGTGAGTTTGATTTATTTTGCTTATGAGTATGGTCTCAAGTTGCATCCATGTATTTATAAATATTTCAATGTGATCATTCTTTATAGCTGAGTAGTACTCCATTGCATAAAAGTACCACAATTTTTTTTATCCATTCCTCAGTTGATGGGCACTTAAGTTGTTTCCAAGATCTGTCTATTACAAATTGTGCTGCTATAAACATGGGTGCACATATATCACTGTGGTATGATGTTTTCAGTTCTTCTGGGAATATGCCTAGGAGTGGAATAGCTGGGTCAAATGGGACTTCCAATCCCAGATTTTTGAGGAATCTCCAGACTGACCTCCACAGTGGCTGCACAAGTCTATACTCCCACCAACAGTGCAGAAGAGTTCCTTTTTCCCCACAGCCTCTCCAGCATTTGTTGTTGGTAGTTTTGTTGATCCTGGCCATTCTTTCTGGAGTGAGATGGAATCTCAGAGTGGTTTTAATTTGCATTTCTCTAATGACTAATGATGATGAACACTTTTTCATGTATTTATTTGCCATTTATATTTCTTCATCTGAGAACTGTGTGTTCATCTTGGATGCCCACTTTTGGATTGGGTCTTTGAATTTTGGGGGTCTGATTTTTTTTTAATTCTTCATAAGTTCTAGACAGAAGTCCTTTGTCTGAAGGACAGTTCACTAAGATTTTTTACCAGTTTGTGGGTTTTCTTTTCACTCTGCTGGAGATTTCTTTTGACATGCAGAAACTCTTTAATAAGACGTGATCCCAGTTATTGATTCTGGGAAGTATTTCCCATGCAGTTTGGTTCTTGTTTATGAATTCTCTACCTACCCCTATGTCTTCAAGATTTTTACCTACTTTGTCTTCCAACATATTTAGTGTTTCTGTTTTAATATTTAGATATTTGATCCATTTAGATTTTAGTTTAGTACATGGTGATAGGCATGGGTCTAGTTTTAGTTTTTGGCATATGGATAGCCAGTTTTTCCAGCACCATTTATTAAAGAGACTATCATTCTTCCATTGAACATGTTTGGCCCCTTTATCAAAGATAAGGTGGTTGAGTGTGTTTGTAGTTGTGGTCGTATCTTCTAATCTATTCCATTGATCTTCAGATCTATTTTTATACTAATACCATGTTGATTTTATTACAGTAGCTTTGTAGTATAACTTCAAGTCAAGGATCATGATGCCTCCTGCCTTGCCTTTGCTGCTTAGAATTGCTTTTGCTATTCTAGGTCTCTTCTGGTTCCAGATGAATTTTAAGAATGATTTCTCTAGATTTATGAGGTTGTTAATGGTATTTTCATTGGTATTGCATTGAATCTGTATAACAATTTTGGGAGAATGGCCATTTTCACAATATTTATTCTTCATATCTATGAACAAGGGATTTTTTTTCATTTACTGAGGTCCTCTTCGATTTCTTTTTTCAGGGTATTATAATTTTCCCTGTATAACTTTTTACTTCTTTTGTTAGATTAATTCCCAAGTATTTCATTTGTTTGGATGATAGTGTGAAGGGTGTGGCTTCTCTTATTTCTCTCTCAGTGATTTTGTTGTTAGTGTATAGGAATGCAATTGATTTTTGAGTATTGACTTTGTATCCAGCTACATTGCTGAATTTATTTATTATATCTAGGAGTCTTTTAATGGAGCTTTGGGGGCCTTCTATGTAGAGTATCATGTTGTCTGCAAATAATGATAATTTAACTTCCTCTTTTCCCATCTTTACTCCTTTTATTTCTCTCTCTTGTCTAATTGCTCTGGCTAGTATTTCCAGTTCTATGTTGAATAGGAGTGGTGATCAGGGACATCCTTGTGTTGTGCCTGATTTTAAGGTAAAAGCTTTCAGTTTTTAGCCATTTAATATGATGCTGGCTGTTGGTTTGTCATAGATGGCCTTTATCATATTGAAGTAGAGACCATCTATTCCAATTCTCTGTAAGGTTCTTATCACGAATGGGTGTTGGATCCTATCAAAAGCTTTTTCTGCATCTATAGGAATGATCATGTGATTCTTACTTTTGGCTCTATTGATATGGTGGATTACATTTATTGATTTATGTTTGTTGAACTGTCCCTGCATGCCTGGGATGAATCCCATTTGGTCATGGTGTATAATCTTCTTGATGATTTGCTGCATCCTGTTTGCCAATATTTTATTGAGAATTTTTGCATCTATGTTCATTAGGGAGATTAGCCTGTAGTTCTCTGTTTCAGTTGGTCTTTCTCAGGTTTTGGTACTAGAGTAATATTTGCTTCCAGGAATGACTTAGGGAGAATTGCTTCCCTTTCAATTTCATTGAATAGTTTGAGGAATGCTGGCATTAAGTCTTCTTTGTATTTCTTGTAGAATTCCACAGTGAATCCGTCTGGGCCTGGGCTCTTCTTTATTGGTAAGGACTTAATTACATTTTCAATTTCATTAATAGAAATTGGGTTACTCAGCAGTTTTACATCTTCTTGATCCAGCCTTGGTGGTTCATATGTTTCTAGGAATCTGTCCATTTCTTCTCTGTTATTGAACCTATGAGAGTAGAGGTTTTTGAAATAGGTGTTGATGATCTTCTGTATTTCCACTGAGTCAGTAGTAATTTCACTTTTTCATTCTATATTGCATGAATTGGAGTCTTTTCTTTCCTTTTTAAAATTAGGTTGGCTATGGGCTTATCAATTTTATTTATTCTTTCAAAGAACCAACCTTTGATTCATAGATTCTTTGTATTGTTTTCTTAGTCTTTATTGCATTAATTTTTGCTCTGATCTTTATAATTTCCTCCTTTCTTTTGGTGTTGGGCTTGACTTGCTCTTCTTTTTCTAGATGTTTGAAGTGTAGTATCAGGTTGTTTATTTGTGTTCATTCTGTTTTCCTAATGTGAGAACTTAGTGCAATAAATTTCCCTCGGAGTACTGCTTTCATTGCATTCCACAGATTCTGGTAAGTTGTATTTGCATTTTTGTTTGCTTGTAGATATTGTTTAATTTCTTCTTTAATTTCCTCTGTGACTCATTGATTGCTCAAGAGTGTATTATTCAATTTCCATGTGTTTGTGGGGGTTTTGCAGTTTCTTTTATCATTAATTTCTAGTTTCATGGAGCTATGATCTGATAACATGCATGGGATAATTTCAATTCTTTTGCATTTACTTAAATATGTTCTGTGGGCTAGTATATGGTCTATTTTAGAGAATGGCCCATGTATTGCTGAGAAGAATGTATATTCTGATATTGTTGGATGGAACACTCTGTATATGTCTATCAAGTCCATTTGTTCATAGGTGTGATTCAGTTCTGTTATTTCTTTGCTGATTTTCTGTCTAGTTGATCTGTCCCTTTGTGTCAATGGCATGTTAAGGTCTCCTGTTATAATTGTGTTATTGCTTATTTGATTTTTCATTTCTGTTAATACTTGCTTTTTGTAACTGGGTGCTCTGGAATTTGGTGCATATATATTTAAGATTGTTATCTCTTCCTTTTGAAGTTTTCCCCTAACTAGTATGTAGCAACCTTCTTTATCTCCTTGGATATTTCTTGGTTTGAAGTTCACATTGTCTGCAAACAGAATAGCTACCCCTGATTTTTTTTGAGTTCTTGTTGCATGAAGCATTTTTTTTCCATGCTTTGACTTTCAGTCCATGAATTTCCTTTTGGGTTAGATGGGTTTCTTGTAGACAGCATATGGCTGGACATTGTTTCTTGGTCCATTCTGCCAGTCTGTTTCTTTTAATTGCTGAATTGAGGCCATTTACATTAATGGTTATAACTGTTATATATTGGTTTATTGTTGACATGTTATCTTTCTGCTGTTGTATGTTTACTTTTCCATTCTGTTTAATTGTCTGTCTTGCTTAGTGGTTTTTTCCTATGTGTATATCTAGAATGTCTTTCAGTATTCTTTGTAGGGTTGGTTTGTTGATCATGAAGTTCTTCAGCTGTTCTTTGTTATGCAAGTATCTTATTTCTCCGTCCATGTGTTTTGAAGGACAGTTTTGCAGGGTACATCAGTCTGGGTTGGAAGTCGTTTTCCTTTAGGATCTGAAATACTTTGCTCCATGCTCTTCTTGACTTCATTGTTTGTGTTGAGAAGTTTGCTGTGATTCTGATAGGTTTTTCTTTATAGGTGACCTGTCTTTTCTCTCTAACAGCTTTTAATATTCTATTCTTATGTTGGATTTCTGGGATGGTGATTATTATATGTCTGGGTATAGTTTTATTTTGGTTATGGCTATTTGGAGTTCTATATGATTCACTAATCTGTATGTCACTTTCCATTCTCATGTTTGTGAAATTTCCAGCTATTACTTCTGTAAATAGCCTCTTGATATCATTTGTGTTGTTCCCTTCTTTTTCATTTATCCCTATTAATCTTGTGTTGTTTTTCTTTTTTTTTTAGTCTTCTTCCTCCTCCTTTTTTTTATTGGTACCAGGGATCGAACTCACAACCACGTGCTTGCAAGGCAGGCGCTTATGCCACTGAGCTAAATCCCCAGCCCCTTATGTTGTTTTTCTTTGCATTATCTTGCAGCTGTTGAATTGTTATTTCCTGATTCCTTGTTATTTTTAAAAGATCTTTTCTTTCCTGTTCACTAGCTGCAATCTTATCTTTGAGGTCTGAAATTCTATCTTCACTTTTGTTGAGGCGGTTTTGGCAACTTTCAATAGAATTTTTGATTTCCTGTATATCTCTTTGAGTCTGCTTCATGTATTCTGCTTGTTTCTTATACTGTTCATTCAGGGATTCTATCATTTTGCTTTGTTCCTCTAATTTTTTAGCTGTGTCTTTTTTAGGTGCATTTACCATTTCTTTCATTACTTTTATCATTTTTTCTTTTACCTGGGAGATTATTTCTGATTAAGTTCCTTCATAGTTTCCCACTTGCTTCTTTATTTCAGTTGGTATCATTTCAGATATTTCAGGTGTATGACCAGTATTTTTTTCTATGTACATGGCTCCTAGGCTTTCTTGGGATGGGCTAGAGGTTTGAGATCTCATTTTGGTCTTTTGTTTTATCATTTTCCTATATTTCTGTGTTTCAAGCCATGTTCCTAAGCTTTCTCTGAGTGTGTTGGAAATCACCTCCTGCACCTTTGGCTCCTGGGACTCACACAGCCTTGGCTCCCCTTGCAGCATGGGTCTGGCTCCCCCTGCAACACAGGCCTGGCTCCCCTGGTTGAATGAAGGTCACTGGGCATGGTTCATCATGAAGCATTTTGAGCCTAGTCCAGTGTCCTAGGGGGCTGAGTGAGCACCCAACTGCCTGGAGCGGTGGTCCCAAACTCTCCCCGGGCCAACGCCAGCGAGCTGGAACTCACCTCACGCTGCGGCTCCCCTCTGGTCTGATTTTTTTGAGGTCTTTATATATTCTAGATATTAATCCTTTGTTTAAGGGCTAGCTAGTAACATTTTTTTTTTCCATTTTGTGTGTTGTCTCATCACTCTGTTAGTGGTTTCTTTTGCTATGTAAAAACTTTTTAATATGATGTAATGCCAGTTTATTCTTTTTGTTTTTCTTTTTGAGACGGGGTCTTATTATGCAGTTTAGGCCAGCCTTGAGCTCACTTGTAGCCCAGGCTGCTCTGGAACTTGCAATGATCTTCCTACTATAATCCCAGCCTCCTGAGTGCTGGGATTACAAGCGTGTGCCACCATGCCCAGCTCTTAATTTTTTTTTTTTGGTACTGGGGATTGAACTCATGACCTAGCACTTGCCAGGCAGGCACTTATGCCACTGAGCTAAATCCCTGGCCCTTTCTTAGTTTTTTTCAAGGAATCAAATAATTTATTTTAGAACCAAACAGAACAATTGAGTAAAAGAAAAAGTTTTATTCTAAACTTTTCCAATAAATCTCGTCTGTACAGTCTTCACATTATTGATTGTCAATCACATTGGTGGCTTCCCAGTGTACAATCTGTGTAATCTGATTAAAGAGTCCAGTTTGAAAATAACCTTACCATTCCTTGAGCTTTAGGACAGTCCTCAAAACTGTTCAACTAAATTGATCCTCTAAAAATAATGTAGAGCAAAAGAAACATTTCTCTTATATAGATTAAAAAACAGAATTCATCTGTTTTTGTTCCAGTGTTGTATGGAGAAAATGGATCCAATTAAACAGACTGAGCAATAATTATTAACTTTTCTATGTTAATGATTAGAGAAAATTTTTCATTGGTTTTTCATCTTGCCTTCAGCAAAATGGTATCAATATCCTTTTCTTCCTCTAAATCTTGATCTGTCATCCCACATTGATCTTTTACACTCAAAAAAAGAGAATTTCAAAGCTCTGCAGTATCATTTCTTTAAACACTGCTAAGGGGATTTTCCTTTCTGGAGCACACAGTCCAACTGTAGCATATATGTCCCCAGGTCCTCCTTCAAACTTGCATACATGGTGTCCTCTGGCTTGTCCTGGTAATAACGGGGCATGATGATGCCTCCTGCCCCCTGCAGCCTCTATCTTCTTGGTCTTCAACTACTGCCACCTGGGAGGGGGCTGATTCCTTGTAGCATTGTCTGTATGATTGAGGTTTTAATTCATAAAATTGAGATAGGGAGATTGGCATGTCTTTGACTGGCCAGGAAGGGAGGTGTGATCATATCCCAGTGTTATCAGGGATCCTTCTAAAAGTGGCTTGCCAAATAAATGTTACTGGATTCTGGGTTGCTAGCCTTTCTTTCTGGAGTTACGAGTCTAGGTTCTTCTAGTCTTGAACAAATAATTGAATAAAATGAGCAAAAAATCAGTGGCCAAATTTATTCAAGAAAGTAGAAGTGAAGAGTGAGAGAGAAACTGGCTCTGCAGAGTGAGCTTGGGTTGAGTAAAAGGAAAAAGTGATATAAAAGAATACTCTGGAAGAAGCAGCATTGGCTATTATGAGTAAAGCTATGGTACCAAGTTCTTCTTGGTATCTGGGTCCTTTTACATTGTCCAAATCTAGAGGAAATCATAAGAATTTCTACATTTGTACCCTGAAAGGTGGTGCTGCAATCTCGCACCTCTAGCCAATGTCAGATCTAGGCTACCCTATTGAAAATTTGCTTGAGTTTTCATGAGAAGTCCATGTGCAGGGCCTTGGGAACTGTTCTGTGCACATGTTCTGGGATCTTATAATTAACAGATCACTTCTACTTCCTCAGGCAGCCTTGCCACACTGTAATCTCCTGTGTCCTTTTTCTGAGAGATACAAATCCCCATAATTCTTTATGGGGTGCCAAGGAAGTGGCAGTCTCTGTCTTTTTTTTTTTTTGGTACTGGGGATTGAACACATGCCCTCTTGCTTGCCAGGCAGGCACTTATGTCACTGAGCTAAATCCCCCACTAGAGTTTCTTTAAGCTGAAAGGGGCTGTAGACCTTACTGGGGATTATGTGCTCTCCAATTATGTTGGGGTGCTGTGGCTTACTGGCTGGGTTGAAGAAAGAAAAACCTATTCAGAAAGCAATGAGAAAAGAGTTAATTACCGTGGACCTTCACTATTAGACCAGATATGAGGAGCAGGTCATATTTTTACACTTCCTATTGCTTTTTGAAGAGAAATTGTCTTGCTTTTGAAGAGAAATTGAAAGACTTTCAAAGGCTCACAGGTATAATTTCTCCTTTTGGCTCATCCTTTCTTCAGATAGTTCAAATGGGCCTGGCTTTATTCTAGAAAGATGAATCCAATTATGTACCTCTGCCATCTTTATGGCAGTGGATATGGCAAGGATTAGTGAGGGGGGGCACTTCAATTTTGGCATTAATTGTTCAGTAGGTGTCCTCTGCTCCAAGTTTTTATGAGCACTTGGTTTCCAGTATGGAAAGTAGATGGTCCTCCTGGATCAGGAGCTGCCGGGATTTTCCGTCCATACATTTAGATAGCCTGTTGTACTTGTCCAGATTAATGAGACATCATGAGTCTTGTGGTCTCCAGATCTACCATCATATTAGAGGATATAAATGGCCTTCCATATAACATATCAAATGGGCTCAAACTTAGCCCAGTTTGGTGCATGTTATAAACCCTCATGAGTGCTATTGGCAGCAGTGGGAGCCAGGACTTGGATGTATCTTGGCAAGGTTTTGTCAGAGCTTGCTTTAGGGTCTGGTTGTCCCTCTCTACTAGAAGATTGAGGCCACCAGGAGGAATGGAGATGGTGCTTTATTCCTAAAGTCCTGGGTACTCCCTGAGTTTTTTGGGAGGTAAAGGAAGGCCCATTCTCACTCTGGAGGTACTGGGTCATCTGAATCTAGGGATGATTTGTTTGTTTGCATTTGTAATGGGTCTTGCAATGCAGTTCAGGCTGGTTTGAACTCACTATGTAGCCAAGTCTGGCCTTGAATTCATGACAATCCTCCTGCTTCAGCCTCCTGAATTCTAGGGTTTCAGTTGTGTACCACTATGCCTACTGATTTCTTTAAGAAACACCTTGACTACTTCTGTAGTCATTTCTGAATGGGTAGGAGAGGCTTCAGTCCAGCCTGTAAGGGTTCAATTAGGATCAACCTCTGCTTAAATCCTCCACATAGTGACATATGGATAAAATCTAATTGCCAGTCATTTCCAGGGTATGTTTATCTCCTCTGCTTCTAATAAAGGAGGTGATCTGGACTTACCTGGGTGATGGTAGCCACAGACTGGGAAAATTCTGTAGAGCTTTCAGGTGGTTTCTGCTAAGTCCTACTTCTGTGAAAACTCAAGTGACCATTTTCAGTGTAGCATCTCTTCCTATATGGAAGGAATCATGAAGTATTTTTATAGTCTTCCTCTGTATCCTTTGAGGAAAAACCAATTTGTTTTCTAAATACCACCAGAGTCCTTTCTTAATTTAGACTTGTCTTGAGATCCATTGATTTTGCTGGGGAATATAGATTGGTCTTAATGGTTCCTCAGGAATGGGGAATAAGGCTAGACTCTTAAGGGACCATAAACTACAACATCACTTACATACTGTAGGATGGTTCCCCACTTAAATTTTAGGTTTTTCAAGTCTCTTTTTTGTGCCTGACCCAAAGGTGAAGACTGTCTTTAAACCCCTGTGGGAGAACTGCCCAAGTATGTTATTGCTTTTTTCTTTTTTTTTAAAAATTATTTTAAAGAGGATAAAACAGAACAAAACCAATCAAAACAAACCAGTATAGAGATATAGTCCTAAAACATTACAAAATCAACAATAGTTACCATAATGCCTCTTGATGTCATTAAAATAGCTGCAGATAACTTCAGACATAGCAAAAATCAAACAGAACAGACTAGAATAGAAACAATAAAAACAAGATAATGAATGTAATAAAGGACTTCAAAACAAGCGAATAGAAACAATAAAAACAAGATAATGAATGTAATAAAGGACTTCAAAACAAGCCAATAGCAAATCCAAAATCACTACCATAATATATCTTGCTGTCTTTGAAATAGCTGCTCCTGCCATTGGATTTGACATAATCAAACAAAACAAAAGAGAATAAAACCCAATCCAACAAAACAATGGAAACGATATAGGACTTCCAAAACAAGACCATAGGGAGTCAACCCTCAGATGGAGATCTCTTCTAGATGCCACATTGCCTACCACTATCCTCTGAACTTAGATCAGACCACTGGCCCTAGACCTGCAATGTTAGTGAAACACCAAAGCACCACAGGCATTCAGTTGCATTTCACCTCCATAGCTATCATCACAGCCTGTATTTCTCTGGATAAGCCGGTTGCTTACGTGGGGGAGGGGGACTGTGCGGTGGTACTTCTTGTTTGCCAGCTTGGGCGCTGGAAGGGGCTAGGGTCTGGCTGTTCCAGCCCGGCAGGCAGAACGGGATTTTCCCATTCAAGGGCAAGCAGAAACCGAGTAGGTTAGCCTCCTGTGCTGAGTCCTGATGACCACTAGAGGGCGGGCGCGCCCACGTTTTCTGAACTGATGCAGCCATGGCGAGGATGCCAGGGGCCAGAGTCTTTGGACAGTGCCCCATATCTCATCTTTAGGACTGATCACCAGGAGGTGCCTGTGTTGGTTGTGGAACTGTGAGAGCAAAGTTCCTGTCAGTGGTTCGAGTGTGGGTTGGAGAACTCAGGAGAGGAAGGGCTTCATGCAGTGGGTGTCACGACCATTTTTCCCCTGGATACCCAAGGCACAAGTCCCCTAGGGTAGTGTCCACATTGTGACTTGAAGTAAGTGATGTGATGTCTCTACTGTGGCCTGCAGTACTAAAGTACAATTCACACAGTGGCCTCTGGTACTAGTGGCAAACCAACAGAGGAACCTCTGATAGCTAACTGTGGACCCCTCATAACAATGCCCACACAGTGGCCTCTTAATACTGATTTAATATTCACAGAGTGGTTTCTGAGTTTGATGTCCATAGAATAGCCTATATTTCAGTGATAGCATCTACATGGTGGCCTCCAAGGGTAATTTAACATCTGCAATATGGCCTCTGTGCCATAATGATGCCAAACTGTGGAGTCCTGAACCTAATAAAATATCTGCAGAGTGGCCTCTTGATATGAAGATATCATTATGTACCAATTCTTAATACTGTAGTTGTATCCTCATTATGACCCCTTACTACTCATATCCATACTGTGGCCCATCATGCACTAAGGCTAATATCCACATGTGGGTTTTTTCTCTTTTTTTGACACTGGTTCTCACAGCATTGTCCAGGCTTCCAAATGCTGAGATTGAGGCATGTGTCTCCACACGAGCCTCCCAGTGGTGTCTTAACTAATGTAATATCTATAGTGTTGCCTTTAATGATAACTTAATGCCCACACTATGGCCTGTAACACGAATTTAATATTTATACATTGGTCCCAAAACTAAAACAGTAAATTCATGACTTATGAACATTCAGATTTCAAACTTCACACGTGTTCTATGTATGATCCACTTTGTTGGCTTATGAACAAATCTGACTCATAAACAGTTCTCCTGGAATGGAACTCGTTTGTAAATCAGAGATTTCCTGTATCACATGGGCCATGTGGCCTTTAATACTGACAATATCCAGGGAGTGCCCTCTAATACTCATATAATATTCAGGCAGTCACCTCAATTTCTGATATAATATCTCTAGATTGGCCTATAATCCTAATATCCATTGTGGCTCTAAATAATCACTGCCCCTCATATCAGCTGCTCCTTGAGGTTGAGACCTCTCCCGCAGTGATGATGACATGTGCATAGTGGGTATCACATAAATTGTACTTGTGTCAATCTAAGTCACCACCTATAAAATGATTTTTATTCAGGGAACTCCTAAAGCTACCTGATATCACACTGGCTAGTATTATTACAAAGTCCCACAAATATAATTCTAGATGCAATATGTGGTTATTTACATCAAGTAGTTTGAAATAACAACAGCATTCATTATGCTATTGTATATCTGCTCATTGGATGCCAATTTGGTGTTTCCAATAGTAGCATGCATATGATCCAAGAAAAGAAAATCAAGTTCCATTCTCTAAATGGAATAGTTTTGTTTAGTTATATCACAAGAAACAGCCAAAGTATGTATGACCCTGCTCTTCTATTTTTAATTTCAATCTATATTCAATATCTCTTTTTTCTGCAAATGATCATAGTTTTTGTTATAGAGGATTTTTTACTTCCCTTGGCCAATTCATATATATTTCTAAGTGAGTTCATTACTGGTATATAGGAATACTATTAAATTGTACCCTGAACATCATGTTTTCTTTGGCCTGGTATCTGTTCAGGTATTTATCCATTTTTGGTTAGATTCTTAGTTGTTGACATTACAAATAGTTTGTGTATTTTGAATACAAATTTGTTCTCTTGTGGAGAAGTTATCCAGTATTTTGACATCTACACAGGGTTGATACAGAAAATTTAATGTGATAAACCCAACATCACTGATATGTTTGCTTTTTTTGAGTCAGGGTCTGACTGCATAGTTCCATCTGTTCTTGAACGTATTATATAGCCCAGGTTGGCCTCAAATTCATGGCCATCTTGCCACAGCCTTCTCAGTGCTGGGATTATAGCTGTGTGCTACCACACCTAGTGAATAAATTTACTTTCGTGAAGAGGGTTTTAAAGTGAATTTGAGAATAAAGATTAGAGCTTATAGTATGAGTAAATAAGAGAATTTGGGTTATGGCTATGATTTGGGTTGAGATTCAAGTTTGTGTTGAATAGGAGTAAGGTTAAATTTAGGGTTACTAAGTTGAAAAATTACACTGAAATTTTCTTTTTTTTAGATTTTAAAAAATTTATTTAAAGAGAAAAAAATAACAGAAAAAGGGTAGAAATAATACAGAATTAAAAAAATAAACAGTAAGAAACCACTAGTTGATAAATTACATATTGTCTTCTTAGAAATAGTTTTTCAAGTTACAAAATTAAATCATACAAAGTGGACTTTCAAACAGTGAGGCTGCAAACAGTTCTGTTAAATGATCCAACAAAAAGTAATACGGTTATTAATTCTACACACTTAAACATACATGTAGTTATATCCTTTAGAGCACTTTCTTTTCCTCCTTTAGCTTTTTAAGTCCATTATCTGTTTAGTTATATCATGTTTCAGCTTTCTCAGTATCTTACTAATTTGTTTTGTTGTTGTCATTTCCTTTTTAATTATCTTATATAATTCTGTTGTTTTGTTTTTGAGTTTCTCTTCATTCATGCCCCATGGATCAGCTTTGGTGGAGTTGGGAGTTTTTGGAGGTATTTGATTACTTTATTTTCTCATGTTCTATTGTTTTTGTTGTTGTTTATTTATTTATTTTTTATTTTGAAGGTAGTGAAATACAACAGAACAAGACAGAATGCAGCCAATTGAGACAGTGCTGTGAAATTGGTACAGAACATCACAACAGGTTACTGGGATAACAGTAACAGGTGTCATAGTATATTCCGTTGTCTTCACGATAGTTATTCTTTCAATCAGATATAGCAAAGTCAAACCAATGATAGAACATTATAAAACTTATCAAAACAGAATGTTGAATAGAGCAATACAATTAATCAGAACAAAACAAAACAGTGATAACAATATTTGCCTTCAAAGAGATGGTAGAAGGAAATCCCCATTTGCTATATTGCATATGGTCAACCTTGAAAGACATGCTCAGACCTCTGGCTCCCATCTGCTAATGGAGGGGGATATGGGTGTTTGAGTCTAAGCCTGCGTGCCGGTAGGTTCATGGCTGCTTACCAGGGAGGCGAGCTGGTTGCTTGGTTTCCCAGCACCTTAAGTTCCAACATGGCGTGGATCTCAGGACATGCTGGCTGGTTCTCCCTCTGGGGTGGCTGCTGCTTTCCCGAGCAATGGCTGCTTACCAGGGAGGTGAGCTGGAAAATGAATTTAAGACTATTTTTTTTTTGGTACCGGGGGTCGAAACCGTGACTATGTGCTTGCAAGGCAGGCATTTATGCTGCCAAGCTAAATCTCCAGCCCAAAATTTTCTTATATTTTATCAGTTAAAGCCCAGCGACCTTCATTCAACCAGGGGAGCCACACCCGCACTGTGAGGGGAGCCAGGCCTGCACTGCGAGGTGAGTTCCAGCTTGCCAGAGCTGGTCCAGGGAGAGTTTGGGACCATTGCTCCTGGCGGCTGGGTGACTGCCTAGCCCCCTGGGACACTGAACTAGGCTCGAGAGGTTTTATGGGCTTGAGTAGACCATGCCCAGCGACCTTCATTCAACCAGGGTAGCCAGGCCCGCACCACAAGGTGAGCCAACCTGTGCTGCAAGGGGAGCCAAGGCTGTGTGAGTCCCAGGAGCCGAGGGCACAGGAGGTGATTTCCAGCACACCCAGGGAAAGCTTTGGAACATTGCTTGAAACATGGAAATATAGGAAAACGACAAAACGAAAGACCAAAATGCAATCTCAAACCTCCAGCCCATCTCAAGAAAGCCTGAGAGCCATGTACATAGAAGAAAATACTAGTCATACACATTTTATCAGTTAAATACTGTTCTAAGTGTTTTGTGATAAATTAAAGGTTTACAGTGTAAAACCTTAGGAGAAATAGTCCAAAAATATATAGTATAGTTTTGCTAATTCTGACAAATATATTAAAGATTTGACTTAAAAATATTTTCTCAAGATAGTTAAGATATTTATATTACTAATTTCTCTGAGTTCACTGAGGAGAAATATTTGTGCTAGTCTTATTTTGACAAGTGAATGCAGATGTCTTGTGCTCTGGGTGAACCATCTGGGAATGACAGTATACAATGTATGTACCATTGTTGGCCCTTGGTTGACGTGTTTTGAAATTTTATTTTCTCTTTTTTTCTCTTTAAAATAAAATATATTCAAAAAATATTTTCTCATAGGCCTGAGGAATGAAATACAAGCAATAACTGCCTGTAGAATTTATCCTTAGCTTTCTTTCTTTTTTATTTTATAGAGAAAAAACTATAAAGTGAAACAAAACAACCCATTGTAGTGATATAAATTTCAAAAACAAGACAGTAGGAAATCAACCATAATTACTGTAATGCACATCATTATCCAATAAATTGATGCTCACACCACCAGACAGAGGTTTGCAAAGTCAATCAAACAGCATATGAAACAATATAAGCGTTATCTCTTTACTTCAGTTGCTATCATTTCAGGAATTTCAAGCGTGTGACTTCTAATTTCTTTGGTGTCTATATCTTCTGGACTTGTTCTGGGGGTGCTGGAGGTCTGAAACTGCAACCTGCTCCTTTGCCTTGACATTTTCCTGTGTTCCTTTGACTTAGCCAGTTGCTGAGTCCCTGGTGTTTCCTGCAAGGGATTAGGCTAGACACCTGGGTTCCTCTGATTGGAAGTTCTGGGGCAGCTGCTCACCCATGTTCCCCCACGTTGACAGAGCCTTGGGGGTATGGCTTCCTCTTCTTGGGGAGGGGACTTATCAGGGGCATGGCCTCTTCTCTGGCCTGTGGCAGTGGACTCACTGCAGGGGAAACTGTTTCTTTCTAATGAATCCACTGTTACATTTCTAAAGCTCTGATATGGCCGACAGACCATAGAAAGATACCACTGTAGGCTCCTGCTTGGAACCAACTGCTTCAGAAAACTGCTGGCCTTGATTCAGGGCTATAGGCTTCTTTCTTTGACTTGAGGATACCTAGCCATATCCTCAGGTGGCCCTTCACATTCCCACCACTAGTGTCTCTCTTTTATAAATAATACCTGTATTAGAACAGATTCACATTTTTCCCCCTTTTTAATTGGTTCATGCCAGCACAGTGGTGCATGCCTGTAATCCCAGCAGTCAGGAGGCAGGAGGATCACTGAGTTCTAGGCCAGCCTGGGCTACACAGTGAGTTCAAGGCCAGACTGAACTACAGAGTGAGAACCTATGTAAAAAAAATTGGCTCACATAAAGATGACACACAAAGTTCACCTGCTTAGAGAGGCCTCACACACTCACTTCCACTCTGTGGACAATCTAGGCTAATTTGACCAGTGGTTCCAACATAGGAACTCTTAGAAAATTCAGCCTATAGTTAGAAGGCACGGTCATCCATCAGGTCATCCATCAGGCTACTTGAGCAGCAACAGTGTCTCCTTCGGCTGTACAGAGCTGATGGCTAGTATCAGTCTCTCCGAGCCCTGCCTGGAAACCCTGTCATCGGGGGCCTCCAGTGCTGGAATCCATTCTGAACCAGGCTGCGTCAGGTGTGCCACTGGATTCCCTTAGCATCCCCTATCTGGCAGGAGCCTGGGTATATTGTGGGAAGTGCAGCTAGTAGCAGCCTAACCAGGAAATGTGTTCCTATGGGAGGGCTTCTCATTCAAACTTCATGTCCTTTCCTGACTTAATGGCCTTATTTTCCTGTAGGGAAAAAGAGATCAAAACCCTTTCCCCTCACTAAAAGACACTTTTATCATTTACATGGGTATTTTGAATAACATAGATCATGTTACTGGTATAGAGGATGGCATGGAGATGGAGTACAAATTACATTGTGTAAGGAGGGAGGGCTTCCCAGAGGAGGTGGTCTGAGTTTGGACCCTGCCAAGAGCTGGAGGACCAGTGAGAGGAAAGGACAAAACTCATGCATATCCCACAAGCTGCCCAAGACCTTACTGGGTCACTGTACTGTCCAGTTCTAGTAATGTTCAGTGTTTCCATTCCTGTGAACCTATACATATGACCAACCATTTGCTTTATCCTCAGCTTTTTTGGCTGCATCTTTAATGCAGCATTCATTGTGAGATTGGGGTGGAAAATCTTAACTTGGCTTAGTAACAAATTATTCTTACTGTGATTTCAGGTAGGAACTGTCATGTAAAATAAGGTATAAGCCATTCATTAGGGGCCAGGGATATAGCTCAGTGGCACAAGCATCTTCTTGGCAAGTGCAAGGTTCTGAGTTCAAGTCCTGAACCAAAAAACCCCATTCATTAAACATTTATATCTGGAGGGCCTCTTTAGGTGGTTCTAGTGAAGTCACATAAAAAAAAAACACACCAGTTATGAATTTCATGTTGTTTATATACAGTTCTAAGTATCTGGGAACATCCAAGTGATCATATTCCTGATAATTGTCCTTAGAGATTTGACATATGACAGTATTTCTACAATTTACATAGAGTTGATATTTAAGATCTTTGTAAGGATATTTTCTTCATTCCTAACATTTACAAACTTATATTCAAATGAGATGACATTAGATGTTTTTGCATGTAGAATAATAGAATTATTTAAAATGCCATGCCATAAAATTATAATTTTAGTGTGATTTCAAAAAAAGTCAATGAATTTAAGTATTTTCTGGATGTAAAGAACTCCATTCATATGCTCTATGTGTTAATCTATTTTTTTTTTTACTATAACAGTGAGCTTCAGACTGGATAATTTGTAATGAATAAAGGCTTACTCAGTCTGTGGTTCTGAAGGTTCATGGTCAAGGGGTACCATCTGGTTAGCAGACCACCATCTTCTTGGTAGGGTACTCTGCATAACGCTGAGGCAGAGGATAGAGGTGCATACAAACACTGGGCCCAAATGGCTTTTCTAAGAGTTCTACTTGACGGGTGACAGTAAGCCATTAACCTATGACTGAATTACTCCATTCATACCTAACCACCACTTAAAAACACTAATTCTGCTAGCAAGTATTTAGTATTTCCAAATGAAATTAGTTTTGATGTGGATATTGAAAACCTAGCAGATTATATAGAAAAATGAAATAGCAAATGTAGCTAGAAAAACTCTGAAACATAACATCAATGTAGTCTAGCTAGCCCTAAATTATGTATTATATTGTATTATATTATATTCTCTCCATAATGAAACAATTAAGATGGTATTGGTGCACCATTAAATAAAGTTTAAAAAGTCATAGATCTAGGCATGGTGGCACATGCCTGTAATCTCAGTACTTAGGAAGCTGACAAAGGAGGAATCACTGTGAGTTGAAGAACATACTGTAGTACATAGTCTAAGACCAGCCTTAACTGCATATCAAGACCCTGCATAAAAAATGAAAACAAGAATCCTCAATATTGATCTATGTACAAATATAAATATAAATTGTGTATTACATAATGCATTGCACTATATTTCAGTCAGTGAAAACCACAAGTCAGGGTATTATAATGTAAATATTGAATATTCCAATCCAAGTATTGTAATGTCTTTTGTAATTCCTCACAATTTGGAAAGATATATATAATTTTTATTTAAAGAGAGGGGAAATAAGCAAAACAGAAAAAAGGGGAGAAACAATATAGAATTAAAGAAAAACAGTAAGAAATCACTAGTTGATACATTACATATTGTCTTCTTAAATATAGTTGTTCAAGTTACAAAATTAAAGCATACAAAGTGAACATTCAAACACTGAGGCTACAAACAGTTCTGTTCACCAATCCAACAAAAACTTAGCAACATGATTATCAATCCTACACAATTAATTATACATGCAGTTATATTCTTTAGAGCACTTTCTTTTCCTCCTTTAGCTTTTTAAGTCCATTATCTGTTTAGTTATATCATGTTTCAGGTTGCTCAGTACTTTACTGATCTTTTTTGTTGTTGTTATTTACTTTAAAAAACTTTTCTTATTTATTATAATTTTTTATTTTAATTAATTAATTAATTAATTAATTTTATTTTGAAAGTAACAAAATACAGCAGGACAAGATTGGACAAAGCCAATTGAGGCAGTGCAGTGAAATTGGTACAGAACCTCACAGCAGGTTACTGGGATAACAGCAATAGGTACAATAGTATATCTGGTTTTCATCAGAATAGTTGTTCCTTCAATCAGGTAGAGCAATATTGAAGGAAATACTGAAATTATAAAAACAGAATATTGAATAGAGCAATACCATTGATCAGAACAGAGCAAAACAGAGATAAAAATATTTGCCTTCAAAGAGATGGCAGAAAAAAATTCCCCCTTATTTGCTATATTGCATGTAGTCAAACTCAGATGCTCAGATCTCTGGCTCTCACCTGCCAGTGGGGGGAAGGGTTGAGATGGATTTTTGATTCTTGGCCTGTATGCCAGTAGGCTCACAGCCACCCACCAGAGTGGTGAGCTGGCTGCCTGTTTTCCCAGTGCCCCAAGTTCCAACATGGTGCAGATCTCAGGAAACGCTGATATGGTTCTCACCCTGGGACGGCTAGGGCTTGGGAGGCCACAGCCACTTACCAGAGTGGTGTTGCTGGCTGCTGGAAAGTTATATTTTTAATCCCATTGAAATGTTATTGGAATCCAGGCAATTCCAATCTACCATCTCCAATGCAACCCATGGTGAGAGTAAAATCACCGAGACATATTCAAATTTAAGAGCAGCCCAGGGGTTGTAACCCTGATCTAACTGAGTGTCTCATAAAGAAGTGGTTCAAAGATGAGTGACAGTGAGGATGCAGGAACTATGTGAGTAACTTGAGCTGATTAGCCAGGTAGGGAGAAAATTATCCTTGCAAAATTCAGAGAGAATGACATGCAAGAGGTTCAGCCTGCATAATTCAATTAAGGTAGCACTTAAGTTATTTAGGAGGCTGTTGCTGCAGTTTCTGTTGTGCTCTGGGGAACCATAGTTCCTTGCTTTGAGGCTCGTACCCAGCCAAAATTCCTGGAGCTGAGTGGCTCTGCCATCCCACTGTGCTTGGATCTTTTACAGAGGGCACTATGTGAGGAAACAGGAGACTGTCATTGGCCTTAGAGATTATATATCAGTACTTCATCTGACTTTATTTGCAATGCAATTGAAGAGAGAAGGAAATACCATATTCAGCTCTGTGCATATCAGTATATGGAAAAAGCCTCTATTTAACTTCTATTATAGCATTCAAGAGGAGTTGCTCAAATTGTCTCCTACATCAGAGAATAAAGAATGTGCTTTAAACTTGGGAAATAGATAAGTAGCAAAAAGTTAAAACTGCATTTGTACTGGCATTGTAATTAACTGGACAAAAATCAAAGCACTAGCTATGCTAGATATGAAAAAGTCATAAAATCTGCACAGTGAGAGTGCTGAGGGAAATGTCTTTCTCACTATTACTTAAGATACAAAATTATAACATATATGAAAATTTTTTTTGAGACACTCTTGCTATGTAGGTCAGGCTGAGCTTGAACTCACTAGGCAGGATTTGAACTGATAAATATTTTGACTCAGCTTTCCAAGTGCTGGGAATACTGGCACACATCACCACCTGGATTGAAAATTAAGTTTTGAAATGTTTTAAAAAAAATTTTATCTTTGGTATGGGGGATTGAACTCATGACCTTGTGCTTGCCAAGCAGGCACTTGTGCCACTGAGCTGAAAATTAAGTTTGTGTAGCACAAATAGGAAGACTGAGATCCAAAGGCACTGGAGAAAATTTTCACCTGTTGCTCAGAAATGTCAAATGTTCTCAATGTATCCATAATGCTCCTAAAAATATAAAGACCAGGGCCTAGAAAATGGTCACCCTACTAGACCAAGGGAGCTCAGACTTTCTACATATCTCATTGAGGACTAGGTATGTTATAAACAGGAGTGAATGGCCATCCTTAGGTCCTGGACAGTGAATCTGCAAGGATTGGCTGAAGATCATGTTTTCTGTAGTCCGGGCTACATAGAGAATTCTGGGTAATGTAGTCCAGAGAGGGCAGGTTACAAAAATTCTGGGAATTGTAATCCCATGGGAGCAAGTTGAGGTTTTAAGATATTGTGTTCCATTTGGTGGTGGTGGTGGTGGTGGAGGGGACTGGAAACACCAAGAATTTTGGATACCATAGTTCTGGGGTGTGTCTTGTTTAGGAATTTGGGTATACTGGTTTGTGAGGGAGCCTATCAAGGATTTAGGGTACCTTCCTCCTTGAGGGGCTACACCGAGGATTCTGTATACTGCGATGCTGTAGCCTGTATAAGATTCTGGGTATCATGGTATCATGTTTCTTGGGACAGTCACACTGAGGCTTCTGGGTATTGCTGTACTTGTAAGTGTTACATTGAAGATTTTGGATAGTAGAGTCTTTGAGGATCATCCTGGCTACCTAGTCCTCGTGGAGCACCCAAATCACTCTAAGTCCTATAGTTGGTAAAGGGGCTTCTGTGTTCTGCAGTCCTTTGGCTCTGTGGAATCTTTGAAAGGGGGCTGTGGATACTTAAGGTTCCTATAGTACAGGTGCATGCACCCAGAGGATTTTGGTAACCTTGGTGCTTGTGGTGGGCACACAGGTAGCTTCTCTGGTACCATAAACCTGTAGGAAGCTCCCAGGTTATGCCCCTCTTCTTCATGAACCCTGTGATCAGGCTGTGTCCCTCCGATGACCTCTCCCAGGACCCAGGTGTGGAAACCCACAGCTGAGGTGCCCTGACCACACCTGTCCTCATTCCTTAAACAGGCTCCTCCCCCAGTGTGCCACCTCCTCTCCTGACCCTTCCCACTCTGTCCCTGCTTGTGCTGCAGTCAGTCTCGCTTCATGTCCTGCAGACAGCTGCCTAGAAGAGTCCAGACACAACACTGGTTCCTGTCTCTCCTCAGCAGGGGAGAAACCTCCTTCCAGGACTTCTGCCTTTATCCAGGACTTAGTTTCTGGGTAAGTTGGGACATGAGTACCCACCCATCTGGTCATCCTTAAGCTTCATCTTCCCACCAAACCTGCACCAGGTCTCACCAACCCCAGGTCTCACCTTCAAACCAAATCCACCCCCAGCCCACCAACTTCAGGTTTCACCTTTCCACCAAAGCCCACCCTAGGCATCTCTCAGGCTTCAGCAGCAGGTTTGTGGTGGGAAGCAGGCCAGGAGGCATCTGGATGTGTGGAGAGGGGCCAGGAGGGCCAGGGAGGCTAGTAGAGAGAGATGGTATCCCATAGTCAGGTACTAGGGTTGGGTTACGGAGGATGGTCGTTAAGAATAGGTGTTGGGTGTTGGTTGGGTTCAGGCTAGTTTTGTATTAACCTCAGCACTGTAAATAATTGTTTATGTTGGAGTTTGTAGTATTTTTTGCATGTCATTGTTTATTGGTTACAAGTAGGTGAGCTCTGTTGGGAAATCAATGGTGTTTTTTAATGCAATTCTTAGGGCTATTTTATTTTTGCCACCTGCCCTACCTGTGAGAAAACTTTAATTCATAAATTGCAGATTCAGGTTACTTCTATATGTTTTCTCTGTTTTAACAAAGAACTTCAATTAGTTTTTTGGAAATGTGTCAACTCATTTGTCTGAGTTTTTACAACTGATATTATGTACCATCACTCAGATACAGTTGTTTTTTCATCTAAAAGTCAATAGTAGTTTAAAAAGAAATGTAATTCTATACAGTTGTTAATATTGTTAGGAAATATTATTAGAAAAATTCAGGTAGTACATTATCTTGATAACTGTCTCATGGAATTTATTTTGCATTCTCCAATTCTTTTATCTATAATCCCTTTTTACATAGAATGCCTCAGATCCATATTTCCCTCAGTGAAAATTGCTGTTAAAACATGGTACCAGTTTTTTAATGTTATGAGACCTTTTCTGTTGTACTGTTTCCATCTTCATTTGTGTTTTGACACAGTGGCAATCTGTAGTTCAGGCTGGCCTTGAACTTACCAGGTAGCCCAGGCCTTTAACTTAGGGCCATTCTTCTGCCTCAGCCTCCTGAATGTTGGGATTACAGGCATGTACCACCACTCTTGGCTTAAACCTCTTGTTTATCAGTGACCCCAAGGTTGGTGTCACACCTTCAATGCCAGTCAGTGAAGACTGTCACTATGGAGTAAAATGGCCTTGCTTTTCAGCTGTTACAGGCCTAAGATTGTTAGACCCTTAAATGTCTCGTCTTTTAGGTTGTCAGCAAGTAATTTCACAAGTTTTGTCAGCAAGGTTTTCACAAAAATTAGGGGCATTGGAATTACCTGAATTAAGAATCATTTCATCTTTTACTTGTTCTTATACTCACTTAGATTCAGTATCCCTTTTAAGTGTGAATATACCATGTCTGAAACTCCCATACTTCCCCAGTGAGTTCAGAGATGAATGAGGGAGAAGGGAAAAACTTTGATTAAGATATGGGGTTGCGAAAGTGAAGAATTTTCAATGTGGATATTAGCCTTTTGTATATATCACAACTGGGGAGTACAAAGTGGAAAAAGTATACAGTAGTTAAAACATTTGCTCTATAAATTGTTAATGCTTAGAGGTATAGTGGCTGCTAAAAATAGTCTTTACAGTAAAGGAAAATTTATGCCATTTTGAAACTGAGATCTGGTTCCATAAATTCAGTTGAAGTAAATATAAATGTTAGTTCACAGATCAATGCTATTAGAGTCAAGCAGAAAAACTTTCAAACAGTGACTTTCTATTATAATTATGTAGAGTGATCAAACATTGTCATATAGAGTTTTTATATTTTTGTTTATGCAGAGGTTTATATTCTGAGGTTTTTTTTTTTAAAAAGAAAACATTTCAAATCCCACAAGTCATTTTCTTTTTTTTTTTGTCTTTTTGAGACAGGGTTTTTCTATGCAGTTCAGGCTGGCCTTGAGCTCACTTTGTAGCCCAGGCTGGTCTTGAACTCACAACGATCCTCCTGCCTCAGCCTCCCGAGTGCTGGAATTACAGGTGTGAGCCTCCATGCCCGGCTCAACAAGTCATTTTCTATCAATCATTAATGGATGGGATTATCTCATTAATTTCTAAATTTCCTTACATTATGTACTTAGCAGCAGAGAAACTGGATTGCTTTTCTATATAACGCTGCTTCAACTCAAAATGCTGTCACAAGTACTTAAGGGGAATTTACTTGTACATGATATTTTTAGAGTTAATAATGCATTAGCTTGTTTTATAAACTCTTAGACCATGTATTTGGCCAGTAAAATGTATAATTTCATATCAACCATCTCTTAAGTTAGCCTATAAATATTGTTGTATAATTGCCTTTGATTAGAAGTATTTGTACTAAGCCGATATGGGTTAGGGTTAGGGTTAGGTTTAGGCTTAGGCTCAGGCTTAGGTTTAGGTTTAGGCTTAGGTTTAGACTCAGGGCTCAGGTTGGGGTTTTAGGGTTTAGGGTCATGTCTCAGGGCTCCTAGCAAGTGTCAAAGGGTTGAGATGAAGCTTGGGTTGAGGGCCAGGCTCCAAACGTGGTCTGGTCACTCCCGGAGGGCCTCAGGGAGGGAGTTAGTGAGGCCTAGGTCCTCGGGCCACTGTCCTCCCATGCCTCTCCTTGCCTCACCTCCACTCCCCTCCGCTCCCCTCTGAGGCCTTGGGTTAGTGCCTGACTACCCCACTTAAGTGTAGGGAGTGAGGGAAAAGTGGAAAATTGCTCATTGTCTGAGTGAGTCCTTGAGAAAGCAGAAAGAACTGGATGACCCACCATATCCCCCAGGACAGAGATAAGTCCACCCTAATCCTTCATCCATCCACAGTTCCCCAGACTCACCCTAAAAGCCCAATCATGACCCATTCACCAATGTCACCCTAAAAAGCCCCGTTCCCCAGCCTCACCCTAAAAAGACATGTGTGCCCTGTTCCCCACCTCACCCTAAAAACCCATTAATGCCCTGCTCCCCAGTCTCCTCACCCTAAAAACCCACATGTGCCCCATTCTCTGACCTCACCCTAAGAATGCCACATGAGCCCGGTTACCCCACCTCACCCTAAGATCCTACTCATGCCCTGTTCTCCTTTCATGACCCATTCACCAATGTCACCCTAAAAATCCACACAAGCCCGGTTTCCCAGCCTCACCCTAATAAGACATGCGTCCCCTGTGTGGTTTCACTGTCTGTTCAAAATCTTTGTGCCTTTCTTTTTCTTTCTTTCTTTCTTTCTTTCTTTCTTTCTTTCTTTCTTTCTTCTTTCTTTCTTTCTTGTTCGGGGACAGCCACTCTGTTAGACTCAGAAACCAGGAATTAGTGCAAGTGGTGGTCACCTGGCTCATTTCAGCTCAGCTCAGCTCACTGGACTGTGAATGCATGCATCCATCTAGCTGCTTGGATTCCTCTGGCTGTCTGTCATTCCCTCCACTCCAGCCCCTTGGCCTCTTTTTCGCTGTGGCCCATGTTGTGGCTTCGCATAATAGGGGCCATCTATCTTGGGCCCTGTATTTCATTTCACCAGTGCCCTGTATCTGACCTAGTAACATAGAAAATGACTCAGTCAGGGTATATGTTCCAGGATAAAAGCAGAATGAGCTGCAGGACCAAAAGGAGAAAAATGAAAACATGCTCAACCAAAGAAGCAGGATACAGGTGTCAGTCAACTATAAATGAATGAAAGATTCGAGCTAAATTGGTTTCAGCAGTATATCTTTTGTGATTCTTTTAAAAACTCTGTCACTTTTCAGCTTGGGACCACTTGTTTAGAAGACTGAACTAGGGGTTTGGGGTGTGTCAGTATATGAGTGAGTGGACTTGAGCTTGGTTCATTAGATTAGGGTTAGGGTTAGGGTTATGGTTAGGGTTAGACAGGGTTAGGGTTAGGGTTAGTTGATGCAGCAGGAATTTAGTAGTTCTCTCTGCTACACAAGTGATTTACCGATTCATCATAATAAGAATAAATGGAAGCCAATACATAAAAGACGCTTCCTACAAAATGCCTTTATACTTGTTGTGAAATACACAGCACACATTTGAAATAGAACCAAAATGCAGTGTTTTGAATGGTGATGCAGCAGAAATTCAGTAATTCTTGCTGCTACACAAGTGATTTACACATTCATCATAATTAGAATGAATCGAAGCTAATGCACACCAGCAGCTTCCTAGAAAATACCTTAATACTTCTTGTGAAATACACTGCACACACTTGAAATAGCACCAAAATTCAGTGTTTTGAGTGTTCATGCTGCAGTAATTCAATAGTTCTCTCTGCTACACAAGAGATTTACCCATTTATTGTTATAAGAATCAATGGAGGCCAAAGCACACAACCCACTTCCTACAAAATGCCTTTATACTTCTCGTGAAATACACAGCACACACTTGAAATTGAACAAAAACGCAGTGTTTTGAAATTTCATGGGGCAGGAATTAAGTCGTTCTCTCTGCTACACAAGTGATTTACCCATTCATCATAAGAATGAGTGGAAGCCAATACATAAAACCTGCTTCCTACAAAATGCCTTTATACTTCTGGTGAAATACAACACACACCCTTGAAATAGAACCAAAACGCAGTGTTTTGAAAGTGGATGAAGCAGGAATTCAGTAATTCTTTCTGCTACACAAGTGACTTACACATTCATTAATAAGAATTAATGGAAGCCTATGCACACAAACTGCTTCCTACAAAATGCCTTTATACTTCCTGTGAAATACACAGCACATACTTGAAATTGAACCAAAATGCAGTGTTTTGAAGGTGCATGCAGCAGGAATTCAGTAGTTCTTTCTGCTACAAAAGTGATTTACACATTCATCAATAAGAATGAATGGAAGCCAATGCACACAACCCACTTCCTACAAAAAGTCTTTATACTTCTTGTGAAATACACAGAACACACTTGAAATAGAAGTAAAATGCAGTGTTTTGAAAGTGCATGTAGTGGGAATTCATTTGTTCTCACTGCTACAGAAGACATTTATACATTCATTATAATAATAATGAATGGAGGCCAATACACAAAACCCGCTTCCAAGCAAATGCCTTTATACTTCTTGTGAAATACACAGTATGGAATTGAAATAGAAGTAAAACACAGTGTTTTGAAAGTGCATACAGTAGGAATTCAGTTGTTCTGTCTGCTAAGTAGACATTTGGCAAAAGCCACTTAGTACTCACAGCATTCCATTCTAAGGGCTGGGATTTACACATTTATCATAATAAGAATGAATGGAAGCCAATGCACAAAACCCGCTTCCAACAAAATGCCTTTATAGTTGTTTTGAAATACATGGCACACACTTGAAATAGAAGTAAAACACAGTGTTTTGAAAGTGCATACAGTATTAATTCAGTTGTTCTGTCTGCTACACAAGCGATATTTACATTTATCATAATAAGAATGAATGGAAGCCAATGCACAAAACCTGCTTTCTAAATATGACTTTTTACTTCTTGTGAAATACACTGCACACACATGAAATAGATATAAAATGCAGTGTTTTTCAAAAGCATGCAGTAGGAATTCAGTAGATCTCTCTGCCACACAAGTGATTTAAACATTCATCATAATATGAATGAATGGGAGCTAATGCTCAAAACCCACTTTCAAAAAAGCCTTTATTTCTTGTGAAATACACTGCATACACTTGAAATAGAAACAAAACACAGTGTTTTCAAAGTGCATGCAGCTGAAATTCAGATGTTCTCTCTGCCACACAAGACATTTACCCATTCATCATAATAAGAATGAATGGAAGTCAATGCACAAAACCCACTTCTTACAAAATACCTTTAAACTTCTTGTGAAGTACACTGCACACACTTGAAATAGAACCAAAATGCAGTGTTTTGAAAGTGCATGCAGCAGGAATTTGGTAGTTCTTTCTTCTACACAAGTTATTTACACATTCATCGTAATATAAATGAATTGAAACCAATGCACAAAACCTGCTTCCTACCAAATGCCTTTATACTTCTTGTGAAATACACTGCACATACATGAAATAGATGTAAGATGCAGTGTTTTGAAAAAGGATGCAGTAGGAATTCAGTTTTTCTGTGTGCTACAGAAGAAATTTACACATTCATCACAGTAAGAATAAATGGAAGTCAATACATAAAAACTGCTTCCTAAGAAATGCCTTTATACTTCTTGTGAAATACACTGCACACACATGAAATAGAAGCAAAATGCAGTGTTTTGAAAAAGGATGCAGTAGGAATTCAGTAGTTCTCTTTGCTACACCAGTGATTTACACATTCATCATGTGCCCAGCCCTACTGTTGGTTCCCACATCCGTGGTCCCATGCTCCAGTTGCTGATGGCCAGAAGCCACTCACCTGGCAGTGGCCAAGTAATGCCAAGCAAAGCAGAGCAGAGCCCAGCCCACCTGGTGGGCTCCATCTTGGTTTCAGTCCCCTCAAACCCTGCTGGAAATAGCCAAAGGCATTAGGCCTGCACAGGGAAAGGATGCTGAGATGAGTATGGAGGCAGGTGGGAGGAGGAAGATGCCCGAGAGCTTCTGGAAAGAACAGAACACACTCCCCTGAGACAGGAAAGCTGGAGGTAGCCAGGAGACAGCAGAGCGTGCCCTTGGCCTGCCTGCGGTTGATCTTGCCCACATACCACATGTGTTCCTCATGGTCTGGAGGACTTCCTCATCCTCATTCTTCACCACTCAATGGAGGGGGGCCCTGTCACTGGCAGGCTAGGAACACTCCCTGGAGAACTCCCATTCCACCTCTGCTCTCAAATATAGGCAGCTGCAACTATATAGGTCCAGCATTTTATAAAACATGCAGTCAATCACTCTTTGTGTGGCATCTCTTTTTCTCACCAAAACACAAATCATTTGCTAGAATTCTCTGTCATATTGAAAATTTGATTATTCAAATACACATTTGGCAATTAAAAGTGGTAGTTGAAAACATAAAGTATACCTGTATCCAAGTGAGAAAGAATCACGCTGGCAGGGAAAATCTCACAATTGACTCGTCCCTTATTCCTGGCCCTGTCTGCAAGTCCAGGAGTCAGAGTCTTTCCCTGCTATGAGCCACTTATAGAATTTACCTGATGGGGTAAGTGAATATCTGCACCAAGAAGGGTCTTCAAATAGGATGGTGGAAATATGAGATAATAATGAGTACTAACAAAAGAAATTTTATACATAAAGAAACATTATTAGGTCCTTGATGGTATAAGTAGACATTTGGCAAAAGCCACTTAGTACTCACAGCATTCCATTCTAAGGGCTGGGATTGATTTGCTACAGAACATCACTGAATGCCATGCAGCAGCTTCTCAGTAGGAGGAGGGTACCAACCATGGGATGAGGTGCACAGTGGTGTCTGTTCCAGGTTCCAGTACTGAAAACAAGAAGCTCAGAAAACAAAAGAAGGCTCTCTTCCTGCATTCAAAGAGTTAAAGGGTGTAAGAAAAATATTATGGTCTGATTGCATAAACCTGGGTGGGCAGGCACATAAGCATTACCAAGAAAGCTGATGATCTATCCATAGATGCCTAACCAGTAATCATTCTGAAAACAAGGAAAAAATAAATTAAATAGAAGCTTACGGTGTGACATAGAAGTCTTGCGTAGGTGTTATTTCAACAAAACCAGTGTAATACATATAGTAATAAAGTGAGAAAAAGCCTCCAACAACTACATCTCCATCCTTGTGCACACTGGTGCTTCTTCATTCAAGGCAGGCTTCACTATTGAAAGTACACACTAAGACAGGAAGTTGCAGGAAAAGAAAATTAGCAATCAAAGTGAACATCTTAGACATATACACAAACTTCTGGTTTAACTAAGAACAAACTTGCAGCATCAGCCAGGTATATGTGTGTGGATTCAGCATGACATAGTTTCTGACTCAGGTGGACACTCTGATGCCCCTGCCTCCTGTCACCAGTGCCTGCTCCATGTCCCTGGAGAAGTTTGCTACCATTGTCCCCTAGGATCTACATCTGAGGTCTGGTGTCCTGGAGAAAAACACAAGACAGAAATTATGCATGAGTATCATTACATCCTCCTTCAGCCAACAAAATTGTATTCGGTTCCCTGATAGCAACATCCCAGGGGCCACCTCCTCCTGGGCAGACATACCCCTCTGCCTTTGTCAATAAGCTGTTAGCATTGATGCCACAGAGAAATTGATAATGAATAGAACTGGAGACTAAGTTTCTGAGGCAATAGTTTGAAAAAAAAAACTACCCTCATGGAAGAAAATCAGGCCCTGTGCCTTCCAAAGTGAAAGATTGCGAATTAATAAGTGACAAGCCCATAATCAATAGTTAGAACCACAGAACAGTCCTGTATAGCCATGTTGTCTCTGTACCAATCACATGAGCTGAAACTCACAGCCACATGTCTCTCCATTACATGGGGTACAAATAATTACCTACTACAGCAAGGAAATCCAAATGAGTACCTCAAAATCAGTGCAGAAACAAAATGTATTTTTGAGTTATATAACTTAGTCTATTTTCTGACATATTCATTTTTTCCATTATCTTCATCCATAGTTTAATATATTGTCATAATTTATTTCTACTCTTAGAAATCTTACAAATCTACTACTACAAATACTTCCAGTATTTAAGTTTTTATGAGAACAAGAGTCTTTGTTATGAATATCTTTTTTTCCCTCAGTCTATAGTAGAGGATTATAGCTGAAATCAACTTCTATGTTTCTCGTTACATAAATGTTGAGGAACAGGGATGTACAAGCAAGAGTTGCAGGCCATAATTCAGTTAATTTTTCAGAAACAGAAAAGTTATTCACAATAATATAATTGTTCAAATTATTTCTTTGTTCATTCACCAAAATCTAAATAATATCAGCATAAAGAATGATCCTCAGTGTAGTCTTAAACCTTACTAATCACACAGTTATCAATGTTGGCTTATATACTGTGACATATAAATAACAGCTGGTTTCTTAAAGGTAGGAGAGATCCTATTAATTTTTTTATTTTTAGGAAACTATTATTTTTTGTAGAGTTAAAACTTTATAAACAAAAGTATATAACTTTTAAGGAAAATAAAATGCATTATCCCAATATCTTCATTCATCTTTGAAAAGTAGCTACTAAAAAGTAAAGTTGGGATGGAATTTCAAAATTCTGGGTTTAGGGCTGGGAATTTAGCTCAGCAGCATAAGTGCCTGCCTTGCAAGTGCATGTTTGTGAGTTTGATCCCAGGTACAAACAAAACAAAACAAAACAAACAAAAAAATTTCTGAGTTTCTAAAACTGTAAGACATAATGAGTTTATGTAATTCACTAATTTTATAATAATGATAAGGCCAAATAATATATTGAATGTATTGGTTTAAATAATATATGCAATAAGAGTTTTACCTGAGATGTACTTATTTTTATTAATCTGCACAGTGGATGTTACATGTGGTAAAAGTTATATGCTGCACTTAAACAAGGATTCTTTCTATATTATATAATATTTTAATGTTAAGTTGTGTCCTTCTCAGTAGATAAATTTATATATGATGATGAAAACCATCATTATTTTGCTGAAGCTAGCATTTAACTCATTAAAGAGCTAGCTACTACTGCCTCAGTCTCTCTGGCAGGGATTATATATAGTCATGACAGTATATACAGTGTCTCAAATCATATTACTAAAACTGATAAAGTCATTACTTTTCACATAGTTCAAGCCATCTTTATTAAAATACTACCAGTTTCTAATCAACAAGGGATTTATTTGATTCAAGAATATACATGGAGGCAATTTCAGTGTTGTCTGATCTTCTATGACAATTTCCACCACTGTTTCAGTGCATCTTTACAATGCAGAACATGTCACATTGGATTCACCAGAATAATTAAAAATAAAATTTCAATTGTAAAATAAATTTAGATTTGGAAAAGCACAACATTTCAAAGTGTGGTGGAATATCTGTTTTCTTTCCACTTTGGCTTTAAAGGTGAATGTGATACAACCATTATACATTCTGCCAAAATTCAGGGAGATAATTTGCATTCTACTTATGTACCAGAAGGATAAATTTGTAAAAAACATCATGTAACTTTTAAAATCTATATAAGTAAGAAAAAATATGAATAGTATAGTCTTTTAAACAAAATTATTATTGCCCATGTACACTAAAATAACCCAATGGAGGTCCAAAAGTTATATGTTACCTGGAAATGCACATGTACTCTAAATTTTACTGATCAATATATCAATCAAATATCACATAACAAGATGATGTATCTATTGTTTTCTTTATAGATAAAAGACAGGTTATGAACCAGAATAAGCTTCTTACTTGTACTTAGTAATATGGTGCTACAAATCAACAAAGTACAAATAAATTTGACACATTATTTATTAATAATTTCAAACTAAGCTCTACTGACTAAGCAGAGAGAGATGGAGAGAGAGAGAGAGTTCAACATTGAATAAGGAGAGGAAAATACATTAGTATACAGTATGGATTTATTTCTACCACCAGAAACACATAAGTTTTTAAGAAAAATTTCTCACAATTTTTCTGTTGGCTACACTCTTGCAATATATCAAAAAAATGTAAGATTTTGAAGAGTTATAGATTGTTCAATTTGTTTAAATTTATTTAAAATAAACAGTAAGTGATTTCTTTCAAGTTAAGATTTTTCACATGTGTGCTTCCTTTTACCTAAATGTGTCTCCAGTTTACAATTTTTATGGTAGAGTAACACACCTCCATATATGAAACTATATTTTGTTATCCATTAATCCATTAATGGGTATATAGGCTCTTTCAATATTTTAGCCCTTACAAATTATGTTGCTGTAAAGAAGGATTAGGCATGTATGACTGTGGTATGATGTTTTAATGCTTTTGGACAGATAAATGGATGCACCTCTTAAACTTAATTTTAAGTGAGATAAAATGTACTTACATATTTATATATCATGTTATTTTTCTAGTTGGAGAAACCAAAAGAATAAATAAATAGAATATATATTGTAAATTAGGAAGAAAACTTTTAAGAGGAAATGGAAAATGAAAGAGTATAGGTTGAAGGAAAGGAAAGAGAGATGAAAAGATTAAAATAATAGAAAGAAAGCAGTAAAAGCAAAATTTGATAAATGTCTAGAGGAAGAAAGATTGAAGAGAATGGACATAAATGATGCAACAATAATTGAGAAACATTATGGTCAGCTTAAAATTTATATTCATGAATATGATCAATATGTCAAAATGTAGTAATAAATTTAATTTAAAAAGATGTTTCACATGTGGTGAAGCATCCTTTATGAAAATTTTTCAAAATTCAACATAATTTATGAAGATCAATTTTAAAAAGGTATTGAAAACTCTGTGCTCAATTTGGTTTCATATTATACCTAAACAATGGAACAACATAGGTAATGTGATACACTGTAAAGTGTTACATAAATACAATAAAAAATTGACAACATTTTAATATCTCTAGGGACACAGAAAAAACCATTGACAATATTAAATTTTCTTTTATAATAGTCCCAAATAAATTACATGTAGGGATTTTCTTATTTCAATGTATTAATGGGTGTTTACATGGTAAACCTATAGCCAACATTGTAACAAGTATTGAAATCTGAAGACATTTTCTCTAAAATCTTCATGAAAATAACTATGTATATGAAAATTAGTGTGTATACTCACAAGACTCAATCAGTATAGCACTGGAATTGTTACCAGAGCATGTAATACACAGAAAAAAATTAAAAGGTGTGATAACAGGAAATGAGAAAATCAGATTATATTTGCTGGTAATATGATCCTGTACATAAAATTATAAATAGTAATACCACTTTGGAACTTAAAATTTCTGCAAAGCAGCATAATACAATATTATGGTACACACATCAGTGCCTTTTCTAAATGCACTGAAAATGAAATGACTGAAAATGAACCAGACAAAGAATTCAATCCACTAGTATAAAAAAGAAAATAGGAAGGCCTAAATGAAGACATAAAAGATGTTTACAATAAAAGTATGGAATACAGCCTGGACCACCTCTGCTGCCAGGCATGGGTAGGATGCCACTTTCATGCCTTGCCACACAGGCACCCTAAGACCAACTAGACTGCCTCCACCAGTGCTGTGCCACACCAGCCTGTTGTGCTTGAAACATCCCCCTACCACTTGGTCCTGTTGTTGCTGTTGATCTTCAGCTGCCACTCCTCTTCCTAGAACCTTGGACAGCAGTGGATTAACCATGTTCAGCTGATGGGAGATTCAGTAACCCCTCACCAAAATAGAATAACTCAATAGACACCTGTCAGTGTGGTGAGTTTGCCACTAAAATAGAGGTCTTCATTGGGGAAAGAGAAGCAGTAGTGAAGTTGCCACCTGCTGTAGGACTCTGGGGAGGTTGGCAAGAGTGCAGGAAATTTGTTCCTCCACACAGAAAACATCAGGCAGGTTGAGTAGCATGCCACTGAGGACTTCCCCAACATGCAGAAAATTAAAAAGGCTATAAGGTACCCAGTGACACAGTATGGTCTTAGTCAAAACAAACACTATAAACAGGGAGATCCAGTAACCTGGAACAACCTGAAGACAGTAACAGCAGGCACTAAGCTTTGACTTATGTTAATACTCCCAGGCTAGTCAGCCCAAGGAAGAACAGAGGACTAATCAAACAGGCCCTGCAGGAGGAATTCAGGCAACTGGCCCTCATATTTATTGTGGAACCCAGAAATCAAATAAACATCAACAACACAATAGGACACTACCAACAGTTGAGACTAGTGGCACTGAAAGACCAAATATTAGCCTGAAAGGTAAAAATGACAAAATGAAAAAGCAAAATGAAAGCTCAAATATCTATTCCATTAGGAGCAAGTACAGGAGACATTAAAATATGGGACTTTAAAGGTCATGCACCAGAAATCTCTCAAATGTTAACAAGTGAAACAGGGCCTTAGAAGACATCAAATTAGAAATAGTTTCTCATGTAAAGACAGAAATAACCACTTTAGTAAAGGAGATGCTTAGCATAGCTAGAGAAGAAATAAATTAAAAAGTACAAGCATATGGGAAATTGATTGAAACCTTGCATAAACTAGAGAAAACAAGCAGAACCCATGAAACAAATTCAAACAGATAGCTAAGAAAAATAACTCTATTAAAAGCTGACAAAATCATTTAAATAAAGCTGATGATAGAATTTCAGACCTTGAAGACAAAATGGCACTTAGCCACCATCAAATGAAAGAATATTTAAAAATAACAAGGTAGCATTACAGGACAATCCAGCAGCTTAAAGATGATGTCAAGAGAAAAAAAAATAGAAGACTAATAGACATCAATGAAGATGCAGGAGTCAATGCAAATGAGATTGGTAAACTATGCACAGAAGTAACAGCAGAAAAATTTCCAGACATGGGCAAAAATCTGACATGCAGATAAATGAGATATATAGAATGTCAAACAGTCACAACCAACCTAAATATAAACCAAGATATATAATAATAAATATCTCATGCATAAAGCATAAAAACAGAACACTAAAGCCTGACAGAGAAAAGATAAAACTCATCTATAAAGGAAAGCCCATTAGAATCATGGCAGAATTTTCAGTACAAACCTTCAAGTTAAGATGAGCTTGAGGTGAAGTATTTCAAACACTGAAAGAAAATAACTTTCAACCCAGATTGATGTACCAGCAAAACTGTCTTTCAAATTTAATGGAGAAATAAGATACTTCCATGACAAAGAAAAAATGAAGAAATTCTTGTCAACCAAATTAACCCTAGAAAGAGTAAAAAAAGATATACTAGAATGAGATAAATATGACCACAATCTCTAGAACACAACAGATACAAACCAGGCAGGTCAAGCAATGAAACAAGTGGGAAAATTAGAAAACCAACAAGAGGAACATAAAGTGACAAAATGGAGCTAGTACATATGACTTATATCTACCCATATAAATGGCCTCAATTCACCTATCAAAAGAAATATGTTGCAAAAATGGATCAATAAATATGATCTCACAATATTCTGTATACAAGAAATACATCTGAATCATAAGGAAATTCATAGATTCAAAGTCAGATGATGGAAAACACTATTACATGCAACAGGAGCCCAGAAAAAAGCAGGGGCTTCTATTCTGTTTGCAAACAAAGTAAACTTCAAACCTAAAATGATTAAAAGAGATAAGAAAAGGTGACTACATACTTGTTAGTGGAAAACATCAAAAGGAAGAACTAATAGTTATAAATACATATGCATGAAACATAAAAATACCCAACTGTATAAAATAAACATTAATGGACATGATAAGCCAAATACACAAGAACACAATTGTAAGAGGGCACCTTAATACCCCACTGTCACAAAGAGATAGTTCAAATAGACAAAAAGTCAGCAAACAAATAGAACTGAATCTTATCTGTGAGCAAATGGACTTAGTACATGTTTGCAGAGTGTTTCACCAAACCACATCAGAATATACATTCTTCTCAGCTGTGCATGGGACATTCTCCAAAATAGACCATATATTAACCCATAAAACATTCTTAAGTAAATGTGCAGGAATTGAAAATATCTCATCTGACAATAGTGAACTGAAATTGGAAATTAAAGCAAAAGAAATGACAAAACCTGCATAAATATATGGAGATTAAATAATAACCTTCTGAATTACCAGTGGGTTATAGGTGAAACAAAAGAAGAGATAAAGCAATACCTACAAATCAATGAAAGTGCATATAAAACATACCATAATATGTGGGAAACAATGAATGGAGTCCTAAGCGGGCAATGTAGACCAATAAATTTTCATATCAAGAAAACAGAATGAGCACAAATTTTGAATAACCCAACAATAGCTTTTGAAATTCAAAATGTGAATTAAAACTTAACAACAAAGAAAAGCACAGGTCCTGATGGATTCACGGATGAATTGCACAAGAAATTTAAAGATTTGAGGTCAATACTACTTAAACTATTTAATGAAATGTAAAAGAAATCAACCCTAACTCATTTCTGGTAGCAAGCTTTACTCTGATACCAAAATCAAACTAAGACCCAACCAAAAATAGAACTATAGGCCAATCTCACTAATAAATATTGATGTAAAGATTCTCAGTAAAATAGTGACAAACAGAATGCAGCAAATTATCAAGAAGATTATACATCACAACGAAGTGGAATTTATTCCAGGAATACAGGGATGGTTAAACATATGCAAATCAATAAATGTAATACACCACAACCACACAGCCAAAAATGAAAAACACCTGATAATCTCAATATTTGAAGAAAAAACTTTTGATATAGTCCAACAATTGTTCAGGACAAAAACCCTACAGAAACTTGGAATAGATGGTATTAACCTCAGTCTCATAAAGGTCATTTATGACAAACCAACAACCAACATTATACCAAATGGACAAAAACTGAAAGCTTTCACTCAAAAATCAGGAACAAGACAAGGATTTTAACTATCACCATTCCTATTCAATATATTTCTGGAAATATTAGCCAGAGCAATTAGACAAGATAGAGAAATAAAAGGAATCAAGATAGAAAAGGAAGAAGTAAAATTATTATTTGTGCATGGCATGATGCTCTATATAGAAGACCCCAAAAACTGCATTAAAAGTCTACTAGAGCAGTATAGTACAAATTCAGCAGTATAGATGGATACAAGGTCAGCACTCAAACATCAGTAGCATCCCTGTACACAAACAAAAACTGAGAGAGAAATTATGGAAATATTGTATTTCACAATAGCATCTAAAAAATGAAATACATAGGAATTAACCTAATGAAGAATGTAAATGACCCATATGTGGAAAGTTATACTACTCTAAAAAAGGAGATTGAAGAGAATATTAGAAAATGGAAGGCAATTCCTTGCTGTTGATTAGGAAGAATCAACATTATGAAAATGGCCATTCTCTGAAAATTGTTATATATATTTAATGCAATTCCAATCAAAATGCCATTAACATACATTACATATCTAGAGAAACCACTCCTAAAATTCATTTGGAAACAGAAGAAGCCTAGAATAGCAAAGGCAATTCTGAGCAACAAAGGCAAGGCAGGAGGAATCTCAATTCCTGACTTGAAAATATCCTACAAATCTACAATGATAAAAGCAGCATGGTAATGGCAAGGAAATAGAATTGAAGATCAGTGGAACAGAGTAGAGGATTCAAAAACAAATACAAAGACATTCAGCCACCTGATAGTGACACAGGGGCTAAACCTGTTCACTGGAAAAAAGATAGACTCCTTAATAAATGGTGTTGGAAAAATTGGCTTTCCACATGCCAAAGAGTGAAACTAGACCCATGCCTATCAAAATGCACTTAAGTAAAAATGGATCAAAGACCTACATATTAAAACATGAACAGTAAATCTCCCAACAAGATAATGTAGGTAGAAATCTTAGAGACATAGGTGTAGGCAGAGAATTCATGTACAAAGTGCAAACTGCATGGGAAATACTTCAAAGAATCAACAAGTTGGATCTCATATTTTTAAAATGTTTTTATACTTCAAAAGAAATCACCAACAAAGTGAAAAGATAACCTATTGATTGGGAGAGAATTTTAGCCTGCAGTCCCTCAGACAAAGGGCTTATATTCAGGACATATGAAGAGTTAAAAAAACAAGACCCAAATTCAAAGACCATCTCCAAAAATGGGAATCTGAGATCAACACACAGTTATCCAAAAAAGATATACAAATATCCAAGAAATACTTGTAGAAATGGTCAACATCACTTTTCATTAAAGAAATGCAAATTAAAACAGCATTGAAATTTCATCTCACTCCAGAAAGAATGGGTGCCATCAAGAAATCAACTGATAACAATTGTTGGTGATGCTATGGAGAAGGAGCACTTCTCCACTGTTGATGGGAGTGTAGACTGGTGCAGCAAGTCTAAATCAGTATAGAGATTCCACAAAGAAACCAGGAATGGAAGTCCCATTCAATTCAGCTATTCTCCTCCTGCATATTTTCTGAGAAAAATGAAAAGGTCATGTCACAGTGATATATGTACACCCATGTTTATTGTAGCACATTTGTAATAGCTAAATCCTGGAAACAACCAAAAAGCTCAACAACTGCAGAATGGATAAAAAAGAAGTGGCATTTTGAGAGTGTTGGACCATCACTTCCAGTGGTTAGGAGCCTGCACATTTTCCTGGAACATGGAGGAGGCAGGGGAGGTCCTGTAGGCCTGAGTGGACAAAACTAGTGACCTTCTTTCAATCCAGGGAGCTGAGGGTGCAAGGTTAGTTCCAGCATCCTTGGGCTGGCTCAGGAAGAGCCTTGAACCATCGCTTCCAGCAGTTAGGAGCCCACCCAGCTTCCTGAACTAATGGAGGAAGCAAGGGACGTCCTAAAGTCTTGACTGGGACACATGTAGCTACCTCCATTGAATCATGGGAGCTGAGTGTGCCAGAGGTGAGTTTCAGCACATTTGCACACACTCAGGGAGAGTTTTGGACCATCACATCCAGTGGTTAGGAGATCACCCACCTCCCTGAAACACCTGAGGGGATCAGGAGGTTCTGAGGGTCTGACTAGGCCATGCTTAGTGACCTCTATTCAGTCCAAGGAGCCAAGGGGGCATAAGGTGATTTCCAACACACATGGGGGAAGCTTTGGAACATAGCTTAAAACATGGAAATATAAGAAAATGACAAAATGAAAGACCGAAATGCAATCTCAAAACATCTGCCCATCCCAAGAAAGCCTGGGAGCCATGTACATTGAAAAAATATAAGCCATACACCTGAAATGCATGAAATAATATTAACTGAAATAAAGAAAGAACACTGGGAAGCTATAAAAATCAGATCAGAAATAATCTACTCAGTAAAAGAAGAAATGATTAATATAATGAAAGCAATGCTGAATGTATCTAAAGAAGACATACTTAAAAAATTAGAGGAATAATGCAAAAAAATGGAAAATCTGAATGACCCATATAAGAAACAAACATTTCATGAAGCAGATTCAAAGAGATATACAGGAAACCAAAAATTCCATGGCAAGTAGGCAAAACTGTCTCAATGAAAGTGAACATAGAATTTCAGACCTTGAAGACAAGATTGCAGCTAGTGAAAAGGAAAGGAAAGATCTTTTAAAAATAACAAGGAAGCAGGAAATAACAATTCAACAGATGCAAGATGATGCAAAGGAAAAACACTATAAGATTACTAAGGATAAATGAAAAAGAAGGAAACAACATAAATGATATCAAGAGGCTATTTACAGAAGTAACAGCTGAAAGTTTCCCATATATCAAAATGGATACTGACATATGGATCAGTGAAGCATATAGAACTTTAAATAGCCATAATCAAAATAAAACTACACCCAGATACATAATGATCACAATCCCAGAAATCCAATATAAGAACAGAATATTAAAAGCTGTTAGAGAGAAAATAGTGATTGCTTAAAAAGAAAAACTCTCAGAATAACAGCAGACTTCTCAACACAAACAATGAATTCAAGAAAAGCATGGAGTGAAATATTTCAGACCCTAAAGGAAAATGATTTCCAGCAAAGACTGATATACCTGCAAAATGCCCTTCAAAATGGATGGAGAAATAAGATACTTCCATGACAAAGAAGAGCTGAAAAACTTCATGGTCACCAAACCAACCCTGCAAAGAATACTGAAAGACATTCTAGATACACATAGGAAAATACCACGAAGCAAGGCAGACAATTAAAAAGAGTGGAAAGGAAACAAGCAACACCAGAAGGCTAGCATGTCAACAATAAACCAATATATAACATACATAACCATTAATGTAAATGGCCTCAATTCACCAATTAAAAGAAGCAGAGTGGCACAATGGATCAAGAAACAACATCCAACCATATGCTTTCTACAAGAAACCTACCTAACTCAAAAGAAAACTCAAAGACTGAAATTCAAAGGATGGAAAAAAATACTTCATGCAACAGAAACCCAAAAAAGCAGGGGTAGCTATTCTGTTTGCAGAAAATGTTAGACATGGTGGCTGTAATCCCAGCACTCAAGAGATTGAGGCAGGGGAATCACTACAAGTTCAAGACCAGCCTGGGCTACAAAGTGAACTCAAAAACCAGCCTGATCTGCATAGCAATAACTTATCTCAAAAGACAAAATCAGGCTCTGAACCTCCACCATGGGCCCACCCTGCCACTGGGAACTTAGCAGAAGACTGCATCAGGCATAAGCTGCCCAGAACCTCCACTGTGGGCCTGCCCTGCCACCAGGAACTTAGCGGAAGCCTGCATCAGGCATAAGCTGCCCAGAACCTCCACCATGGGCCCACCCTGCCACTGGGAACTTAGGGTTGGAACCTCTACTGTGGGCCCGCCCTGCCACCAGGAACACCAAGGAGGCCTTCCCAAAAATGAAAACTGACCTTGACTGCTTCAGCTGGGCCTGCCCTCCAACCTGGAACATCAGAAGATCTCAGCAGGCTCCAGTTAGTGTGAAAAAATTTGGAACTTTGCTCCCAGGTGGCGAACCTTGGACTACAGTGGATTAACTCTATCAGTGTGGTGAGTATACCCCTAAAATAGAGGTGTACAGGGGATAAATAGGGTCAGTAGTAAAACCCCCTCCAACTAACTGTAAGACTTTGGTGTGTCTGAAAAGAGTGTGTGTGATCTCCTCCTACACATAGAAAACATCAGGCAGAGTGAAAATGACAAAACAAAAAAGCAAAATGCAGTCTCAAACATATAGTTCACCAGAAGCAAGTATAGGAGACACTGAAATAGAGGACCCCAAAAGTAACACACCGAGAATCTCAGAAAAGATAGCGAGTGAAATGAAAAAAAAAACCTGCATCAGGCTATAGAGGAAATCAAATTAGAAGTAGTCTCCCATGTAAATATAGAAATAACAACTTTAGTAAAGGAGTTGTTGAATGTAGCTAAAGAAGAACTACAGAAAAAAGTATATGAGCATGGGAAACTGATTGAAACTTTGAATGAACAATATAGAAAACAAGCAGAATTCATGAAACAAACTCAAAGAGACATCCTAGAAACAAAAAGTTGTATTGAAAGCATGGAAAACCGTCTAAAGGAAGCTGAGGATAGGATTTCAGACCTTGAGGACAGGATCACATTTAGTGATCAGGAAAGGATAGAACATTTAAAAATAACAAAGCAGCATGAAATGACAATCCAGAAGCTTCATGATGATGCCAAGAGCAACAATATAAGAATAATGGGCATTAGCGAAGATACAGGAGTGCAGGCAAATGACATACATAAAGTATTTACAGAAATAATAGCAGAAAAATTCCCAAACATGGGGAAAGAATCTGAAATGCAGATAAGTGAGGCATATAGAATACCAAACAGTCACAACCAACATAAATCCACACCCAGACACAAAATAATTAAGATCTCAGACATACAGCATAGAAACAGAATACTAAAAGCTGTCAGAGAAAAGATGCAACTCACCTATCAAGGAAAGCCCATTAGAATCATGGCAGACTTTTTAGCACAAACCCTCAAGTCAAGAAGAGCTTGGAGTGAGGTATTTTAAGCTCTAAAAGAAAGCAACCTTCAACCCAGACTGATGTACCCAGCAAAATTTTCATTCAGATTTAATGGAAAAACAAGATACTTCCATGACAAAGAACAACAGAAGAAATTCATGTCCACAAAACCAACCCTAGAAAGAGTACTGAAAGACATACTAGACAGAGATAAAAATGACCCCAATCCCAAAAACAACAACAAAAAGAAAACACCAGGTAGGATAAGCAATTAAATATGAGGAAAAGCAGAAAGAAACAACTGGAACATAACATGGCAAAGTCGAGCCAGTACGTATCAGTGCTATCCATAAATATAAATGGCCTCAATTTACCTATAAAAAGAAATAGATTGACAGAATGGATCAAGAAACAGGATCCCAAAATATGCTGCATACAAGAAACATATTTGACCCAAAAGGAAACTCATAGATTAAAAGTCAAAGGATGGAAAACAGTATTCCATGCAACAGGAACCCAGAAAAAAGCAGGGGTAGCTATTCTATTTGCAGAAAACGTGAACTTCAAACCTAAAATATTAAAAGAGATAGAGAAGGTCACTACATACTCATTAGTGGAGAAATTCAAGAGAAAGAACTAATAATTATAAATATATATGTGCCAAATACAGGAGCACCCAACTATATAAGACAGATACTAATGGACATGAAAAACCAAGTACACAAGAACACAATTATAACAGGAGATCTTAACAGCCCATTGCCACAAAGAGATAGATCAACTAGACAAAAAGTCAGCAAAGAAATAACAGAACTGAATTATACCTGCGAGCAATTAGACTTAGTAGACGTTTAGAGAGTGTTCCACCCAACCACATCAGAATACACATTCTTCTCAGCTGCACATGGGACATTCTCCAAAACAGACCATATATTATCCCATAAAACATTCTTAAGTAAATGCAAAGGTATTGAAATCATACCATGCATAATATCTGACCATAGTGCACTGAAATTGGAAATTAATGGCAGAAGAAATTGTAAAAGCTGCATAAATACATGGAAATTGAATAACAGCCTTTTGAACAACCAGTGGGTTACAGATGAAATTAAAGAAGAAATAAAACAATACCTACAATTCAATGACAATATAGAAACAAAATACTGTAATCTGTGGGATGCAATGAAAGCAGTCTTAAGAGGGAAATATATAGCAATAAATTCTCCTATCAAGAAAACAGAACGAGCACAAATAAACAACCTAATGCTCCATCTCAAGCTTCTAGAAAAAGAAGAGCAAGCTAAACCCAAAGCTCATAAAAGAGAGGAAATTGTAAAGATTAGAGCAGAAATCAATGCAATTGAAACTAAAAAAAAATACAAAGAATTAATGAATCAAAAAGCTGTTTTTTTGAGAGAATAAGCAAAATTGACAAACCCCTAGCTAACTTTATCAAGAGAAAGAAAAAACCCAAATTCATGCAATAAGAACTGAAAAGGGAGAAATGACTACAGATCCCATGGACATTCAAAAGATCATGAATACCTACTTTGAAAATCTCTACTCACATAGAGTGGAAAACATAGAGGAAATGGACAGATTTCTAGAAACATGTGAACTACCAAAGCTCAACCAAGAAGATATAGCAATTTTGAACAACCCAATATCAGCTATTGAAATTGAAAATGTAATTAAAAACTTACCAACAAAGAAAAGCCCAGGTCCTGATGGATTCACATCTGAATTCTACAAGAAATTTAGAGAAGATTTGAGTCAGTACTTCTTAAACTCTTCAATGAAATTGAGAAAAAAGCAATCCTCCCTAAATCATTCCTGGAGGCAAGTATTACTCTGACACAAAAAACCAAAGAAAGATCCAATCAAAAAAGAGAATTATAGGCCAATCTCACTAATGAACATTGATGCAAAGATTCTTAACAAAATAATGGTAAGTAGAATGCAGCAAATCATCAAGAAGATTATACATCATGACCAAGTGGGGTTCATTCCAGGAATGCAGTGATGATTTAACATATGCAAATCAATAAATGTAATACACCACATCAACAGAGCCCAAAACAAAAACCACATGGTCATCTCAGTAGATGCAGAAAAAGCTTTCGACAAAGTCCAACATGTGTTCATGATAAAAACCCTTCAGAAACTCGGAATACACAGCATCTACCTCAACCTTATAAAGGCCATCTATGACAAATCAACAGCAAACATTGTACTAAATCGACAAAAACTGAAAGCTTTCACTTTAAAATCAGGAATGAAACAAGGATGTCCACTGTCACCACTCCTTTTCAATATAGATCTGGAAACACTAGCCAGGGCAATCAGACAAGAGAGAGAAATAAAAGGAGCAAAGATAGGAAAGGAAGACGTTAAATTATCACTACTTGCAGATGACATGGGACTCTATATAGAAGACCCAAAAAACTCCATTAAAAGACTCCTAGAGGTAATAAACAAGTTCAGCAGTGTAGCTGGATACAAAGTCAATGCTCAAAAATCAATAGCATTCCTGTACACAAAGAACTCACTGAGAGAGAAATTATGGAAATATCACCCTTTACAATAACATGTAAAAAAATGAAATACTTAGGAATCAACCTAACTAAAAATGTAAAAGACCTATATGCTGAAAATTATACTATGCTGAAAAAGGAGATTGAAGAGGATATTAGAAAATGGAAGGACACTCCTTGCTCTTGCTTAGGAAGAACAAACATTGTGAAAATGGCCATACTCCCAAAACTGTTATACAGATTTAATGCAATCCCAATCAAAATACCTTTGACATACCTCACAGATCTAGAGAAAACACTACTAAAATTCATTTGGAAACAGAATTAACCTAGAATAGCAAAGGCAATTCTGGGCAACAAAGGCAAGGCAGGAGGCATCTCAGTTCCTGACTTGAAGCAGTACTATAAAGCCACAGTGATCAAATCAGCTTGGTACTGGCAAAGAAATAGACCTGAGGATCAATGGAACAGATTAGAAGATGCCAACACAACTACAAAGACACTCAGCCACCTGATATTTGACAAAGGGGCTAAATATATCCGCTGGAAAAAGGATAGTCTCTTTAATAATTGGTGTTGGAAAAATTGGCTCTCTACATGCCGAAGACTGAAACTAGATCCATGCATATCACCAGGCACAAAACTAAAGACTAAATGGATCAAAGACCTCAATATTAAAACAGAAACACTAAATCGACTGGAAGACAAGGTAGGTAGAAGTCTTGGAGACATAGGGGTAGGCAGAGAATTCATGAACCAAACGCAAACTGCAAGGGAAACACTTCAAAGAATCAACAAACGGGATCTCACATTATTGAAAAGTTTCTGCACTTCAAAGGAAATCACCAACAGAGTGAAAAGAAAACCCACAGAGTGGGAAAAAAATTTAACCAGCAACCCCTCAGACAAAGGACTTGTGTCCAGAATATATAAAGAATAGAAAAACATCAAGCCCCCCCAAATTCAAAGACCCTCTCCAAAAATGGGCATCTGAGATGAACACACACTTCTCAGAGAAAGATATACAAATGGCAAATATACAAGAAGAAATGTTCGCCATCACTGGTTATTGGAGAAATGCAAAGTAAAACAGCATTGAGATTCCACCTTACTCTGGAAAGAATAGCTACATCAAGAAATCAACTGATAACAAATGTTGGCGAGGTTGTGGGGAAAAAGGAACACTGCTCCACTGTTGGTGGGAATGTAGACTGGTACAACCATTGTGGAAATCCATATGGTGAATTCTCAGAAGACTAAGATTGGAAGCCCCATTCAATCCAGCTATCCCCCTCCTGGGCATTTTCCCCAAAGAACTGAAAAGTTCATATCACAGTGATATATGTGCACCCATGTTCATAGCCATACAATTTGTGATAGCTAAATCCTGGAAACAACCAAGATGCCCATCAACTGCAGAGTGGATGAAAAAGATGTGGCATTTTTATACAATAGAATATTACTCAGCTATAAAAAAGGATGATCTTGAGTCCTTCATAGGCAAATGGAGACAACTTGAGACTATCGTCATTAGTGAAATAAATAAGAATCATATTTGTAAATATCATATTGTGTCTCTAGTGTAAAAGGTAAATAAGAACTACAAGAGTAATAAAACCAAAATGTATAATTGCTATTGTAAAAAAGAGAGGAAAAGAAAGTGCTCCAAAGGATATAACTGCATGTATGTTTGAGTGTGTAAAATAGATGACCATATTGCTGAAGCTTTTTTGGATCTTTGAGCAGAACTGTTTGTAGTCTGACTGTTTGAATATTTACTATGTACCCTTTAACTTTGTAACTTGAACAACTACATCCAGGATGACAGTATGTAATTTATAAATTACTGATTTATTAATGGTGCTTTTTCTCATTCTCCTTTGTCTTTCTTTCTTTTAGAATTCTGTATTGTTGCTACCTTTTTTCCTGTTTAAATAAAATTTTAAAAATGTATAATTCCTCTTGTAAAAAAAGAAGAAATAGGAAGCACTATAAAAATATAGCTGCATGTATGTTTAGATGTGTGGGATTGATGACCATATTTCTAAGTTCTTGTGTGATTGTTGAACAGACCTGTTTGTACTCTCACTGCTTTTGTGTCCACTTTGTGTGTTTTAATCCTGTAACTTGCATAACTATTTCTAAAAGAACAATATGTAATGTATCAACTAGTGATTTCTTACTGTTTATCTTCTTTTCTTGAAATTCTGTAATATTTCTACCTTTTTCCTGTTTTTTTTCCTCTTTAAATAAAAAAAAGGTGTGAGCTTTGTGGTGTTTGAATGTGTCTTATCCACACTCCCCATTTCTGTTGGAAACTAAAAACAGTCAGCCTCAATAACCATGGACTCCTGCAGCTTAGCAGCCAGTGGAGAAAGCAGAGGTGGCTTGAAGCTTTCTAAAAAGCCATAGAGAACTGCTATGGTGTGACCTGTCCAGAAGTTCTTTGGAAAAGCTCCAGTCATAGGACTTCTTTTTATGTGACCTGACTCAGAGTTCACTCAGGGAGAAAAACCAAGTTCCCAGGAAATTTATCAAAAACAGTCAGCAGCAGTCGCTTAACATCATAACCATCAGAAGCTGTGAAGCCAATCAAGTTGAAGAAGGTGGTCAAAAATCTGAGAATAAAATTTCCATAGGGAGCTTTCAAAAGCTGTGAGATATTCTTGGAGATGAAGAGAACCACATACATATTCAGAGCTGTGCACATCCCCAGAAGATCCCTGACTAAAGTGTCAACCACTCCCCAAAAAAGTACATGCTAGATGATCCAGTTTATATAAATTCTAGAAAATGCAAACTAGTCTATAGAAAACAGTTTGAACTTTTATTAAGAGCTAAGCATGCACCTACCATATAACCTGTTATTCCTCACCTAGAATAAAAACATACACATAATTATTCATAAAACTGTATTTTTAATAGCCAAAAGCCAAATATCTGCAATAGATGAACAGTCAAATCAGTGGTCTTTATCCATGCATGGAAAAACTACTCAGCAAGAAAAAGGGATAAGCAACTGTCACAAATTGCAATATGTGTAAATATCAAAAATAATTTGCTCAGCAAATGGAGCGAGACAAAAAGGAGTACTAGTGTGTGATCCCATTTAGATTAAATTCTAGAATATACAAACTAAGCTATAGTGACAGATGAGTGTTTGAATGAGTTGCAATAGTTGCATGATCCATTTAACCATCAGATTCATGAGGAAAACAAATGCCATCACTGTTGTAAGTCCATAAACTTTGAGATTATTTTTACTCAGCTGTATAAGATGGAATCAGTCCTTTCTTTTGGCATCTCAGTGGGTCCCGGAAATGAGGTTGTGATAAAGTCACTCTTCTATAAAACTTAAAACTAATACTTTAATCCCCAGGCCCTCTCACAGGGCACCTAGGCTGCCCAAGACCTCCCCAGTACTACAAATGCGGATGCCCAAGTCTCACATTCCATACCTTTCCCAACTCTCTCTTCCTGATCTCAGATTACTGTGTCACATTCCCTTTGGGTTCTACTTTCTGAGAAATGGACCTGGGCCTTCCTGATCCAAAGCTGAAGGCCCAGTAGTTGCGGAATAATAGTTTAAAATGTTAGTTTACTTCTGCAAAACAATATGGCTGCATTTAAATGAGGCATCTTGGAGACATACATCTTGTCCCAGAATCAATTAAAGCTGGAAAATAAAGGGAAAGATGGAGGTAGGTCAGCCTTCTCTCTCTATCTTTGATTGGATCCACTTCACCTGGTCTCAATATACATCAGTGTAGCTTCTCCTCTCCTATTCCACCCTGCCACCAAGCAGGCAGAAAGGTAACTAATTCCATATTGGACACTGTATTCCACTAGCTGTTTTGAATCAGAAAGTTTGCACCATTATTTGTTGAACAAATGGATATGGGCTGTTCTGCTTGATTAAGCATCCACTGGCTTATAATTTGACTGGCAAGAGTACATCAACAGCAAAGCAGCAATTTCATCATCCACACACTCAGCTTTAGCAGATAAATGTTTTGCAAATAAGTGCACTGATGTAATAATTTTTCACCTGACCTAATATAATTCACATGGATCCCAAGAAATGACTTTCATAAGGAGAGAAACTGGCCTAACACTTAAGAGTACACAGGAAATTCTTCATGGGTTTTTGGTGTGCTATTGCTATTACTACATTCACTATTAAATGTGTCCATGGGCTATTTGACCAGCCCTTCTGCCATGAAATTTGGAACTCTAAAATTATAGTTTTAGTGAAAACAATAAATGCTTCTCCACAAACATGAAAAAGGGAAAGTTAAATTGCAATTGTTACTGAATGTTTCAAGATTTTTTTACACCTTTTTTTCCTCAATTCTTTCCTGCCAAGAATATAAGCCACTTTCTCATAACTCTATTTTGATTGCCATTTTGTTCTCATTGGCTCCGTATACCAGGAATAACTTACTGAACATATTCGACCCAGGGGAAAAAAGAAAAGTATCTATTATTCACTGAGTGCTGTCCACTGAAAATGAAGCTATGAAATCAATGCTGGTGGAAGGGCTTCAGGTAAGGCAGAAGAGAGGTTCTGTTAACAAAAAGAACCAAAAAAGAAAGGAGAACAAAGTGTATCTTACCAACTCCAGCAGAAATGAAAAACTAAGTGGGAGATAAGAGCAATGGGAGAAAATAATTCAAAACCAA